>JAXLNO010000446.1:361696-377531 GCA_038087875.1 Malacoraja senta | reverse complement strand
GCCTCCCTTTGATCTGGTATTTTGTTGTTTAATGTTTTATGTGTCATTCCTAACTGTCACTGTATGTCGTTGTTACTATTGGGCGGAGCACCAAGGCAAATTCCTTGTATGTGAATACTTGGCCAATAGACTTATTCTTTCATTCATTCATTCATTCATTCATTCATTCATTCATTTATATCACCCCCTCTGGAATTATCATCGGCACTGGCTTTGATTTGCTCTTTTCATATCTTTCATTCATTTGTTCTTTGTACCTTTTCACACCTATAGTTTCCCTCTCAGTTTCAGCTTCAGTGTAGTTTAATGTCACGTGTATGGAGGTTCAGTGAAAAGCTTTTGTTGCGTGCTATCCTGTCAGCGGGAAGACAATACATGATTACAATCGAGCCGTCCACAGTGTACAGATACACGATAAGGGAATAACGTTTAGTGCAAGGTAAAGCCAGCAAAGTCCGATCAAAGATAGTCCGAGGGTCACCAATGAGGTAGATAGTAGTTCAGCACTGCTCTCTGGTTGTGGTAGGATGGTTCAGTTGCCTGATAACAGCTGGGAAGAAACTGTCCCTGAATCTGGAGGTTTGCGTTTTCACACTTCTGTACCTCTTGCCCGATGGGAGGGGCAATAGACAATGGACAATAGACAATAGACAATAGACCATAGACCATAGACCATAGACCATAGACCATAGACCATAGACCATAGACCATAGACCATAGACCATAGACCATAGACCATAGATGCAGGAGTAGGCCATCCATTGTCCTTGATTTTCTCCAGAGAAGTTGCCTGATCCGCTGTACTGCAGCATTTTGTGTCTACCATCACTTACCTACCTGCACGTAATATATTCCTCCATTCCATCTATCCCAAATCCCCTTAAACACCACTATCGTATCTGCCTCCAACTCCACCCCTGGCATCACGTTCCAGGCCCCCACCACCCTCTGTGTAAAAAAAACTGCCCCACACATCTCTTTTAAACTTTGCCCCTCTCATATTAAAGGGATATACAGGAGGCACTGCCCCACAAAGGCAGGCCGCATCATCACCTTAGTTTAGTTTATTGTCACGTGTAACGAGGTACAGTGAAAAGCTTTTGTTGCGTGCTATCCTGTCAGCGGGAAGACAATACATGATTACAATTGAGCTGTCCACAGTGTACAGATACATGATAATGGTGCCCTATTAAAGAGAGTCCGTGGGTCTCCAATGGTGTAGATGGGAGGTGATGACCACTCTCTAGTTGGTGATAGGATGGTTCAGTTGCCTGACGGCAGGTCAGAGACAGAGACACACACCAGCTCTATTTTGTTTGCTTGATGCTCCAGTAATTGGTGGGAACAAGATGCAGGCTGGGCATTAACTACATTCTTAGACTTTAGACTTTAGAGATACAGCGCGGAAACAGGCCCTTCGGCCCACCGCATCCGTGCCGCCCAGCGATCACCCCGTACACCAGCACTAACCTACACACTAGGGACAATTTACAATTTAACCTACAAACCTGTACGTGTTCGGAGTGTAGGAGGAACCTGGAGAAAATCCAGGTCATGGGGAGAAGGTACAAACTCCATACAGACAGCCTCCTGTAGTCAGGATGGAACCCGGGTCTGTGGCGCTGTGAGGCAGCAACTCTACCTGGTTTCTAAACCTTTGTTTCCACTTTGTTCTGACTGTTCGATGATAGGAACAGTTCTTTCTGTCGCTGCTATAGAGGACTCTTGAAACCAAGACTGTAATGAGCAGCACGTAACACTAACACTATCCTACACACACTAGGGACAATTTACATTCACCAACCCCTGCATGTCTTTGGAGTGTGGGAGGAAACCAGAGATCTCAGAGAAAACCCACGCAGGTCACGGGGAGACCGTGCAAACTCCGTACAGACAGCACCCGTAGTCGGGATCGAACCCGGGTCTCTGGCGCTGCATTCGCTGTGAGGCAGCAACTCTACCGCTGCGCCACCGTGCCCGCCCTTGTCTAAGTGTTTTCACATGACAGGCTATGTTGAGGTTGTTCATTTAACAAGTATACCTGGCATTTGCACGGCTTTGCCATTTAGTTTGAACGGCCCTTGTTGGCCTGAAGAGTTGCTGCCATCATTCCATGGGCTGATCAAAGCCAATTCCTGCATGGCTCCTTTGTAAAGCCTGACAGCTGACTGATTATCTGTGTGAAAGCATCTAGCTGCACAATAGTGGCCCGTGACACAATCCCTATCCCGAGTACCCGTGGAGTGGAGGTGAAGGGGGTGTGGGTTCCACTGGGGCAACGCTGGCATCATGTTGGATCTGGCCACCACTAGATCCTACTCCCTACATCTCCCAGAGCCAGCCAGCCAGCTGCTCACACAAAGGCAGCCATCCATCCCTCTTGTCACCCATACTCTATACTGAATGCATGTCATGTTGAGTCCAGAGCAGTAGGAAGAGAAAAGGCTAGTGGATATTCCCACACAGGCTCACTCTACACTTGTTACTGAGTTACATCAGAATCACAAATGCAATAGATCAGTATGTTTAGTTTACTTTGGAGATACAGTGTTGAAACAAGCCCTACGGACCACCGGGTTCGCACTGACCAGCGATACACTAGCACTATCCTACATTACAGAAACCAATTCATTCATTTATCATTCCCAGCAAATCTTGTGAAACTTATCCTCAACAACCACGCGAGCAATAACCTTCACCAAGATTACATCTGCCTCTTTCCATTTCTTAGCTCTGTATTTCTAATGACCGGGAGTGTGCAGCGGGTAGAGCTGCTGCCTCACAGCGCCAGAGACCCGCGTTTGTGCCCTTCTCCCTGTGACCACGTGGGTTTTCTCCGGGTGCTCTGGTTTCCTCCCACAGTCCAAAGACGTACAGGTTTGTAGTTTAATTGGCTTTGGTAAAATTGTAAATTGTGTCTAGTGTGTAGGGTAGTGTTAGTGTGTGGGGATCGCTGGTCGGTGTGGACTGGGTGGGGCTGTTTCCATGGTGTGTCTCTAGGGAGGGTGGAGATATTACATGATGCGTTCATCTCTGCGGTGTTGCGATGGGCCAGTTTGTAAGTGTCCCTCTGTTGAGTGTCGGAGCTCGGTTCAGCGTGTGGACTGCAGCTGCTCCACAGTTGGGGAAAGTCAAGTTGCTGATGGCAACAACTTTGACACACTGGCCGGTCCTCATGGAAACTAAACACCCGGCCAATGTGTGGATGCATGGGAGTGTCCTCCTGTTTAATCATTGTTGAGTAAAAATACAATAAATCAAAGTAAAATGCCCTTCGCTCGTGCCAGGAAGATATATGAAGCTGACCATCAAACTTGCACCGAGTCACAAAGTCAAGTTGAGACCATTTAATTGTTATGTGTGTTGGCAACAGAGCTCTGAAACACATATCTCATCACGATGATCTCTATAAGGATAACGTTTCAATACCAGGCATGCAAATCTGATCTTCATCGAGTGCTAACTCCTTACAACTCAGAGTAAATTCACAATTCTGAAAATTGATGACACTTGAGTGTGATGGGCGTCCCCCCAAAAAAGACTGTGGTGCAGCCTCACATCGCCAGAGACCCGGGTTCCATCCTGGCTACGGGTGCTGTCTGTACGGAGTTTGTACGTACTCCCCGTGACCTGCGTGGGTTTACTCCAGGTGCTCCGGTTTCCTCCCACACTCCAAAGACGTAAAGGTTTGCAGGTCAATTAGCTTTGGCAAAATTATAAATTGTTCCTAGTGTGTGTGGGATAGTATTAGTGTGCAGTGATCGCTGGCTGGCATGGACCCAGTGGGCCGAAGAGCCTGTTTCCGTGCTGTATTACTAAACTAATCAAAGTGCTGGAGTAACTCAGCGGGTCAGGCAGCGATTCGGTTTGGAACGTGGTTGGAACACCGTATTGTGGGATAGACTGTATATCACAGAGTCGTACAGCATGACCACAGGCCCTGCGGCCCAACTTTCCCACACCGATCAACATGCCCCATCTACACTAGTCCCACCTGCCTGTGTCTGGCCCGTATCCCTCCAAACCTGTCCTATCAATGTCCCTGTCCAGACGTCTTTTACATGTTGTGATAGTCCCTGCCTCCCTACACATTGCTGAATTAACACAGCTGCCAAAGGTTATGGGGACAGAGAGGGTACACGTGACAATAAACTAAATTAAACCTGAAACCACCACCCTTAGTGTGAAAATGAAACCTCTCACCATCCTTTCTTTCCACTTAAATCTTTGTCCTTAGTTCTCGATTCCCTCTGCACCCATTTCCAGCTTGACAACATCTTTCCTATAACTGGGTGACCAAAACTGAACATAATACTCTAAATGTGGTCTCACCAACGTCTTATACAACTGCAACGTGACCTCCCAACTTCTATAATCCAGGAAGGTCAATGTGCCAAAGGCTTTTTTGACCACCTGATCTACCTGGGCTCTCTCATTGTACCTCAGGCTTTCGAGTCGTGCCAACTGCCTGAAAGGCGTGCTGGGTTTGATGAAGACTGATGGCCTTACTTGCTGGTTGTCTGTGTACAGGCTATCCAGCTGTCCAACTCTGCCGATAGATCCTCAATCTTGGTCGGGACCGTCACTTCACGCCGCTTCAGGAGCTGGCTGCAAAACCAAGAGGAGACACAGTGATACAGAGTCACAGGGACACAGGGACACATAGATACAGTGATACAGAGACACAGGGACACAGGGACACATAGATACAGTGATACAGAGACACGGAGACACGGAGTCACGGAGACACAGAGACACAGAGACACAGAGACACAGAGACACAGAGACACAGAGACACAGAGACACACAGGGACACACAGGGACACACAGAGACACACAGAGACACACAGAGACACACAGGGACACACAGGGACACATAGATACAGTGATACAGAGACACAGGGACACAGGGACACATAGATACAGTGATACAGAGACACGGAGTCACGGAGACACAGAGACACAGAGACACAGAGTCACACAGGGACACACAGGGACACACAGGGACACATAGACACAGTGATACAGAGTCACAGGGACACAGGGACACATAGATACAGTGATACAGAGACACGGAGACACGGAGACACGGAGTCACAGAGACACAGAGACACAGAGACACAGAGACACAGAGACACAGAGACACAGAGACACAGAGTCACAGAGACACAGAGACACAGAGACACAGAGACACAGAGACACAGAGTCACAGAGACACAGAGACACAGAGACACAGAGACACAGAGACACAGAGACACACAGGGACATACAGGGACACACAGGGACATACAGGGACACACAGGGACACACAGAGACACACAGGGACACACAGGGACACACAGAGACACACAGGGACACACAGGGACACACTGGGACACACACTGGGACACACAGGGACACACTGGGACACACAATACTGTAATGCTCTTCCGCCCTCTTTGTCCAAGCTGACCACTGGTCAAGTCCCAATTGCCTGTATTTGGCCCATATTCCTCTAAACTCTTTCCATATGTGTCCAAATGTTCTATAACAGTCTCCGTATAACCCTAGGACGGCACGGTGGTGCAGCGGTAGAGTTGCTGCCTCACAGCTCCAGAGACCCGGGTTCCATCCTGACTACGGGTGCTGTCTGTAAGGAATATGTACGTTCTCCCAGTGACCTGCGTGGGTTTTCTCCGGGTGCTCCGGTTTTCTCCCATATTCCAAAGACGTACAGGTTTGTAGGTTGATTGGCTTTGGTAAAATTGTAAATTGTCTCTAGTGTGTAGTGTTTGTGTGCGGGGATCGCTGGTCATAGAAACATAGAAAATAGGTGCAGGAGGAGGCCATTCGGCCCTTCAAGCCAGCACCACTATTCATTGTGATCATGGCTGATCGTCCCCTATCAATAACCCGGGTCTGCCTTCTCCCCATATCCCTTGACTCCACTAGCCCCTAGAGCTCTATCTAACTCTCCTAAATCCATCCAGTAATTTGGCCTCCACTGCCCTCTGTGGCAGGGAATTCCACAAATTCACAACTCTCTGCGTGAAAACTTTTTTTCTCACCTCAGTCTTAAATGACCTCCCCTTTATTCTAAGACTGTGGCCCCTGGTTCTGGACTCGCCCAACATTGGGAACATTTTTCCTGCATCTAGCTTGTCCAGTCCTTTTATAATTTTATATGTTTCTATAAGATTCCCCCTCATCCTTGTAAACTCCAGTGAATACAAGCCTAGTCTTTTCAATCTTTCCTCATATGACAGTCCCACCATCCCAGGGATCAATCTCGTGAACCTACGCTGCACTGCCTCAATCACAAGGATGTCCTTCCTCAAATTAGGAGACCAAAACTGTACACAATACTCCAGATGTGGTCTCACCAGAGCCCTATACAACTGCAGAAGAACCTCTTTACTCCTATACTGAAATCCTCTTGTTATGAAGGCCAACATTCCATTAGCTTTCTTCACTGCCTGCTGTACCTGCACGCCAACCTTCAGTGACCGGTGTACAAGGACGCCCAGGTCTCGCTGTACCTCCCCCTTACCTAACCTAACCCCATTGAGATAATAATCTGCCCCCTTGATTTTGCCGCCAAAGTGGATAACCTCACATTTATCTATATTATACTGCATCTGCCACGCATCTGCCCACTCACTCAACCTGTCCAGGTCACCCTGCAACCTCCTAACATCCTCTTCACAGTTCACACTGCGCCCAGCTTTGTGTCATCCGCAAACTTGCTAGTGTTGCTCCTAATTCCCTCTTCCAAATCATTAATATATATGGTAATCAGTTGCGGCCCCAACACTGAGCCTTGCGGCACTCCACTCGCCACTGCCTGCCATTCTGAAAAGGACCCGTTCACTCCTACTCTTTGCTTCCGGTCTGCCAACCAATTTTTTATCCACGTTAACACCCTACCCCCAATACCATGTGCTCTAATTTTAGTCACCAGTCTCTCGTGCGGGACCTTATCAAAGGCTTTCTGAAAGTCTAGATACACTACATCCACTGGCACCCCTTCATCCATTTTACTTGTCACATCCTCAAAAAATTCCAGAAGATTAATCAAGCATGATTTCCCTTTCATAAATCCATGTTGACTTGGACTAATCCTTTTGCTACTATCCAAATGCCCCATTATTACATCTTTAATAATTGACTCCAGCATCTTTCCCACCACAAGTCAGGCTAACTGGTCTGTAATTCCCCGTTTTCTCTCTCGCTCCTTTCTTGGAAAGTGGGATAACATTAGCTATCCTCCAATCCACAGGAACTGATCCTGAATCTATTGAACATTGGAAAATGATCACCAATGCGTCCACTATTTCAAGAGCCACTTCCCTGAGGACCCTGGGATGCAGACCATCAGGCCCAGGGGATTTATCATCCTTCAGTCCCATTAGCCTACCCAATACTATTTCTCGCCTAATGAAAATTTCTTACAGTTCCTCTAGCCCCTTAGATCCTCTGTCCTCCAGTACATCTGGGAGATTGTTTGTGTCTTCCTTAGTGAAGACAGATCCGATGTACCTGTTCAACTCTTCTGCCATTTCCTTGTTCCCCATAATAATTTCACCCGTGTCTGCCTTCAAGGGACCCACATTAGACTTTGCTATTCTTTTTCCCTTAACATATCTAAAGAAGCTTTTACTGTCCTTCTTTATATTCCTGGCCAGCTTCCCCTCGTACTTCATCTTTTCAGCCCATATTGCCCGTTTTGTTTTCTTCTGTTGTCCTATGAAAGTTTCCCAATCCTCTGGCTTCCGGTTACTCTTTGCTGTCCAATCCAATCCAACTTTATTTGTTAAGCACTTTAAAACAACCAATGTTGGCCAAAGTGCTGTACAGAAGACTAAACAAGACATCATAAACAGACAACATAACAGAAGGTAACGGTGCCGACACAGCAAAGGCACGGTCCCCTCCGAGCTTCAAACAAAAAAGAAAAAAAGGCAGAACAAAAAAGACAGACACACTGTCAGAGACTCAACATGAACATCCCCCACAGCAGAGTCGACACTCTCCACTGTGAGGGAAAGGCGCCAATATGTCCAGTCCTCCTCCTAGACCACCCGAGGTCGGGGCCAGTTTGAGGGCTCCGCAGCCAGTCGCCGCAACGGCAGCCCGATGATTATAGGCCCACCCGCCGGGAAGCTGGAACACACGGCAGCGGGTGGAAAAGTCCTCAGCGGCTTGGAAGTGTCTGGAGCGGCCGCTCCCTCCCCGAAGACTGCGACACCCGTGGACTTCAGGCTGTGCTGGTTGGAGCTTCGGCTCTGACTCCACGGTGTGTTCGATCCAGCGCCGCCCGCCCGTGGCGGGACGCCCTCAGACCGCAGACCGCTGTGTTATACATCTTTTCTTTTAGTTTTATTCTATCCCTAACTTCTCTTGTCAGCCATGGTTGCCTCCTACTCCCCTTAGAATCTTTCTTCCCTTTTTGGAATGAAATGATCCTGCGTCTCCCGGATTATGTCCAGAAATTCCTGCCATTGCTGTTCCACCGTCATTCCTGCTTGGATCCCTTTCCAGTCTACTTTGGCCAGCTCCCCTCTCATGCCTTCATAGTCCCCTTTGTTCAACTGCATCACTGCCACTTCCGATTTAACGTTCTCCTTCTCAAGATCCTTCTCAAGCATCTGTGGAGAACATGGATAGGTGACGTTTCACAGAGTGCTGGAGTAACTCAGCGGGTCAGGCAGCATCTGTGGAGAACATGGATAGGTGACGTTTCACAGAGTGCTGGAGTAACTCAGCGGGTCAGGCAGCATCTGTGGAGAACATGGATAGGTGACGTTTCACAGAGTGCTGGAGTAACTCAGCGGGACAGGCAGCGTCTCTGGAGAGAAGGAATGGGTGATGTTTCGGGTCGAGACCCTTCTTCAGTCTTCAGTCAGGTATAAAAGGAGTCAATGGAAGGGAGGAAGACAAAAATACTGGAGAAACTCAGCGGGTGGCAGCATCTATGGAGCGAAGGAAATAGGCAACGTTTCGGGCTGAATCCCTTCTTCAGACTGATGTGAGGGTGGGGGGGAGGCAGGAAGAAGAAAGGAAGAGGAGGAGCCAGAGGGCTGAGGGAGAGCTGGGAAGGGGAGGAGACAGTTGGGACTATCTGAAATTGGAGGTCAATGTTCATGCCACTGGGGTGTAAACTACCCAAGCGGAAATATGAGGTGCTGCTCCTCCAAATTCTGGTGGGCCTCACTCTGACCATGGAGGAGACCCAGGACAGAAAGGTCGGATTGGGAATGGGAGGGGGAGTTGAGGTGCTGAGCCACCGGGAGGTCAGGTTGGTTATTGCGGACCGTGCGGAGGTGTTCGGCGAAACGATCGCCAAGCCTCCACTTGGTCTCACCGATGTAGATCAGCTGACATCTAGAGCAGCGGATGCAATAGATGAGGTTGGAGGAGATGCAGGTGAACCTCTGTCGCACCTGGAACGGCTGCTTGGGTCCTTGAAATGAGTCAAGGGGGAAGATAAAGCGACAAGTGTAGCATTTCCTGCGGTTGCAAGGGAAAGAATGGAGGGGAGGTTGGTTTGTGTGATGGTCTGGGCTGCGTCCACAATTGTGGTTCTCGTGGTTACAAGACATTTAGAGCATTGTGTTTTAACCATATAACCATATAACAATTACAGCACGGAAACAGGCCATCTCGACCCTTCTAGTCCGTGCCGAACACGTATTCTCCCCTAGTCCCATCTACCTGCGCTCAGACCATAACCCTCCATTCCTTTCCCGTCCATATAACTATCCAATTTATTTTTAAATGATAAAAACGAACCTGCCTCCACCACCTTCACTGGAAGCTCATTCCACACAGCCACCACTCTCTGAGTAAAGAAGTTTCCCCTCATGTTACCCCTAAACTTCTGTCCCTTAATTCTCAAGTCATGTTCCCTTGTTTGAATCTTCCCTACTCTCAGTGGGAAAAGCTTATCCACGTCAACTCTGTCTATCCCTCTCATCATTTTAAAGACCTCTATCAAGTTCCCCCTTAACCTTCTGCGCTCCAAAGAATAAAGCCCTAACTTGTTCAACCTTTCTCTGTAACTTAGTTGCTGAAACCCAGGCAACATGCTTGGTTTTCCTGAGGCAGGGTGGTGTAGATGAAGTCAATGGGGAGGAGGTGAATCGGCCTGTAGCCTAGCTTATGGGAGAACCATTCATCCAGACTCTATCCCACCCCCATCTCTCTTCCTGCTCCTTCCCCCCTGTTACAGTCAGTCTATATTACTGATGGCTACAATGAAGTAACCGATGGTTAACATTATTCCACAATTGCACATTAATTAGTTAAATCACACACAATGTTCTCTGGCTTTGTTATTTAACATTAGCAACATCATAAGGAGTTTCAGCTTTCTGTTGATCATTAGCAAGGTTTATAGTTTAATTGAAGACAGACACAAGTTGCTGGAGTAACTCAGCGGGACAGGCACCATGGCTGGATGGAAGAAATGGGTGACATTTCGGGTCGAGACCCTTCTTAATTGGCTTGGTATAAATAGAAATTGTTCCTAGTGTGTGTAGGATAGTGTTAGTGTGCGGCACGGACCCGGTGGGCCGAAGGTTCTGTTTCCGCGCTGTATCTCTAAACTAAACTAAACTAAATTAAAAAAGCCAGAGACATGAACAATATTTCCCTCGCCACATGTTGCCTGACCTGCTGAGTATTTCAGGCATTCTCTATTTTAATATTTCCAATCTCTGGACTTTACGAGATTTTGCCTTTATGTTATTCTATAAACTATCTGCAGCGTTGTTCGACACTTTAGCAAATGGGACTAGGGTTGGTCAGAACGGATGAGTTGGGCCGAAGGGCCTGTTTCCCTGCTGCATGTCTCTGTGACACTACGACCATAATAAATACAATGGTACAATCTTCTGATCCCTATTTATGCAAATGTTAAATACATTGAAAGAAGACAGGTCACGATTAGAGTCATCGAGTCAAAGGGCACAGTAACAGGCCCTTCGGCCCAACTTGTCTATGCCGACCAACATGCCCTATCTACACTAGTCCCTCCTGCCACCATTTGACCCATATCCCTCTAAACCTGTCCTATCCATGTACCTGTCCAACTGTATCTTAAACTTTATGATAGTCCCTGCCTCAACTACCTCCTCCAGCAGCTCGTTCCATACACTCACCACCCTCTGTGTGGAAAAGTTGCCCCTCAGGTTCCTATTAAATCTTTCCCCTCCCTACTTAAACCTATGACCTCTAGTTCTTGATTCCCCTACACTGGATAAGAGAGTCTTTAAGAATAAGGGGTAAGCCATTTAGAACGGAGACGAGGAAACACCTTTTCACACAGAGAGTTGTGAGTCTGTGGAATTCTCTGCCTCAGAGGGCGGTGGAGGCCAGTTCTCTGGATGCTTTCAAGAGAGAGCTAGATAGGGCTCTTAAAAATAGTGGAGTCAGGGGATATGGGGAGAAGGCAGGAACGGGGTACTGATTGGGGATGATCAGCCATGATCACATTGAATGGCCGTGCTGGCTCGAAGGGCCAAATGGCCTACTCCTGCACCTATTGTCTATTGTCTAGCACACGGTATTGGGGGTTCAGTATTGATGTGGATAGAGAACTGGCTGGCAAACAGGAAGCAAAGTGTAGGAGTAAATGGGTCCTTTTCACAATGGCAGGCAGTGACTAGTGGGGTACCGCAAGGCTCAGTGCTGGGACCCCAGCTATTTACAATTTATATTAATGAGCTGGATGAGGGAATTGAAGGCAACATCTCCAAGTTTGCGGATGACACTAAGCTGGGGGGCAGTGTTAGCTGTGAGGAGGATGCTAGGAGACTGCAAGGTGACTTGGATAGGCTGGGTGAGTGGGCAAATGTTTGGCAGATGCAGTATAATGTGGATAAATGTGAGGTTATCCACTTTGGTGGCAAAAACAGGAAAGCAGACTATTATCTAAATGGTGGCCGATTAGGAAATGGGGAGATGCAGCGAGACCTGGGTGTCATGGTACACCAGTCATTGAAAGTAGGCATGCAGGTGCAGCAGGCAGTGAAGAAAGTGAATGGTATGTTAGCTTTCATAGCAAAAGGATTTGAGTATAGGAGCAGGGAGGTTCTACTGCAGTTGTACAGGGTCTTGGTGAGACCACACCTGGAGTATTGCGTACAGTTTTGGTCTCCATATCTGAGGAAGGACATTATAGCCATAGAGGGAGTGCAGAGATGGTTCACCAGACTGATTCCTGGGATGTCAGGACTTTCATATGAAGAAAGACTGGATAGACTTGGCTTATACTCGCTAGAATTTAGGAGATTGAGAGGGGATCTTGTAGAAACTTACAAAATTCTTATGGGGTTGGATAGGCTAAATGCAGGAAGATTGTTCCCGTTGTTGGGGAAGTCCAGGACAAGGGGTCACAGCTTAAGGATAAGGGGGAAATCCTTTAAGACCTAGATGAGGAAAATCTTTTTCCCACAGAGAGTGGTGAATCTCTGGAACTCTCTGCCACAGAGGGTAGTTGAGGCCAGTTCATTGGCTATATTTAAGAGGGAGTTAGATGTGGCCCTTGTGGCTAAAGGGATCAGGGGGTATGGAGAGAAGGCAGGTACGGGATACTGAGTTGGATGATCAGCCATGATCATATTGAATGGCGGTGCAGGCTCGAAGGGCCGAATGGCCTACTCCTGCACCTATTTTCTATGTATCTATGTATCTATGGCTATTGTCTATTGCATCTACCTGATCTATTCCTCTCATGATTTTATACACCTCTATATGATCACCCCTCATCCTCCTGCGCTCCAAGGGACAGAGTCCCAGCCTGCTCAACCTCCCCCTATAGCTCACACCCTCGAATCCTGGCAACGTAAAAGTTCTCTGCACCTGATCCACCTGAAATGACCTGCTTCCTACAGTAGGGTGACCAGCACTGAACACAAGTGTGGCCTCACCAGCAGCAAAGAAACATCATCCTAACCTGCTCTTTCCCCATGTAAGCTAGTCTCATTTACCTGTGTTTGGTACATATCCTTCTGGCACTTGAAGGCAGCAACTCTACCGCTGTGCCACTGATCACGGAGTGATTCTGCAGATTACAGGGTGGGGTGCACGCAGTACAGTGGGTGGCACGGTGGTGCAGCGGGTAGAGCTGCTGCCTCACAGCGCCAGAGTCCCGGGTTCAATCCTGACCCCGGTACGGAGTTTGTACGTTCTCCCCCGTGACCTGCGTGGGTTTTCTCTGGGTGCTCCGGTTTCCTCCCGCTCTCCAAAGACCTGCAGGTTTGTAGGTTAATTGGCTTTGGTAAAATCGTAAATGATCCCTAGTGTGTAAGATGGTGTTAGTGTTGCTGGTCGGCGCGGACCCGGTGGGCTGATGTGCCTGTCTCCGTGCTGTGTCTAAAGTCTAAAGTATCTTGGGTTGGGTATTGCAGGCAGTCAGGAAGCCAGTGACTGACATCTCTGTATTAAAGCGCTATGTTGCGGTTCGTTCCAGGGCAGGTCACTAACCTGATTGCTCTTCAAGATGTACATTGTTGTTGCCCTGTGGGAGGGAGATGGATAACCCTGTCTGTGGGACAATGGCAGGTGTGGCAGCATGGACTTCCTCTCAGCATTGTCCAGGTCTTGGCCAAGCCTAACATGACATCCTTATCTCCAACCACAGAGACATTAGTGGGAGCAATGCCGGGTGTAGCAGTCTCGCGGGGAATTGAGTAGGAAGGAACTCAGATGCTGGATTAAAGCTAAGATAGACACAGAGTGCTGGAGTAACTCAGCGGGTCAGGCAGCATCTGTGGAGAACATGGATAGGTGACGTTTCACAGAGTGCTGGAGTAACTCAGCGGGTCAGGCAGCATCTGTGGAGAACATGGATAGGTGACGTTTCACAGAGTGCTGGAGTAACTCAGCGGGTGGGTCAGGCAGCATCTGTGGAGAACATGGATAGGTGACGTTTCACAGAGTGCTGGAGTAACTCAGCGGGTCAGGCAGCATCTGTGGAGAACATGGATAGGTGACGTTTCACAGAGTGCTGGAGTAACTCAGCGGGTCAGGCAGCATCTGTGGAGAAGGTTCAAATTTCAAGTGTATTTGTCATTGACCATGCAGCGTTACAATTAAACAAGGACACAATACACAACATAACCCAACACAGCATTCTTCACTGTGGTGGAAGGCAATACAGTTCACACATTCCTCCTCCTCCTCCCTTGTTGACCCGTGGTCGGGGCCCTGACCCTCCATAGTCACCGCTACAGACTGCCCGATGTTCAAGCCCTCTGGTCGGGATGGTCGGAACGCCGACGTCGGGACAGGTCGAGCATACCCCGCGGCCCGGAGCTCCCAAGTCGGCCGCCTCCTTACCGGAGACCGAGGCTCCAGGATGACGTAGGCCGCAGGCCGGCGGTCGGAGCTCTTCTCCGGCAACCCCCGCCGGCGAGGGATCGCCCGCTCCACGATGGAAGGCCCACTCCACGCCTGCCGCCAGAAGCTCCACAGACCCAGGCTCCAGGATGATGTAGGCCGCAGGCCAGCGGTCAGAGCGCTTCTCCAGCGACCCCCAGGCAAGGGGACGCTCGCTCCGCCATGTTAAAGACCCCACTGTGCCGCCGCTGAAGCTCTGGGCCCAACTACGGGAAAGGCCGCAACAAACCAGCTGTAAGGTCGCGAGGAGAGGGCGAAGAAGCGACAAGGAGGAAGGTCGCATCTCCGTCGAGGTACGTGCCTGAAAACAGTTTCCCCCTGTTCCCCCCCTACTGCACCCCACACAAGACATACTGAGAAACAATAAAACATATTTGTTTTAGGTGACGTTTTAAGTCGAGACCTTTCTTCAGACTGAGTGTCAGTGGAAAGAGAAACAACAGATATGGAGAGATATAGAACAAAAGATATGCAAGAAAGTAATGATGATGAAGGAAACAGGCCATTGTTAGTTGTGTGGTAATGAGACAGACAATAAGATTCTATCAGACAACTTCGAAGCTAGTATGACGGGTGGGGGAGTGACGGGGAGAGGGGGATGCAAGGTTTACGAAGTTAGAGTAATCAATATTCATACTGCTGGGTTGTGTGCATTAGGCTATATGAACGTCACCTATCCATGTTCTCCAGAGATGCTGCCTGACCCGCTGAGTTACTCCAGCACTGTGTGAAACGTCACCTATCCATGTTCTCCACAGATGCTGCCTGACCCGCTGAGTTACTCCAGCACTATGTGAAACGTCACCTATCCATGTTCCGGCAGCATCTATAGAGCGAAGGAAATAGGCAACGTTTCGGCCCGAAACCCTTCCGGGTTTCGGCCCAAAATGTTGCCTATTTCCTTCAGGGTTTCGGCCCGAAAGGTTGCCCATTTCCTTCGCTCCACAGATGCTGCCTGACCCGCTGAGTTACTCCAGCACTCTGTGAAACGTCACCTATCCATGTTCTCCACAGATGCTGCCTGACCTGCTGAGTTACTCCAGCACTGTGTGAAACGTCGCCTATCCATGTCCCCCACAGATGCTGCCTGACCCGCTGAGTTACTCCAGCACTCTGTGAAACGTCACCTATCCATGTTCTCCACAGATGCTGCCTGACCCGCTGAGTTACTCCAGCACTTTATGTCCATCTATTACCTACCTGTGCATAATCCATGTCCCTCCATTCCCTGCATATCCATGTGTCTATCTAAAAGCCTCTTAAACACCACTATCATATCTGCCCCCACCGCCACCCCTTGCAGCCACGTTCCAGGCACCCACCACCCTCTGTGTAAAAAGGTTGTCCACAAATCTCCTTAAACATTGCTTCCCTTCAACTTAAAATGTTGCCCTCTAGTATTTTGACATTTCCACCGTGAGACAAATGATGTGTAGGAGGGAACTGCAGATGC
>JAXLNO010000446.1:313900-351400 GCA_038087875.1 Malacoraja senta | reverse complement strand
AATAACACGTTGCAGAGTTTGTTCAATGTCTTTGCAATCATTCAGGCTGAGGAACCTCTCCTGAGTGTATCTGGTTACAGATACTCAGCTGGTCAGGCAGCATCCGTGAAATTAGAAACACTTTGTGTTCAGTTTTGCTCACCCTCCAATAGGAAGGCTATTGTCAAGCTGGATAGAGCACAGATAATGTGTCGGAAGGAACTGTTGATGCTGGTTTACACCGAAGATAGACACAGAGTGCTGGAGTAACTCAGCGGGACAGGCAGCATCTCTGGGGAGAAGAAATGGGTGACGTTTCAGGTTGAGACCCGTCTTCAGTCTGAAGAAGAGTCTCGGCCTGAAACATCATCCATTCCTTCTATCAAGAGTGCAGAGATTTGCGAGGATGTTGCCAGGACTCGAGGGTGTGAGCTACAGGGAGAGGTTGAGTAGGCTGGGTCTCTATTCCCTGGAGCGCAGGAGGATGAGGGGTGATCTTATAGAGGTGGATAAAATATATCCTCATGATGGTCCTGTTAATGATCCAGACGCATTGGGTTAAGTTCCCGAACTTTCACACAATCTACTGAAGGTGGAGAATGTGGAGGGAGTCCTGGGATTTAGGTTGATAATGTTTGATATTGATGACACAAACACAGAATAGACAATAGGTGTAGGAGTAGGCCATTTGGCCCTTCGAGCCAGCACTGCCATTCAATGTGATCATGGCTGATCATACCCAATCAGTACCCCGTTCCTGCCTTCTCCCATATCCCCTGACTCCGCTATGTTTAAGAGCCCTATCTAGCTCTCTCTTGAAAGTATCCCGAGAACCTGCCTCCACCGCCCTCTGAGGCAGAGAATTCCACAGACTCACAACTCTGTGTGAAAAAGTGTTTCCTCGTCTCCGTTCTAAATGGCAATGGAACGGTGGATTAGATGGTTTGAGTTACAGGGGGAGTTTGGATCGACCTGGATTGTTTTCTCTGGAACCTCGGAGGTCAATAGAAGTATATAAAATGATGAGAGGCGCAGAGAGGGTAGACAGTCAGAACCTTTTTCCCAGGGTGGAGATGTCCAGCACTGGAGGGCATGACTTGAATGTGGGAGGCGCAAAGTTTAAAGGAGATATGTCTCTCTCCAAAGATGATGTCTGGTCTTCTGGCTATTTATTACATTTTCAGTCGACATTCATAAATGATGGTGGTAGAATGAGAGAGGATCTCCATAATCAAGGGCCACTCACACCCCAGTCAATCCTGCTTCTCCCTGTTCCATCAGGCATTAGATACAAGAGCTTGAAAACATGTTCCATAGATTCAGGCACAGCTTCTTCCCCACTACTGCCAGCCTTTTATACAATATAGTTCAGTTCAGTGTAGTTTATTGTCACATGTACCGAGGTACAGTGAAAAGCTTTTGTTGCGTGCTAACCAGTCAGCGGAAAGACAATACGTGATTATAATCGAGCCGTCCACAGTGAACAGATACAGGGTCAAACGTGAATTACGATTAGTGCAAGATTAAGTCTAGTAAAGTCCAATCAAAGATAGTCTGAGGGTCTCCAGTGAGGTAGATGGTAGCTCAGGGCTGCTCGCTACTTGTGGTAGGATGATTCAGTTGCCTGTTTATTTAGCCAAAACTAAAAGCTTAAACTAGTAAATTACACAATACATAGATACGTGGACCTGAGATCCTGAGAGCGATGCCGTCTGGAGCTATGCTCCTGGTAGGGCCACCCATGGCGGTAAGGTCGAGGGGGAGGTCTCTGACAAAGAGCAATCCAACCAAGACCTCAACGGTGGAACAGGCGGAGGACGATGGCTGACCTTAGTGGAGCGTCACAACAGCTGGGAAGGCGGATGAAGGCTGCAGCAGAAAAGGGTCTCCGGTCGTCTTGGACTCCACGCCACTGGATCCTGACCCAGATCTGTCAAGGACCGTGGGGTGGCTGTCTGTGCACCAGTCTCCCCACGTTAAACAAAGTCACGCACAGGCGTCCTCCATATAGGGAATAGCACCCTGGAGACACCCATGGTCAGCCACGACCGAAGGGGGCCGAAGAAGATATGCAGGGAATGGAGGAATGAGATCAGTTTAACGGCATCATGTTCAGCATGGACATTGTGGGCCGAATGGCCTGTTCCTGTGCTGTACCGTTGTATCTACTATATGCTGCTATTTGTCTCACCTGTTGTGCTTGTGCATGGTTTGATGTACAATATGATTTACACACAAACACAGTTTGTCACTGTATCTCAGTCCACGTAACAATAATTAACTCATTCCAATATTTTGTAATATAAACTCCAAATGAATCCAAAATATATTCGACATCAGTTTTGGATTATTCCTCAATAAAATGTAGTTGGAAATAATTCTGAAAGTGAGATTTGATTCCAGTGATGTTTACGAAAGAACTGCAGATGCTGGAATAATCGAAGGTGGACAAAAATGCTGGAGAAACTCAGCGGGGTGAGGCAGCATCTTCAGACTGATGGGAAGGGTCTCGACCCGAAACGTTGCCTATTCCTTCACCCCGTCCATGCTGCCTCCCTCACCCGCTGAGTTTCTCCAGCATTTTTGTTTACCTTTGATCCCAGTGATGTTGGTGTTCTACTGCATGTTTTCATCCTCTGCTTTGCCACGTTCTTAGACAGGTTCTGGTATCATCCATGAAAATTCATTATAACCTCCAGTACTTAGACCGTGACATTACTCGACACATGCAATGTCTTTCACGGAATGAAATGTCAGATTTTATTTTGGATCCAAGCATCATGTTTGGAGCCAAGGACTTGAAACTTCTGCCAGCTACATCAGCCTTCATCTGATGGGTTCAAGGAGTCTGTACGCAGATAAGCTTTCTGCCTGACTTTCTCCTCCTGCACTTCATCACAACTTTGACAGCCTTTCCACAGCCAAACATCAGCTCCTCTGACTGTGCAAGCAAGTCCCAGTCTTCGTTTAGTTCAGTTTAGTTGATTGTCACGTGTACCGAGGTACAGTGAACAGCTTTTTGTTGCGTGCTAACCAGTCAGCGGAAAGACAATAGACAAGAGATTAGTGGGCAAAATTGGAGCACATGGTATTGGGGGTAGGGTATTGACATGGATAGAGAACTGGTTGGCAGACAGGAAGCAAAGAGTAGGGATTAACGGGTCCTTTTCAGAATGGCAGGCAGTGACTAGTGGGGTGCCGCAAGGCTCGGAGCTGGGACCCCAGTTATTTACAATATATATTAACGATTTAGACAAGGCAATTAAATGTGACATCTCCAAGTTTGCGGATGACACAAAGCTGGGTGGCAATGTGAGCTACGATGAGGATACTATGAGGCTGCAGGGTGACTTGGATAGGTTGGGTGAGTGGGCAGATGCATGGCAGATGCAGTATAATGTTGATAAATGTGACGTTATACACTTTGGTGGCAAGAACAAGAAGGCAGATTATTATCTGAATGGTGGACACAAAATGCTGGAGTAACTCAGCGGGACGGGCAGCATCTCTGGAGAGAAGGAATGGGTGACGTTTCGGGTCGAGACCCTTCTTCAGACTGATGTCAGGGGAGGGGGCGGGACAGAGATAGAATGTAGTCGGAGACAGTAAAGGGCCTGTCCCACGAGTATGCGACTCCATGCGGCTAGCGCAACCTAACGTGGTCGCTTGAGCCGTACGGTCTCGCAGGGCCGGTCCCACTTCGATCGCCGGAGCCGTATGGAGTTGTACGGAGCTGGTCCCGACATCGCACGGGGCTCCGAAAAACTGACCTTGTTAAAACATTCCGCGCGGCAACGGCCTGCCGGCCCGCAGCGTCTCGATGCCGTAAGCAGCATCTCGACGCCATACGTCACGCGCGAACTTCCCGCGTCACTCACTTGACCTCCGCACGGCCCCCGCTTCCGGTTTGGTCGCGCTTGCCGTATGCAGCCGCATGCTGGTGGGACCGGCCCTGTAGGGGGATCACTCGACCTCCACGCGGCCCCCGCTTTCGGTTAGGTCGCGCTTGCCGCATGGAGTCGCATGCCCGTTGGACAGGCCCTTTAGACTAGTGGGAGAACTGGGAAGGGGGAGGTGATGGAGAGAGGGGGAAAGCAAGGGCTACTTGAAGTTAGAGAAGTCAATGTTCATACTGCTGGGGTGTAAGATGCCCAAGCGGAATATGAGTTGCTGTTCCTCCAATTTGTGCTGGGCCTCACTCTGACAGTGGAGGAGGCCCAGGACAGAAAGGTCAGATTGGGAATGGGAGGGGGAGTTGATGTACTGGGCCACCGGGAGATCAGGTTGGTTAAGACAGACTGAGCGGAGGTGTTCAGCAAAACGATCGCCGAGCCTGCACCTGGTCTCGCCGATGTAGAGAAGTTGACACCTGGAACAGCGGATACAGTAGATGAGGTTGGAGGAGGTGCAAGTGAACCTCTGCCTCACCTGGAAAGACTGTCGGGGTCCTTGGATGGAGTCGAGGGGGGAGGTAAAGGGACAGGTGTTGCATCTCCTGCGGTTGCAGGGGAAAGTACCTGGGGAGGGGGTGGTTTAGGTGGGAAGGGACGAGTTGTCAGAAGAGTTGAATGGTGTCAGATTAGGAACAGGGGAGGTGCAACGAGACCTGGGGGTCCTTGTACATCAGTCACTGAAAGTAAGCATGCAGGTACAGCAGGCAGTGAAGAAAGCAAATGGCATGTTGGCCATTGCGAGAGGATTTGAGTTTAGGAGCAAGGAGGTCCTACTGCAGTTGTACAAGGCCCTGGTGAGATCACACCCGGAGTATTGTGTGCAGTTATGGTCTCCTAATTTGAGGAAGGACATTCTTGCTATTGAGGGAGTGCAGCGTAGGTTCACCAGGTTAATTCCCGGGATGGTGGGACTGACATATGATCTTCTTCTTCATCTTTTTGCATACGGCATGCACAGCCTAAAGTTGTAGGTTGATTGCATTTGTCGAAACAGGGCGGACCAGGTGAAGGTTGCAATCTCCCACCCCACTGTCATATGATGAAAGAATGGGTCGACTGGGCTGTATTCACTGGAATTTAGAAGGGTGAGGGGGGATCTTATAGAAACATATAACATTCTTAAGGGATTGGACAGGGTAGATGCAGGAAACATGTTCCTGATGTTGGGGGAGTCTAGAACCAGGGGTCACAGTTTAAGAATAAAGGTCAGCCATTTTGGATTGTAATAAGGAAAATCATTTTCACCCAGAGAGTTGTGGATCTGTGGAATTCTCTGCCACAGAAGGCAGTGGAGGCCGATTCACTGGATGTTTTCAAGAGAGAGTTAGATTTAGCTCTTAGGGCTAACGGAATCAAGGGATATGGGGAAAAAGCAGGAATGGATTACTGATTTTGGATGATCAGCCACGATCATATTGAATGGCGGTACTGGCTCGAAGGGCTGAATGGCCTCCTCCTGCATCTATTTTCTAAGTTTCTATGTAATGCATGATTACAATCAAACTGTCCACAGTGTACAGATACATGATAAAGGGAAAATGTTTAATGCAAGATAAAGTCCAGCAAAGTCTGATAAAAGATAGACCAAGGGCGGAAGGGAGGTCAGGACTGCTCTCTGGTTGTGGTAGGATGGTTCAGTTGCCTGATAACAGCTGGGAAGAAACTGTCCCTGAATCTGGAGGTGTGCGTTCGTTTTCACACTTCTGTACCTCTTGCCCGATGGGAGAGGGGAGAAGAGGGAGTGGCCAGGGTGCGACTGGTCCTTGATTATGCTGCTGGCCTTGCCGAGGCAGCGTGAGGTGTAGATGGAGTCAATGGAAGGGAGGTTGGTTTGTGTGATGGTCTGGGCTGCTGTCCTTGCCGAGGCAGCGTGAGGTGTCGATGGAGTCAGTGTGAGATTGGAGCAGAGGGAGTGGCCAGGCCTCTCATGGGCTGGACAATGACTATCTGTTGAGGTATCCCAGATCCCCAGCAGTGGAATCCCCTGAGTAATCCTGTACTCTCCGTATCTAGGGTGGACGGTGATAAGATAGTGACCACACAGTGAACGGAACCATTAATGGTCCACATGCCTCATTCAGCAAGTGAACTTATCATGGGCCAAAGAAGACCTTCACAATGAGACTCATTTAGTGTGGAAACAGGCCCTTCAACTACCTCCTCCGGCAGCTCGTTCCAAACACCCACCACCCTTTGTGTACAAAAGTTGCCCCTCAGATTTGTATTAAATCTTTCCCCCTTCATACTGTCTTGACACACACTGAACTTGTTTTCTCTCTCTCGTTTATCATATTGTTTACAGAGTACTATGTTTCCATATTGTGTTGAGCTGCAGCAAGTAAGAATTCCATAGTTCTATCTGGACACAAGACAATGAAACACTCTTGACTCTGAAACCTATGTCCTCTGCTCCTCAATTCCCCCACTCTGGGCCCAAAAACTGTGCATCTACCCGATCTATTCCTCTCAAGACTTTATACACCTCTATAAGATCACCCCTCATCCTCCTGCACTCCAAGGAATAGAGTCCCAGGCTACTCAACCTCTCCCTGTAGCTCAGGCCCTCGAGTCCTGGCAACATCCTTGTGAATCTTCTCTGCACACCTTACCAGATTGACAACATCTTTCCTATAACATGGTGCCCAGAACTGAACAATATTCTAAATGATGCCTCACCCAGTGTTATACAACTGCAACGTGACCTCCCAACTTCTACACCCAATGCTGTCCCACAGAAGTACATGGAGCTTCACAAATAAGCAGCAGTGTTTGCCCCACATCTACCAACACGCTGCTGATCCACAACACACTATATGTTGAACAAAGAAGCAAGAAACTGCAGTGAATTGTGGACGCAGCCCAGACCATCACACAAACCAACCTCCCTTCCATTGACTCCATCTACACCTCACGCTGCCTCGGCAAGGCCAGCAGCATAATCAAGGACCAGTCTCACCCTGGCCACTCCCTCTTCTCCCCTCTCCCATTGGGCAAGAGGTACAGAAGTGTGAAAACGCACACCTCCAGATTCAGGGATAGTTCCCTCCCAGCTGTTATCAGGCAACTGAACTATCCTCTCACCAACTAGAGAGCGGTCCATCTACAGTTCCTTGTGATAATCGACCTATCTAGAAGAGCAAGTGTTACCACAAAGCCAAGGATAGCACACAGCTTGAGTTTGAAGTTTTCTGGAAGTTCATTGTGTTGTTACCTTGCTGTGAATTAAAAAGGATGTTCTATAGTGGCAGGGAAAGAATATGTTAGATGTGGATGTGAAAAAGGTGGTGATTACAGTCAGGATGAAGTCAGAGCAGGTTACAAAAGCAAACTTCCTCAGTAATTGTTGAAGTATCCTGCAGGGCCGGGGAAGATTGGATCTCTCCGCAGATGTGTACTTTGGCAAGGGGTTGTTTGTGCAGGAATCAAATGCAACACCACCAATTAATGTTGCTTCAATCCTCCAAACAGACTGAAGCTGACGGAATCGTTGACCGGGCAGTAACTTTGGCACAAGAGGCACAGTGGGCTTTTGTGCAGCTCCGGCAACAATGCACGCACCATTCCCAAGACGTGCAGGTTTGTCTGTTAATTGATTTTGTAAATTGTAAATTGTCCCTTACTGTCTAGGATAGTGTTAGCGTTGGTGATCGCTGGTGGGTACGGACTCGGTGGGCCGAAGGGCCTGTTTGCACGCTGTATCTCTAAACTAAACTAAACCGGGGGACACTAGCTTCTAAAGTGACAATGAATTAAAAACATGCTGCATCAGCCTTTTATATTTAAAACCTTTAATCAGACTTCACTTTATCTCACACTAAACGTTAATCAAGTTATCCCCTTCATCATGTATCTGTACACTGTGGACGGCTCGACTGTAATCATGTATTGTCTTTCCGCTGACTGGTTAGCACGCAACAAAAGCTGTTCACTGTACCTCGGTACACGTGACAATAAACTAAACTCAACTAAAGAACCAGTTCCCACTCCAGGCTCAGTGGTAATAAATCAATAATTTAATTAAATAATAATACATCATTATATGTAAACTTACCGAATAGTGAAAGGCCTGGATAGAGTGGATGTGGAGAGGATGTTTCCACCAGTGGGAGAGTCTAGGACCAGAGGGCACAGCCTCAGAACTAACGGACTTTCATTTAGGAAGGAGATGAGGAAGAATTTCTTTATCCAGAGGGTGGTGAATCTGTGGGATTCATTGCCACAGACGGCTGTGGAGGCCAAGTCAGTGGGTATTTTTAAGGCAGAGAGTGACAGATTCTTGATTAGTACGGGTGTCACGGGTTACGGGGAGAAGGCAGGAGAATGGGGTTGAGAGAGATAGATCAGCTATTGAATGGCGTAGACTTGATGGGCCGAATGGCCTAATTCCGCTCCTATCACTTATGAACAATTTAACTGAATAATATTAATAATAAATAATAATACATTGTTGATTATATGTAAATAAAACATAATGTCATTAAACGGGTAATTTGGACACGTATGCAAGTTGCATCACAGTTTCTCAGTGACCCGAGATACAAGATAGACTTAGTCTTGCGTGTTGCCGGGTGGATTATACCATTCATGACAACAGGTCATTCAACAGAACCAGTCATAACCAGAGTGAGAATAGAAACATAGAGAAACAGGTGCAGGCCATTCGGCCCTACGAGCCAGCACCGCCATTCAATATGATCATGTCTGATCATCCACAATCAGTACCCCGTTCCTGCCTTCTCCCCATGTCCCTTGATCCCGTTAGCCCTAACAGCTAAATCTAACTCTCTCTTGAAAACATCCAGTGAATTGGCCTCCACTGCCTTCTGTGATTCCACAGATTCACAACTCTCTGGGTGAAGAAGTTTTTCCTCATCTCAGTCCTAAATGGCCGACCCCTTATTCTTAATCTGGACCCCTGGTTCAGTCTATTTATTCATGTGTGTATATATTTGTAGAATGGTATATGGACACACTGATCTGTTTTGTAGTCAATGCCTACTATGTTCCGTTGTGCTGAAGCAAAGCAAGAATTTCATTGTCCTACCAGGGACACATGACAATAAACTCACTTGAACTTGAACTTGAACTTGGACTCCCTCAACATCGGGAACATTTTTCCTGCATCTAGCCTGTCCAATCCTTTAAGAATTGTATATGTTTCTATAAGATGCCCGCTCATCCTTGAAAATTCCAGTGAATATAAGCCCAGTCGATCCATTCTTTCATCATATCCTGGTGATGCAAGTTGGATCACAATTTGCATCACCGACGTCCCGGGGATTAACCTGGTGAACCTATGCTGCACTCCCTCAATAGCAATAATGTCCTTCCTCAAATTAGGAGACAAAAAAAGCACACAATACTCCAGGTGCGGTCTCACCAGGGCCCTGTACAACTGCAGTAGGACCTCCTTGCTCCTAAACTCAAATCCTCTTGCAATGAAGGCCAACATGCCATTAGCTTTCTTCACTGCCTGCTGTACCTGCATGCTTACTTCCAGTGACTGATGAACAAGCATATCCAGGTCTCATTGCACCTCCACTTTTCCTAATCTGACATCATTCAGATAATAATCTGCCTTCCTGTTTTTGCCACCAAAGCGGATAACCTCACATTTATCCACATTATACTGCATCTGCCATGCATCTGCCCACTCACCCAGCCTATCCAAGTCAACCTGCATCCTCATAGTATCCTCATCGCAGCTCACTCTGCCATCCAGCTTTGTGCCCTCCGCAAACTTGGAGATGTTACATTTAATTCACTCATCTAAATCGTTAATATATATTATAAATAGCTGGGGTCCCAGCACCGAGCCTTGCGCTACCCCTCTAGTCACTGCCTGCCATTCTGAAAAGGACCCGTTAATTCCTCAATACTCTGACTGATAAAGGCCAATGTGTCGGAAGTCTTTTGACCACCCGATCTACCTGTGATGGCACTTTCAAGGAACCAAGCACCTGTACTCTTAGATCCCTCTGCACTACAACACTCCCCAGAAGCCGACCATTCACTGTGTAGGTCCTGCCCTTGTTAGACTTCCCAAAGTGCAACACCTGACATTTCTCTGTATTAAATTCCATCAACCATTCCCCTGCCCACCTGGCCAATCGATCCAGATCTTGCTGAAATATTTCACAACCATCTTCGCTATCGTTAATACCACCCACTTTAGTGTCATCTGCAAACTTACTAATCTTGCCCTGTATGTTCTCAACCAAATCATTGATGTAGATGACAAACAGTAACGGGCCCAGCACCAAACCCTGAGGCACACCACTAGTCACAGGCCTCCAGTCTGAGAAGCAACCTTCCACCATCACCCTCTGCTTCCTTCCATGGAGCCAATTTGCTATCCATTCAGCTATCTCTCCCTGGATGTCATGCGATCTAACCTTCCAGAGCAGCCTACCATGCGGAACCCTGTCGAATGCTTTACTGAAATCGATATTTACAGCCTACAACTCTGGCCTCATCGACCGCTTTGGTCACATGTTAAAAAAAACCATTCAGATTTGTGAGACGTGTGTTTTATCTTCAGAGATCATCCTGGTCGGGAAAAGCGCAAGGGTGCAAGGAGGTAGGTTGGAAGATTGAGGAATCATTCCTTGTATACGAGGGACCCATTCAAGTGTCCAATGACAGAGGGAAGAATATGACAGTACGCACTATCAAGCCTCTCTACATGAAGGGAGGGGGGAGAAGAAGGAATGACCGGGGTGTGAATGATCCTTGACCATGTAGGCAGCATGAAGTGTCGATGGAGTCAATGGTGGGTCTGGTTTGTGTGATGGTCTGGGCGACATCTACATCTCTCTGCAGTTTCTAGTGGTCTTGGATGGAGCTGTTCCCAGACCAAGCTGTGATCCATCCTGATGTAATGCTTTCTACGGCACATGAGGAGAAGTTGGTGAGAGTTGTAGGGGACATGCCGAACTTCCTATGCCTTCCAAGGGAGTAGAGGCGTTGATGGTCGTGGCATCGATGTGGCGATATTACTTGTGAGAAGATCATTGACCTGATCCTTATTTGTCTCCCTCTCCACAGCAGCTGCCTGATCTGCTGGGCATTTCCGGGGGTATTTTTCATGAGCACAGTATTTTGCGAGACTCACTGCCAAGCGAAAGTTGTCAAGATGATTTAGTTTGGTTTAGAAATACAGCGTGGAAACAAGCCCTTCAGCCCACCGGGTCCGCGCTGATCATCAATCACCCCGTACACTTGTTCTATCTTACATGCACTAGGGACAATTTACAGAAGCCAATTAAAACTACAAACCTGCACGTCTTTGGAATGTGGGAGGAAAGCAGAGCACCTGGAGGAAACCCACGCGGTCACAGGGAGAACATGCAAACTCCGTACAGACAGCGCCCATGGTCAGGATTGAACCTGGGTCTCTGGCGCTTTAAGGCACGGACTAGAAGGGTCGAGATGGCCTGTTTCCGTGCTGTAATTGTTATATGGTTATATGGTTATAAGGCAGCAACTCTACCGCTGCACCACCGTGACACCCTTTGCTGCTGCTGGAAACTCCATAGAACAGTACAGCACAGGAACAGGCCCTTCGGCCCACAATGTCTGTGCTGAACATGATGCCAAGACCAACTCTGACCAGCTTGTACATGATCCATATCCCTCCAGTCTCTGCATATCCATGAGCCTATACAACAGCCCCTTAAACACCACTATCGTATGTGCTTCCACCACCACCCCTGGCAGCATGTTCCAGGCACCCACCACCCTCTGTGTAAAACACTCGTCCCGCACATCTCCTTTAAACTTTGCCCCTCTCTCCTTAACCCTTCTATTATTTGATTTTCCATCCTGGCAGAAAGGTTCTGACTATCTACCCTATCTATTCCCCACATCATTTCTATTCAAGCATTGACCATTTTGTAAATAATGTGTTGGATTGTGGCATTATTATGTGAAACATGATATTTCTTCACAGTTGTTAGTTTTCCCCCCAAATCTTTGAGGAGGGAGAGGGGGAGGAATTTCTTTAGTCAGAGGGTGGTGAATCTGTGGAATTCATTGCCACAGACGGCCGTGGAGGCCAAGTCAATGGATATTTTTCATACAGTGATAGATAGGTTGTTGATTAGTGCGGGTGTCAGGGGTTATGGGGAGAAGGCAGGAGAATGTGGTTAGGAGGGAGAGATAGATCAGCCATGATTGAATGGTAGAGTAGACTTGATGGGCCGAATGGCCTAATTCTGCTCCTCTCACATATGAGTTGGTAACGCAGAGATATCTGTGGATGTGTTGTCATGGATACAACACATACAATACACTTTTGTCTTTTATTTTAAAGATATTGTACATGATATAAAAATAGTGATCACAGTGAGCTCTTACAGTTGTTAACTGCTACTGACAGGAATGTTGCACAAGAATTCTGTGGCAATAAATTAGATATAGATTCATTATCTTTAAAAAAAATTGAGCTTGCAAGGACCTCGACCCACTGAGCATTGAGGTGTCCCGTGTAGCTGGTCACGTGTTCTTGCTGTTGGTCCAGCGTGTCGTTAGCGTGTGCGCTGAGACATGGCCTCCCGTGTCTCTGACACACACCGCTCGTCACGTATGTGTCCTCCCTCTGGGTGGTGGTGGTGTCCGTGTGAAAGTCCAGCGGCCGTCTCCGCGGCCGACAGGCGGGAGAACCGCGGCGGTCAGTAGTGGCCGTGGTACGGTCTCCGCCAGTACGTGGGGACACAGTTACACACCTCCTCGCTGAAGTACAGTCCTTGTTTACACCCCTTCCTCCGCACCCTGCACGGCGGCCTGTAGCAGCTGCACCAAGTAAAACACACAACATGTAGTGTTACACGACAGCCATGTCTACGGCACAGAGTGGTGGACACCGTCCATCACGGGGACACACATCCACACCATGATAGGCATCTACAGAGACTGGTGGACACTGTCCATCACGGGGACACACATCCACACCATCAAAGGCATCTACAGAGACTGGTACCCATCATGGGTACTGACCTCCCCACCATCGAAGGGATCTACAGGAGTCGCTGCCTCAACAAGGCAGCCAGCATCATCAGAGACCCACACCACCCTGGCCACGCTCTCATCTCGCTGCTGCCATGGGGAAGAAGGTACAGGAGCCTGAAAACTGTGACCTCCAGGTTCAAGAACAGCTTCCTCCCTACAGCCATCAGGCTCTTGAACACAACAACCTCCCAATAAGTTCTGGACAACATCAACTATTATTTTTATTATTGTTGTTTGTTTTTGTGAGGAGCGAGGAAGTCATTGAGAGGAGTTACAGGGATGTGGTCACTCCAACACCACAGGAGGCAGGCAAGTGGATCACGGTTGGGAGAGGCAAGGGGCACAGGCAGGGACTAGAGAGTACCCCGGTGGCTGTACACCTTGACAATAAGTACTCCTGTTTGAGCACTGTTGGGGCGGACAGCCTACCTGGGGGTAGCGACAGCGGCCGGGCCTCCGGTATAGAGACCGGTCCTGTTGCTCAGAAGGGTAAGGAAAAGAAGAGGAGGGCAATACTAATAGGGGACTCTATAGTTAGGGGGTCAGACAGGCGATTCTGTGGACGCAGTCGGGAGACCCGGATGGTAGTTTGCCTCCCTGGTGCCAGGGTCTGTGATGTGTCTCAACGTGTCCAAGACATCCTGAAAGGGCAGGGAGAGGAGCCCGAGGTTGTGATACATATAGGTACCAATGACATAGGTAAAAAAAGAGAAGAGGTCCTGAAAGGAGAATTTAGGGAGTTAGGAGGGGAGTTAAAGAGAAGGACAGCAAAGGTAACAATCTCGGGATTACTGCCTGTGCCACGCGACAGTGAGAGTAGGAATGGAGCGAGGTGGAGGATAAATGCGTGGCTGAAGGACTGGTGCAGAAGGCAGGGATTCAAATTTCTGGATCATTGGGACCTCTTTTGTGGAAGGTTCGACCTGTACAAAAAGGATGGGTTGCACTTGAACCTGAGGGGGACCAATATCCTGGCAGGGAGATCTGCAAAGGCTACTGGGGAGACTTTAAACTAGAATGGTTGGGGGGAGGGACTCAAATAGAGAATGCTATTAGACAGTGTGTGAGGCAGGAGGCAGAGAAGGAAAGCACTCAGACCCAACATGTAGGGGGGAAAGAAGAAAACAATAATAAACAGAGAATAAGAGGTGGTGGGGTTCTTAAATGTGTGAGTAGAGAAACAGAGGGGTGTAAAATGCGGGCGGAAGCAATAGGTAGCAAGGTGAAAAGTAAAAGTGGCAGGCAGACAAATCCAGGGCAAAAATCAAAAAGGGCCACTTTTCAACATAATTGTATAAGGGGTAAGAGTGTTGTAAAAACAAGCCTGAAGGCTTTGTGTCTCAATGCAAGGAGCATTCGTAATAAGGTGGATGAGTTGAACGTGCAGATAGCAATTAATGATTATGATATAGTTGGGATCACGGAGACATGGCTCCAGGGTGACCAAGGCTGGGAGCTGGACATCCAGGGATATTCAATATTCAGGAGGGATAGAGAGAAAGGAAAAGGAGGTGGGGTAGCGTTGCTGGTTAGAGAGGAGATTAACGCAGTGGAAAGGAAGGACATTAGCTTGGAGGATGTGGAATCGGTATGGGTAGAGCTACGAAACACTAAGGGGCAGAAAACGCTGGTGGGTGTTGTGTACAGGCCACCTAGCAGTAGTAGTGAAGTTGGGGATGGCATCAAACAGGAAATTAGAAATGCGTGCAACAAAGGCAAAACAGTTATAATGGGTGACTTCAATCTACATATAGATTGGGTGAATCAAATTGGCAGGGGTGCTGAGGAAGAGGATTTCTTGGAATGTATGCGGGATAGTTATCTAAACCAACATGTAGAGGAACCAACGAGAGAGCAGGCTATTCTAGACTGGGTATTGAGTAATGAGGAAGGGTTAGTTAGCAGTCTTGTTGTGCATGCCCCCTTGGGCAAGAGTGACCATAATATTGTTGAGTTCTTCATTAGGATGGAGAGTGACATTGTTAATTCAGAAACAACGGTTCTGAACTTAAAGAAAGGTAACTTTGAGGGTATGAGACGTGAATTGGCCAAGATTGACTGGCAATTAGTTCTAAAAGGGTTGACGGTGGTTATGCAATGGAAGGCATTTAAAGACTGCATGGATGAACTACAAAAATTGTTCATCCCAGTTTGGCAAAAGAATAAATCAGGGAAGGTAGTGCATCCGTGGATAACAAGGGAAATCAGGGATAGTATCAAAGCAAAAGATGATGCGTACAAATTAGCCAGAAAAAGCAGCATACCAGAGGACTGGGAGAAATTCAGAGACCAGCAGAGGAGGACAAAGGGCTTAATTAGGAAAGGGAAAATAGATTATGAAAGGAAACTGGCACGGAACATAAAAACTGACTGCAAAAGTTTTTATAGATATGTGAAGAGAAAGAGAGAAAGTTTGCGGATGACACTAAGCTGGGGGGCAGTGTTAGCTGTGAGGAGGATGCTAGGAGACTGCAAGGTGACTTGGATAGGCTGGGTGAGTGGGCAAATGTTTGGCAGATGCAGTATAATGTGGATAAATGTGAGGTTATCCACTTTGGTAGCAAAAACGGGAAGGCAGACTATTATCTAAATGGTGGCCGATTAGGAAATGGGGAGATGCAGCGAGACCTGGGGGTCATGGTACACCAGTCATTGAAAGTAGGCATGCAGGTGCAGCAGGCAGTGAAGAAAGCGAATGGTATGTTGGCCTTCATAGCAAGAGGATTTGAGTATAGGAGCAGGGAGGTTCTACTGCAGTTGTACAGGGTCTTGGTGAGACCACACCTGGAGTATTGCGTACAGTTTTGGTCTCCAAATCTGAGGAAGGACATTATAGCCATAGAGGGAGTGCAGAGAAGGTTCACCAGACTGATTCCTGGGATGTCAGGACTTTCATATGAAGAAAGACTGGATAGACTTGGCTTATACTCGCTAGAATTTAGGAGATTGAGAGGGGATCTTATAGAAACGTACAAGATTCTTATTGGGTTGGACAGGCTAGATGCAGGAAGATTGTTCCCGATGTTGGGGAAGTCCAGGACAAGGGGTCACAGCTTAAGGATAAGGGGGAAATCCTTTAAGACCGAGATGAGGAAAAACTTTTTCACACAGAGAGTGGTGAATCTCTGGAACTCTCTGCCACAGAGGGTAGTTGAGGCCAGTTCATTGGCTATATTTAAGAGGGAATTAGATGTGGCCCTTGTGGCTAAAGGGATCAGGGGGTATGGAGAGAAGGCAGGTACGGGATACTGAGTTGGATGATCAGCCATGATCGTATTGAATGGCGGTGCAGGCTCGAAGGGCCGAATGGCCTACTCCTGCACCTAATTTCTATGTATCTATGTATCTATGTAAGAGATTAGTTAAAACAAATGTAGGTCCCTTGCAGTCAGAAACAGGTGAATTGATCATGGGGAACAAGGATATGGCGGACCAATTGAATAACTACTTTGGTTCCGTCTTCACTAAGGAAGACATAAATAATCTGCCGGAAATAGCAGGGGACCGCGGGTCAAAGGAGATGGAGGAACTGAGTGAAATCCAGGTTAGTCGGGAAGTGGTGTTGGGTAAATTGAATGGATTAAAGGCCGATAAATCACCAGGGCCAGATAGGCTGCATCCCAGAGTACTTAAGGAAGTAGCTCCAGAAATAGTGGATGCATTAGTGATAATTTTTCAAAACTCTTTAGATTCTGGAGTAGTTCCTGAGGATTGGAGGGTAGCAAACGTAACCCCACTTTTTAAGAAGGGAGGGAGAGAGAAAACGGGGAATTACAGGCCAGTTAGTCTAACATCGGTAGTGGGGAAACTGCTAGTTATTAAAGATGGGATAGGAGCACATTTGGAAAGTGGTGAAATCATTGGACAAAGTCAGCATGGATTTACGAAAGGTAAATCGTGTCTAACGAATCTTATAGAATTTATCGAGGATGTAACTAGTAGAGTGGATAGGGGAGAACCAGTGGATGTGTTGTATCTGGACTTTCAGAAGGCTTTCGACAAGGTACCACATAAGAGATTAGGATACAAACTTAAATCACACGGTATTGGATAAATGTGAGGTTATCCACTTTGGTGGCAAAAACGGGAAGGCAGACTATTATCTAAATGGTGGCCGATTAGGAAATGGGGAGATGCAGCGAGACCTGGGTGTCATGGTACACCAGTCATTGAAAGTAGGCATGCAGGTGCAGCAGGCAGTGAAGAAAGCGAATGGTATGTTGGCCTTCATAGCAAGAGGATTTGAGTATAGGAGCAGGGAGGTTCTACTGCAGTTGTACAGGGTCTTGGTGAGACCACACCTGGAGTATTGCGTACAGTTTTGGTCTCCAAATCTGAGGAAGGACATTATAGCCATAGAGGGAGTGCAGAGAAGGTTCACCAGACTGATTCCTGGGATGTCAGGACTTTCATATGAAGAAAGACTGGATAGACTTGGCTTATACTCGCTAGAATTTAGGAGATTGAGAGGGGATCTTATAGAAACGTACAAAATTCTTATGGGGTTGGACAGGCTAGATGCAGGAAGATTGTTCCCGATGTTGGGGAAGTCCAGGACAAGGGGTCACAGCTTAAGGATAAGGGGGAAATCCTTTAAGACCGAGATGAGGAAAAACTTTTTCACACAGAGAGTGGTGAATCTCTGGAACTCTCTGCCACAGAGGGTAGTTGAGGCCAGTTCATTGGCTATATTTAAGAGGGAGTTAGATGTGGCCCTTGTGGCTAAAGGGATCAGGGGGTATGGAGAGAAGGCAGGTACGGGATACTGAGTTGGATGATCAGCCATGATCATATTGAATGGCGGTGCAGGCTCGAAGGGCCGAATGGCCTACTCCTGCACCTATTTTCTATGTTTCTATGTATCTATGTTTCTATGACACTGGCCTGTTTTGTGAGGGGCTTTGACATGGGACTGACATGCATGTGAAAGGTTTAACATGGGACTGACCTGCATGCATGTGGAGTGTCAGACACGGGAATAACATGCATGTGAGGGGTTTATCACATGAGGGGATGACATGCATGTGAAGGGTGTATCATAGGAACAACATACGTGAGATGGTTTAACACACTGACTAGAACATGTGGGGGTTTAACACATGACTGACATGCGTGTGAGACAGTTTAGCACGGAACTCACATGCATGAGAGTCTGACATGGGACTAACATGCGTGTGAGAGGGTGTAACACAGACTGACCTGCAGGTGTGTGGGTAGAACCTCTGTCCCCTGAGGAAGCACTTGTTGGGTGACTGCGTGCACTCGCACACGCATGTTGCCGTGTTCAGCGGCTGTTGCCGGGGGCAGCTCCTCTTGCACACGCACTGACACGTGTCTGCGTCGAACTGGCGGTGGGGCCCGCAGCCGGCGGCGTGCTGGCCGTTCCGGCACACGCACCGACACGTGTCCGTGTCCAGCTCCCGGTGCGGGCCGCACCCCGTCCCGTCAGGGCCCCCTTTACACACGCACTGGCAGCTGTCCACGTCCAGGTCCTTGTGGGGTCCACACACGCCCTGCAAGCCCGGCTCAGCCTCTGTAAAACACACACAGCCGTCACTTACACCTGGGGCCGGCAAGGTGTCTGTACGGAGTTTGCACGTTCTCCCCGTGACCGCGTGGGTTTCCTCCGGGTGCTCCGGTTTCCTCCCTCACTCCAGACATCGTGGGTTGTAAGTCACTTGGGCTGGTAAACTTATAAATTGTCCCCTAGTGTGTAGGGTAGTGATAGTGTGCGGGAATCGATGGTCGGCACGGACTCGATGGGCTGAAGGGCCTGTTTCTATGCTCTATCTCTAATCTAAACTTAGATGTAGACAGCAGCGACATAGCGTGGAAACAGGCCCTTCGTCCCACCGAGTCTGTGTTGACCAGCGATCACCCCGTATACTGATGGGGTGATCTTATAGAGGTGTATAAAATAATGATGGGTGTAGATAGTGTGAATGCACAGTGTCTTTGACCCAGGGCTGGGGAATCAGGAACCACAGAACATGGGTTTAAGGTGAGAGGGGAAATAGCAATCTTTTCACAGGGTGGTGGGTGTATGGAACCAGCTGCCACAGGAGGTCGTTGACCCACATCTTTGGGCACCGTGTGCGTAGGGGACAGGGGAGGGCTGAAGATGTCCTGGTTGGGTTGCTCCTGGGCCTGGCCAAGCTGGCCATCCACGAGTCACGGCGCCAGGGCGAAGAGGGCTCTGCCCGAGCCGGCTGCCTGCCCCTTTTCCGGGGTTACGTCCGCGCCCGGGTGGTACTGGAGACGGACTATGCGCTGTCCACTGGCGCCCTGGGGGATTTCCGGGACCGCTGGGTTCCGCAGGGGGTGGAATGTATCCTTGACAAGGATCGTAACATAGTTGTATAATAGTTTATCGTTTGTCTTATATTACAGTGGTGGTTCTGTTTTGTTTTTTAAAAAAGTTAGCTGAGGCAGGGACTGACTATAACAGGATTTAATAATGTGGGGGTAGACAAAAGTGCTGGAGTAACTCAGCGGGTGAGGCAGCATCTATGGAGTGAAGGAAATAGGCAACGTTTCGGCCCGAGACCCTTCTTCAGACTGATGTAGGGTGGGGGGGGCGGGAAGAAGAAAAGAAGATGAGGAACCAGAGGACTGAGGGAGAGCTGAGAAGGGGAGGAGGCAGCAAGGGCTACCGGAATTTGGAGAAGTCAATGTTGAAGCCGCTGGGGTGTAGACTACCTTTGATAACAGTCCATGTGATGCTGTTAAACAAGGTGAGAGCCCATGGTATTAGAGAGAAGATGCAAGCATGGATAGAAAGCTGGCTGGATGGCAGAAGGCAAAGAGTGGCAATAAAGGGGGCTTTCTCTGGTTGGCTGCCAGTGACTAGCGGAGTTCCTCCAGGGTCGGTGCTGGGGCCGCTACTCTTCACGTTGTATATTAATGATTTGGACGAAGGGATTGAAGGCTTTGTGGCCTAGTTTGCAGATGATATGTAGATAGGTGGAGGGGCAGGTAGTGTAGAGAAAGCAGGGACTCTGCAGAAGGACGTGGACAGGTTGGGAGAGTGGGCAGAGAAGTGGCAGATGGAATATAGTGCAGCAAAGTGTGGAGTCCTGCATTGTGGTCGTAGGAATAAAGAAGCAGACTATTTTCTAAATGGGAGAGAATCCAGAAATCGGAGCTGCAAAGGGACTTGGGAGTTGGTGCAGGATTCCCAAAATGTTAATCTGCAAGTCGAATCGGTAGTAAAGAATGCAAACTCAATACTGGCATTTATTTCAAGAGGGCTTGTGTACAAAACCAGGGATGTAATGTTGAGGCTCTATAAGGCACTGGTCAGGCCACATTTGGAATATTGTGAGCAATTTTGGGCCCCATATCTGAGGAAGGATGTGCTGGCTCTGGAGAGGGTCCAGAGGAGGTTTACAAGAACGATCCCAGGAATGAGTAGGTTAACCTATGATGAGCGTTTGTTGGCACTGGGACTGTACTCACTGGAGTTTAGAAGAATGAGGGAGGACCTCATTGAAACGTACAGAATAGTGAAAGGCTTGGATAGAGTGGATGTGGAGAGGATGTTTCCACTAGTGGGAGAGTCTAGGACCAGAGGTCACAGCCTCAGAATAAAAGGACGTTCTTTGTGGAAGGAGATGAGAAGGAATTTCTTCAGCCAGAGTGTGGTGAATCTGTGGAATTAAAGTGGAGATTGACAGGTTCTTGATTAGTAAGAGTGTCGAAGGTTATGGGGAGAAGGCAGGAGAATGGGGTTGAGAGGGAAAGATAGATCAGCCATGATTGAATGGCGGAGTAGACTTGATGGACCCAGTGGCCTAATTCTGCCCCTATGACTTAACTTTTGAGCATTTAAAGGACATTTGGACAGGTACATGGACATGAAAGGTTGTCAGGGCGAAGGGCCACACGCAAGCAGTTGCGACCAGTGTAGATTGGGCATCTTGGTTGGCATGGGCTAGTTGTGCTGAAGGACCTGTTTCCATGCTGTATCACTCTGTGACCATACGGGTGAAACGGAATCACTTGCCAAATGGTGGTGAGGCAATGCTGGGCACCACGGCGGTTCGATGTGTCCTGAAACAGGATTGTAATATAGTCTAATCATAGAGGGATACAGCGTGGAAACAGGCCATTCGGCCCAACTTTCCCACACTGTACAACAATGTCCCAGCTACACTAGTCCCACCTGCCTGTGTTGGCCCATCTATACTATTACTAAAACTCTCATCTTGACCACTTCTGGTCTGCGTTGTAATTAAATTTGCACAAAAGCGCTACCCTATATCGCTAGGATTTTCTAGCCACCTTACTCACCGTTCTCCTCTGCTCCAAGCCACCAAGTTTTGTTCCGATCGGTGAAATAATATAAAAGTTATGAAGGTTTAAAAAATCGTGAGATCAGCAGATTGGTCTTCTCGCCTGTCAGTCACCATGAAGGTAACGCCCCTTCCGGGGTCGAGGAGAATAAAGCCCCGGAGGCCTGGCGTGAGTAAGTCAGCCCGGAAGCCGTGAGTGAGAGTTGAGTCCAGAACTGTGAGTCCACCAGCCGTTAGTGACTGAACTGTGAGTCTAGAAGCCGTGAGTGACTGAAGTGTGAGTCTACAAGCCCTGGCGGAGTCCGCAGGTCGTGCTCAGTCCGGTTGTTCAGGTGACCCGTGTCACACTGAATGGTGGAGTGTGCAGTCATTCAGTAAATAATCTCACTCACCTGCACCACCTTCTGACAGCAGCAGCCCACTGAGATCGTACTGCAGCACACATCTGCACAAAAAACTATTCCAGATGTGATTCCTGGGGCACGTTTTGTTTGCCATCAAACAGCTGGAGAGGAAACAAAAATGGGTTTTGTTGAAATGAGGCAGCGATTTCAGACAGTTCAATGATCCCGGCATTCACCTGCTCATTGTAACATGGAGAAACAGCAACCGGACAGGTGAGGGCATCTACAGGTGAGGGTATGTACAGGTAAGGGTATGTACAGGTGAGGGGCATGTACAGGTGAGGGGCATCTACAGGTGAGGGCCAGGGGACATTTACAGGTGAGGGTATGTACAGGTAAGGGTATGTACAGGTGAGGGGCATGTACAGGTGAGGGGCATCTACAGGTGATGGCCAGGGGACATCTACAGGTGAGGGTATGTACAGGTGAGGGTATGTACAGGTGAGGGCATCTACAGGTGAGGGTATGTACAGGTGAGGGTATGTACAGGTGAGGGTATGTACAGGTGAGGGTATGTACAGGTGAGGGTATGTACAGGTGAGGGTATGTACAGGTGAGGGGCATATACAGGTGAGGGTATGTACAGGTGAGGGTATGTACAGGTATGGGGCATGTACAGGTGAGGGCATCTACAGGTGAGAGTATGTACAGGTATGGGGCATGTACAGGTGAGGGGTATGTACAGGTGATGGGCAGGGGGAGGCAGAGTAAAGTGTCATTGCTCTCTCACTATGTGAGGTGCAGGAATTTTTAGTGGCAATGGACACCCCACTGTCATGTTGAGCTTTGTGTGTCAACTCCCTCAACATAGCAGCTCACGTCACCCATCCCCACCCTGACCCCAGCCAGTGTCACCTCCTACCCTAGAGTCAGTCTGACCCTGACCCTGACCCTGACCCTGACCCCCATGTGTAGGAAGGAACTGCTGGTTTAAATCGAAGGTAGCCACAAAATGCTGGAGTAACTCAGCGGGACAGGCAGCATCTCTGGGGAGAAGGAATGGGTGACGTTTCGGGTCGAGACCCTTCTTCAGACTGATGTCAGGGGAGGGGGCGGGACAGAGATAGAATGTAGTCGGAGACAGTCAGACTTTTGGGAGAACTGGGGAGGGGGAGGGGATGGAGAGAGAGGGAAAGCAAGGGCTATTTGAAGGTAGAGAAGTCAATGTTCATACCGCTGGGGTGTAAACTGACCAAGCGAAATATGAGGTGGTGTACCTCCAATTTGTGCCTGGACTCGACCCGAAACGTCACCCATTCCTTCTCTCCAGAGATGCTGCCTGACCCGCTGAGTTACTCCAGCATTTTGAGTCTACCCTGATCACACTTGTGTCTCCAGACCACGGTATGGGATGTGAGTGTGAGCCGATATCTCCTTTGCCCCTCTTCCCCCCCCCCCCCCCCGATACCCTCCAAGCCGCTGAATATCGAGTCCAGGAGACCACACCATCCTGTAAACCAGTGAGCACACAGTCTGGTGTAAGATCACCAGGCCCCTGGCTCCCTGTCCCTGTGATAGAGAGACAGAGTTTCTGCCCCGAGCATCTAGTTCACTTTAGTTTAGTTTAACGGAGGTGGAAGGAACTGCAGCTGCTGGTTTATACAAGTAACCAACAAAGTACCTGAAGAACTCAGCGGATCAGGGAGCATCATTAGTTTAGTTCACTTTAGTTTATTGTCACATGTTTGTTGCGTCAGCGGAAAGACAATACATGATTACATGTTCAAGAAGGAACTGCAGATGCTGGAAAATCGAAGGTAGACAAAAGTGCTGGAGAAATTCAGCGGGTGCAGCAGCATAGAAACATAGAAAATAGGTGCAGGAGTTGGCCATTCGGCCCTTCGAGCCTGCACCGCCATTCAATATGATCATGGCTGATCATCCAACTCAGTATCCTGTACCTTCCTTCTCTCCATACCCCCTGATCCCTTTAGCCACAAGGGCCACATCTAACTCCCTCTTAAATATATCCAATGACTGGCCTCAACTACCTTCTGTGGCAGAGAATTCCACAGATTCACCACTCTCTGTGTAAAAAATGATTTTCTCATCTCGGTCCTAAAAGACTTCCCTCTTATCCTTAAACTGTGACCCCTAGTTCTGACTTTCCCAACATCGGGAATAATCTTCCTGCATCTAGCCTGTCCAACCCCTTAAGAATTTTGTACGTTTCTATAAGATCCCCCCTCAATCTTCTAAATTCTAGCGTGTACAAGCCAAGTCTATCCAGTCTTTCTTCTATGAAAGTCCTGACATCCCAGGAATCAGTCTGGGTGAACCTTCTCTGAACTCCCCTCTATGGCAAGAATGTCTTTCCTCAGATTAGGAGACCAAAACTGTACGCAATACTCCAGGTGTGGTCTCACCAAGACCCTGTACAACTGCAGTAGAACCTCCCTGCTCTTATACTCAACGTTGCCTATTTCCTTCGCTCCATAGATGCTGCCGCACCCACTGAGTTTCTCCCATCAGCAATTTTGTCTACAATACATGCTACAATCCAGCCGTCCACAGTGTACAGTTACATGATAAGGGAACAACGTTTAGTGCGAGGTAAAGCCAGTAAAGTTCAATTAAAGATAGTCCGAGGGTCACCAATGAGGTAGATAGTAGTTCAGGACCGCTCTCTGGTTCTGGTTGGACGGTTCAGTTGCCTGATAACAGCTGGGAAGAAACTGTCCCTGAAGAGTCAAAACAAGTCACAAGTCAAGAGACTTTATTGTCATGTGTCCCAGATAGGACAATGAGATTCTTGCTTGCTGCAGCACAACAGAATATGGAAACACGGCATGGTACATAACGGGAGAAGAACAACGTTCAGTGTGTGTATACACATACACACATACTCAATAAATAACAAATATAGAGCAATAAGAAGGATAGTGTGTTGCAGCTCAGAGCTTATTTGTTGCTGTGTTTAATAGCCTGATGGCTGTAGGGAAGAAGCTGACCCTGGAGGTGTGCCGTTTTCTCACTCCACACAGCAGCATTCAGAAACTGTGCCCGTTCCCACGTCACGGAGCTGGAGAGCTCTTAGATTTAATAACAATAGACCTTTCTAAAAACAGATCCTGGGCAGCCCAAAGGGTCCCTCGGAAAGTTCATTGTAGTTTATTTTAAAGTCCGTCCTATGTTTTTCAATGATTTCTGTCAACAGGTGTCAATGGGTGGACGTCTGTGAGGCGTTGTTAGTGTATGAGACACAAGATAGAATGTTTTTGTAAGGATTGCGTACCTCAAATTACAACTTTACTGGGACAGGGAGGAAGCTGCAGATTAAGTTACAGAGAGGGATAAGGGGAGAAGGCAGGAACGGGGTACAGATTGTGGATGATCAGCCATGATCACATTGAATGGTGGTGCTGGCTCGAAGGGCCGAATGGCCTACTCCTGCACCTATTGTCTATTGAGAACTCGGCACGAGAAATGGAGTTTGGTTTAGTTCACCTTTGTTTAGTTTAAAGGTACAGCATGGAGACAGGCCCTTCGTCCCACCGAGTCTATGCTCTTCTAGTCGAGTCCCACACAAGATTACAAGTTGTTCAGCCAGAGCTGAATACACTTGTTTGGCATCTGCACACAATGGTGTCTGTCTTGTGGCTTCTTGTGCTTCTTGTGTGTGGTGGTGGAAAGATTGGTGGAAACAGGGCCGCGATCGACGTGAACGCACTTTCCTTGACCCCACCCGAGTCCACGTTGACCATCGATCAACCATTGACACATTCCACTTTCACATCCCTAGGGGCGATTTACAGAGGGCCAATTCACCTACAAACCCGCACATCTTTAGGATCTTGGAGGAAACCAGAGCACCTGGTGGAAACCCACGCTGTCACGGGGAGAACGTGCAAACTCCGCACAGACAGCACCCGTTATACACAGAACACAGAACAGTACAGGAACACGCCCTTCAGCCCACAATGCCTGTGCCTAACATGATGCCAAGTTAAACTAATCTGATCACATGATCCATATCCCTCCATTCCCTGCATATCCACGTGCCTGTCTAAAAGACTCCTAAACACCACTATCGTATCTGCCTCCACCACCACCCCTGGCAGCACGTTCCAGGCCCCCACCACTCCATGTAAAACACTTTTAAATGTATTTCACATCTACCTAAAAGCTGATTCATTTATTTTCTACAAAGTACAAATTGCTTTGAATTACAAATTACCTAGCCAGAGAAAATGGGGTCTAATTTTAAAAGACGTGAATGCTTGGAGCGCAGGAGGCTGAGGTGTGATCTCATAGAGGTGTTTAAGATCAAGAGAGGAATAGATCGGGTGAATGTCTTTTACCCAGAGTTGTTTCATTTAGTTTAGTCTATTATGGCACATGTACCGAGGTACAGTGAAAAGCTTTAATGGCCTGTCCCACTTGGGCGACCTGATCCGCCAGTTCTGGCAAGTTTGCCCTCGACTCATACTCGCAGCATGGTCGACACGAGGTCGTAGGAGGTCTTTGTAACTCTCCTTCATGCTCGAGAGTGGTCCCCGTGTACTCGAGGCCTCAGCTAGGTCACGGCGTATTTATCAACATGTTGAAAAATGCCCGCAAGTAAAAAAAGGTCGCCATGGAAAAAATCGATACTTTTTTTACTCGTATGTTTAGTCGTAGTAGGTCGTAGTAGGTCGGCATGTTGGTCGTAGGTAATCAAGGGTAGTCGAAGGTAGTCGTAGATAGTCTTCATCATAGTCGAAGGGAGGTCGAAGGAGATCGAAGGAGGTCGTCTTCACTCTCCACTATTCGGTGTCCAATTTTCCTGAAGTTAGTCGTAGCTAGTGGTAGCTAGTTGAAGCTGGTCTTCAACATGGTTGTAGGAGGTCAAAGGAGGTCTTCTACATAGTCGAAGGAGGTCTTCAACATGACATTTTTTTCAAACGCTTCTAAACTCGCCAATTAGGTCGCCCAAGTGGAACAGCCCCTTTTGTTTGCATGTTGTCCAGTCAAAGAAAGTAATATACATGATTACAATCAAGCTGTCCACAGTGCTCAGCTACAGGGGACAATATTCCATGCAAGATAAAGTCCGATTAAAGATAGCTCAAAGGTCTCCAATGATAGATGGGAGGTCAGGACCACTCGAGTTGGTCAGAGGAGTTTCAGTTGCCTGATAACAGCCGGGAACAAACTGTCCCTGAATCTGGAGAGAATCACTGGGGAACCAAGAACCAATTGGGGTACTGATTGTGGATGATCAGCCATGATCACATTGAATGGCGGTGCTGGCTCGAAGGGCCGAATGGTCTACTCCTGCACCTATTGTCTATTGTCTATTGTCTAAGTGGTTTAAGGTGAGAGCGGAAAGAAGCATCTAATGTACTTGAGTTCATTGTATTTATATACAGTATATCTGATCTGATTGGATAGTGTACAAAATCACACTTTACACTGGACCTGTGACAGTCACAAATCTAAACCAGCAATCTGAGCAGCAACGTTTCCACACAGAGGGTCGTGGGTTTATACAACAACCGGCCAGTAAGTAAAGTCACGCACTGTCACAACATTTAAAAGACACTTGTGCAGGTACTTAGATCTGAACATTTTAGTGGGACATGGGGCAAAGGCAGGCAAGGGCCAAGCTTAGATGGGGCATCTTGATCGACATTGATGAGTTGGGCCGAATGGCCTGTTTCCATGCTGGATCAACCAACCAACCAATCAACCAATCAATCAATCTGATTTATTTAACACATACACAATAAAGTGCAGTGAAATGACTCTATGACTTTAAACACAGCCTTGACTAGTGCTGGCCATTGATGATCTTGGCTTTGTGCTGGACCAACTAAGTGAATAGGTGTGTTGATACATGGAACTGCAGGTGCTGGATTATAAAAAATACACAGAGTGCTGGAGTAACTCAGCGGGTCAGGCAGCATCTGTGGAGAACATGGATAGGTGACGTTTCACAGAGTGCTGGAGTAACTCAGCGGGTCAGGCAGCATCTGTGGAGCGAAGGAAATGGGCAACCTTTCGGGCCGAAACCCTGAAGGAAATAGGCAATGTTTTGGACCGAAACCCGGAAGGGTTTCGGGCCGAAACGTTGCCTATTTCCTTCGCTCTATAGATGCTGCCGGAACATGGATAGGTGACGTTTCACAGAGTGCTGGAGTAACTCAGCGGGTCAGGCAGCATCTGTGGAGAACATGGATAGGTGACGTTTCACAGAGTAACGCTGGAGTAACTCAGCGGGTCAGGCAGCATCTGTGGAGAACATGGATAGGTCTGTAGGTTTGGGGTGTTGCTTACTTACAGTGTAGAATGGCATGAGTTTGGAGAGTTGTGCAATGTGTGAGGCAGCTCTTGAGGGAAGAGTGGTGAATGTGACAACATCCACAGAGGCCTGGCTGGAGTATCTCGGGCAGAAGCAGATGCCTGTGGTCAACGTCAGTGAGTCCATCTGGGGATGACATCTCTGTGGTCAGCATCGTTGTCCATCTGGGGATGACACATCCCAGCAAGGACAGGGATGATGATGCCAGGCGTTGCACAACTGACCACAACTGCACCACTAAGTTCACTCACCAACCATGTCCACACGACACTACTCATCCTCATGCTTACAACCTCACCACATCCTGGACATTATAGCCATAGAGGGAGTGCAGAGAAGGTTCACCAGACTGATTCCTGGGATGTCAGGACTTTCATATGAAGAAAGACTGGATAGACTTGGCTTATACTCGCTGGAATTTAGGAGATTGAGAGGGGATCTTATAGAAACGTACAAAATTCTTATGGGGTTGGACAGGCTAGATGCAGGAAGATTGTTCCCGATGTTGGGGAAGTCCAGGACAAGGGGTCACAGCTTAAGGATAAGGGGGAAATCCTTTAAGACCGAGATGAGGAAAAACTTTTTCACACAGAGAGTGGTGAATCTCTGGAACTCTCTGCCACAGAGGGTAGTTGAGGCCAGTTCATTGGCTATATTTAAGAGGGAGTTAGATGTGGCCCTTGTGGCTAAAGGGATCAGGGTGTATGGAGAGAAGGCAGGTACGGGATACTGAGTTGGATGATCAGCCATGATCATATTGAATGGCGGTGCAGGCTCGAAGGGCCGAATGGCCTACTCCTGCACCTATTTTCTATGTATCTATGTATCCTTCCCCACTGGCAGACAGACAGACAGAGAGAGTCAGTGGGTGGGAGAGGTTGGGGAAGAGAGAAGGTTGTTGTTGCTATTCGGCCTGTCGTTTAGTTTAGAGATACAGCATGGAAATAGGCCCATCCACCCATCAAGCCCACACCAACCATCGATCACCTGTTCACACCAGGTCTATGTTATCAATCTTTCTCATCCACTCCCTACACACCAGGGGCAATTTACAGATTATCCCCACAAACCCGCACCAGATTCAAGGACAGTTTCTTCCCAGCTCTTATCAGGCAACTGAACCTATTGTCTATTGTCCAACCACAACCAGACAGCAGACCTGAACTACTCATTGGTGAACCCTCAGGCTATCCCTGATCGGACTTTACTGCCTTTACCTTGGACTAAACGTTATTCCCTTATCATGTATCCAAACACTAAATGGCTTGATTTAGACAATGGATAATAGACAATAGGTGCAGGATTAGGCCATTCGCCCTACGAGCCAGGATAGTGTTAGTGTGTGTAGGATAGTGTTAGTGTGTGTGGGATAGTGTTAGTGTGTGGAGGATAGTGTTAGTGTGTGTGGGATAGTGTTATTGTGTGTCGGGTAGTGTTAGTGTGTACAGGACAATAGACAATAGACAATAGGTGCAGGAGTAGGCCATTCGGCCCTTCGAGCCAGCACCGCCATTCAATGTGATCATGGCTGATCATCCCCAATCAGTACCCCGTTCCTGCCTTCTCCCCATATCCCCTGACTCCGCTATCTTTAAGAGCTCTATCTATCTCTCTCTTGAAAGCATCCAGAGAACCGGCCTCCACCGCCCTCTGAGGCAGAGAATTCCACAGACTCACAACTCTCTGTGTGAAAAAGTGTTTCCTCGTATCTATTCTAAATGGCTTACCCCTTATTCTTAAACTGTGGCCCCTGGCTCTGGACTCCCCCCAACATCAGGAACATGTTTCCTGCCTCTAGCATGTCCAAGCCCTTAATAATCTTATATGTTTCAATAAGAACCCCTCTCATCCTTCTAAATTCCAGAGTGTACAAGCCCAGCCGCTCCAATCTATCATCATGTGACAGTCCCGCCATCCTGGGAATTAACCTTGTAAACCTACGCTGCAGTCCCTCAATAGCAAGAATGTCCTTCCTCAAGTTTGGAGACCAAAACTGCACACAATACTCCAAGTGTGGTCTCACTAGCTACCTGTACAACTGCAGAATGACCTCTTTGCTCCGATACTCAACTCCTCTTGTTATAAAGGCCAACATGCCATTAGCCTTCTTCACTACCTGTTGTACCTGCATCCTTACCTTCAGTGACTGATGAACAAGGACCCCCAGATCTCGTTGTACTTCCCTTTTTCCCCAACTTGACAACTTTCAGATAATAATCTGCCTTCCTGTTTTTGCCACCCAAAGTGGATATCCTCACGTTTATCCACATTAAACTGCATCTGCCATGCATCTGTCCACTCACCCAACCTGTCCAAGTCATCCTGCATTCTCATTGCATCCTCCTCACAGTTCACACTGCCACCCAGCTTTGTGTCATCTGCAAATTTGCTAATGTTACTTTTAATCCCTTCATCTAAATCATTGATGTATATTGTAAATAGCTGCGGTCCCAGCACCGAGCCTTGCGGTACCCCACTAGTCACAGCCTGCCATTCTGAAAGGGACCCGTTAATCCCTACTCTTTGTTTCCTGTCTGCCAACCAATTTTCTGTCCATGTCAGCACTCTACCCCCAATACTATGTGCCCTAATTGTGCCCACTAATCTCCTATGTGGGACCTTATCAAAGGCTTTCTGAATGTCCAGGTACACTACATTCACTGGCTCTCCCTTGTCCATTTTCCTAGTTACATCCTCATGATTAGTCAAACAAGATTTCCCCTTTGTAAATCCATGCTGACTCGGACCGATCCTGTGGATTCATCACAAGCCACCATTTACCCAGGAGCAGGTTACAAGGATCGCTACTCTCTGAGTTCTTCACCACAAACAATGCTGTTTACGATTTTAAAATAACCTGCGCAAATATTGATTTCTCTAGTTTCAAGTAACCCTTGCATTCCCTCTCTCTCCATCCCTCCCCCACCGTAGTCATCCTGCTAGTTTCACTGTTTGTATCCCCCTTATTATCACCTCCTCCACAACCAACAATGGACCATTGTGGGCTCCAACATTCCTGGGTCTTCAGTGCTGGCTCTGATATGTTGTGTACCTTTTCATACCATTAGTTCCCCTCTCAGACACAGAGTGCTGGAGTAACTCAGCAGGTGGGTCAGGCAGCATCTGTGGAGAACATGGATAGGTGACGTTTCACAGAGTGCTGGAGTAACTCAGCGGGTCAGGCAGCATCTGTGGAGAACATGGATAGGTGACGTTTCACAGAGTGCTGGAGTAACTCAGCGGGTCAGGCAGCATCTGTGGAGAACATGGATAGGTGACGTTTCACAGAGTGCTGGAGTAACTCAGCGGGTCAGGCAGCATCTGTGGAGCGAAGGAAATGGGCAACCTTTCGGGCCGAAACCCTGAAGGAAATAGGCAACGTTTTGGGCCGAAACCCGGAAGGGTTTCGGGCCGAAACGTTGCCTATTTCCTTCGCTCTATAGATGCTGCCGGAACATGGATAGGTGACGTTTCACAGAGTGCTGGAGTAACTCAGCGGGTCAGGCAGCATCTGTGGAGAACATGGATAGGTGACGTTTCACAGAGTGCTGGAGTAACTCAGCGGGTCAGGCAGCATCTGTGGAGAACATGGATAGGTGACGTTTCACAGAGTGCTGGAGTAACTCAGCGGGTCAGGCAGCATCTCTGGAGAACATGGATAGGTGACGTTTCACAGAGTGCTGGAGTAACTCAGTGGGTCAGGCAGCATCTGTGGAGAACATGGATAGGTGACGTTTCACAGAGTGCTGGAGTAACTCAGCGGGTCAGGCAGCATCTCTGGAGAGAAGGAATGGGTGACGTTGCAGGTCGAGATCTTCAGACTGAGAGTCAGAGGAGCGTGAGCCGTAAAGATGGAAGTAGAAGGTGTGAAAACGAGACATCAAATGAGATGAGGTGAAGGGAAATGTAGAATAGATCCTTGTTAGCTGGGGAAGGTGACAATGAGGCATACAAACTAAGATGTAATCAGGAGGACAGTCAAACTAGTCGGAGAACTAAGATGGAGGAGAGAGGGGAAAGCAAGGGTTACTTGAAGTTAGAGAAGTCAATATTCATACCACTGGGGTGTAAGCTCTCCACTCTCCCCTGACTCTCAGTCTGGAGAAGGGTGTTGACCCGAACCGTGATCTATTCCTTCTCTCCAGAGATGCTGCCTGTTCTGCTGAGTTACTGCAGCATTTTGTGTGTATCTACGAGCCTAACAACCTTGTGAGGTCATGGACGCTGACTCATGTACAGGAAGTAGAGATGATAAAGTATCGCTCATGAATGTCAGTGGAAGTGTAAGGGACTTGCTCCCAGTGGCACGCACGTTATGATGATGGTGATGTCTGAATGTATAAACTTCCATCAATGTGCCGGATTGAATGAATTCACACGTGCCATAACCACAAATGAAACCAACTCACACTTTCCTTCCGCTATTTGCAACATCTGTCTATGACAAAGACATCCCAAAGACTCGCGGGTTTGCTGGTTAATCGGCCCTCTGTAAATTGTCCCTCGTGTGTAGGGAGTGGATGAGAAAGTGGGATAACATAGAACTAGTGTGAACCGGTGATAGATGGTCGGCATGGACTTGGTGGGCCGAAGGGCCTGTTTCCATGCTGTATCTCTGCACTAGACAATGAATGTTCAGGCAGGCAGTATCTTGCACGATATTCCACAGAGAGTTGCTCTCTGTCAAGCCTGTATGGTACACAGATACATCACACACTGTTTTGGAGGTTTCGATTCAGGTCAAACAAATCAATGTAGAGAACATGGAAAGGTGATGGTCTATATCGGGACCTTTCTTCAGACAGATTGCGGTAGAGGGGAGATAACTGGAGGAGTTGTGAGCCGAACAAAGCCTGGCAAGTGATAGGTGGATACAGGGTGATTCCCCATTCCTCCGTCTACGTCGCATCTGCGCCCAAGATGTGGTGTTCCACACTGGAACATCCGAGATGTCCTCATTCTTTTAGGAATAGGGGTTCCACTAGCCACATTTTTCCCATCTCCACCCTTTTCCGCCTTCCGCAGAGACCGCTCCCTCCGCAGTTCCCTGGTTAACTCATCCCTTCCCACCCAAACCACCCCCTCCCCAGGTACCTTCCCCAGCAACCGCAGAAGATGCAACACCTGTCGCTATACCTCCTCCCTCGACTCTGTCCAGGAACACCTTCGCTCAGTCCACCGGAACCTACCTGATCTCCCGGTTGCTGGACACTTTAATTCCCCCTCCCATTCCCCCACAGACCTTTCTGTCTTCGGTCTCCTCCATTGTCAGAGTGAGGCTAAACGCTAATTGGAGGAACAGCATCTCATAGTTCGCTTGGGCACCTTACACCCCAGTGGTATGAATATTGATTTAGCTAACTTCAAGTAACACTGGCATTCCCTCCCTCTCCATCCCTCCCCCACCCAAATTACACCAGCTTCTCACTCTCACCCAGCAATCAGCTGACAATGGCCTGTTTCCTTTATCATCCTTACTTTTTTCTTTCATTCATTTGTTCTGTATCTCTCCACATCATCGTCTATATCTCTCGTTTCCCTTTCCCCTGACCCTCAGTCTGAAGAAGGGTCACGATCCGAAACATCACCCATTCCTTCTCTTTTGAGATGCTGCCTGTCCCTCTGAGTTACTCCAGCACTTGTGTCTAAAGAGGACCTGCAGTTGCTTGCTTCTACCAAAGATCACATTGACAGTCACTGATGTCTCTTCACCATAGATACATAGATACATAGAAAATAGGTGCAGGAGTAGGCCATTCGGCCCTTCGAGCCTGCACCGCCATTCAATATGATCATGGCTGATCATCCAACTCAGTATCCCGTACCTGCCTTCTCTCCATACCCCCTGATCCCTTTAGCCACAAGGGCCACATCTAACTCCCTCTTAAATATAGCCAATGAACTGGCCTCAACTACCCTCTGTGGCAGAGAGTTCCAGAGATTCACCACTCTCTGTGTGAAAACGTTTTTCCTCATCTCGGTCTTAAAGGATTTCCCCCTTATCCTTAAGCTGTGACCCCTTGTCCTGGACTTCCCCAACATCGGGAACAGTCTTCCTGCATCTAGCCTGTCCAACCCCACAAGAATTTTGTACGTTTCTATAAGATCCCCTCTCAATCTCCTAAATTCTAGCGAGTATCAGCCAAGTCTATCCAGTCTTTCTTCATATGAAAGTCCTGACATCCCAGGAATCAGTCTGGTGAACCTTCTCTGCACTCCCTCTATGGCTATAATGTCCTTCCTCAGATTTGGAGACCAAAACTGTACGCAATACTCCAGGTGTGGTCTCACCAAGACCCTGTACAACTGCAGTAGAACCTCCCTGCTCCTATACTCAAATCCTCTTGCTATGAAGGCCAACATACCATTCGCTTTCTTCACTGCCTGCTGCACCTGCATGCCTACTTTCAATGTCTGGTGTACCATGACACCCAGGTCTCGCTACATCTCCCCATTTACTAATCGGCCACCATTTAGATAATAGTCTGCCTTCCCGTTTTTGCCACCAAAGTGGATAACCTCACATTTATCCACATTATACTGCATCTGCCAAACATTTGCCCACTCACCCAGCCTATCCAAGTCAACTTGCAGTCTCCTAGCATCCTCCTCACAGCTAACACTGCCCCCCAGCTTAGTGTCATCCGCAAACTTGGAGATGTTGCTTTCAATTCCCTCGTCCAGATCATTAATATAAATTGTAAATAGCTGGGGTCCCAGCACTGAGCCTTGCGGTACCCCACTAGTCACTGCCTGCCATTGTGAAAAGGACCCGTTTACTCCTACTCTTTGCTTCCTGTTTGCCAGCCAGTTCTCTATCCACATCAATACTGAACCCCCAATACCGTGTGCTTTAAGTTTGTATAGTTTAAGAGTGTAGTCGAGGCCAGTTCATTGGCTATATTTAAGAGGGAGTTAGATATGGCCCTTGTGGCTAAAGGGATCAGAGGGTATGGAGAGAAGGCAGGTACGGGATACTGAGTTGGATGATCAGCCATGATCATATTGAATGGCGGTGCAGGCTCGAAGGGCCGAATGGCCTACTCCTGCACCTAATTTCTATGTTTCTATGTTTCTATGTACACTAATCTCTTATGTGGTACCTTGTCGAAAGCCTTCTGAAAGTCCAGATACAACACATCCACTGGTTCTCCCTTATCCACTCTACTAGTTACATCCTCGAAAAATTCTATAAGATTCGTCAGACACGATTTACCTTTCGTAAATCCATGCTGACTTTGTCCAATGATTTCACCACTTTCCAAATGTGCTGGTATCCCATCTTTAATAACTGACTCTAGAAGTTTCCCCACTACCGATGTTAGACTAACTGGTCTGTAATTCCCCGTTTTCTCTCTCCCTCCCTTCTTAAAAAGTGGGGTTACGTTTGCTACCCTCCAATCCTCAGGAACTACTCCAGAATCTAAAGAGTTTTGAAAAATTATCACTAATGCATCCACTATTTCTGGAGCTACTTCCTTAAGTACTCTGGGATGCAGCCTATCTGGCCCTGGTGATTTATCGGCCTTTAATCCATTCAATTTACGCAACACCACCTCCCGACTAACTTGGATTTCACTCAGTTCCTCCATCTCCTTTGACCCGCGGCCCCCTGCTATTTCCGGCAGATTATTTATGTCTTCCTTAGTGAAGACGGAACCAAAGTAGTTATTCAATTGGTCCGCCATATCCTTGTTCCCCATGATCAATTCACCTGTTTCTGACTGCAAGGGACCTACATTTGTTTTAACTAATCTCTTTCTCTTCACATATCTATAAAAAACTTTTGCAGTCAGTTTTTATGTTCCCTGCCAGTTTCCTTTCATAATCCATTTTCCCTTTCCTAATTAAGCCCTTTGTCCTCCTCTGCTGGTCTCTGAATTTCTCCCAGTCCTCTGGTATGCTGCTTTTTCTGGCTAATTTGTACGCATCATCTTTTGCTTTGATACTATCCCTGATTTCCCTTGTTATCCACGGATGCACTACCTTCCCTGATTTATTCTTTTGCCAAACTGGGATGAACAATTTTTGTAGTTCATCCATGCAGTCTTTAAATGCCTTCCATTGCATATCCACCGTCAACCCTTTTAGAACTAATTGCCAGTCAATTTTGGCCAATTCACGTCTCATACCCTCAAAGTTACCTTTCTTTAAGTTCAGAACCGTTGTTTCTGAATTAACAATGTCACTCTCCATCCTAATGAAGAACTCAACCATATTATGGTCACTCTTGCCCAAGGGGGCACGCACAACAAGTCTGCTAACTAACCCTTCCTCATTACTCAATACCCAGTCTAGAATAGCCTGCTCTCTCGTTGGTTCCTCTACATGTTGGTTTAGATAACTATCCCTCATACATTCCTAGAAATCCTCTTCCTCAGCACCCCTGCCAATTTGATTCACCCAATCTATATGTAGATTGAAGTCACCCATTATCACTGTTTTGCCTTTGTTGCACGCATTTCTAATTTCCTGTTTGATGCCATCCCCAACTTCACTACTACTGCTAGGTGGCCTGTACACAACACCCACCAGCGTTTTCTGCCCCTTAGTGTTTCGCAGCTCTACCCATACCGATTCCACATCCTCCAAGCTAATGTCCTTCCTTTCCACTGCGTTAATCTCCTCTCTAACCAGCAACGCTACCCCACCTCCTTTTCCTTTCTCTCTATCCCTCCTGAATGTTGAATATTCCTGGATGTTCAGCTCCCAGCCTTGGTCACCCTGGAGCCATGTCTCCGTGATCCCAACTATATCATAATCATTAATTGCTATCTGCACGTTCAACTCATCGACCTTATTGCGAATACTCCTTGCATTGAGACACAAAGCCTTCAGGCTTGTTTTTACAACGCTCTTACCCCTTATACAATTATGTTGGAAAGTGGCTCTTTTTGATTTTTGCCCTGGCTTTGTCTGCCTGCCACTTTTACTTTTCACCTTGCTACCTATTGCTTCCGCCCGCATTTTACACCCCTCTGTTTCTCTGCTCACCCATTTAAGAACCCCACCACCTCTTATTCTCTGTTTATTATTGTTTTCTTCTTTCCCCCCTACATGTTGGGTCTGAGTGCTTTCCTTCTCTGCCTCCTGCCTCACACACTGTCTAATAGCATTCTCTATTTGAGTCCCTCCCCCTCCCACCAATCACCATTTTCTTCAAAAATCAATGATACAATCAATTAATAATCAGTAATACTCATAGTAAAAAGACCATAATAGTCTTTCCCGATGTTGGGGGAGTCCAGAACCAGGGGCCACAGTTTAAGAATAAGGAGTAAGCCATTTAGAACGGAGACGAGGAAACACTTTTTCACACAGAGAGTGGTGAGTCTGTGGAATTCTCTGCCTCAGAGGGCGGTGGAGGCAAGTTCTCTGGATGCTTTCAAGAGAGAGCTAGATAGGGCTCTTAAAGATAGCAGAGTCAGGGGATATGGGGAGAAGGCAGGAATGGGGTACTGATTGTGGATGATCAGCCATGATCACATTGAATGGCGGTTCTGGCTCGAAGGGCCGAATGGCCTACTCCTGCACCTATTGTCTATTGTGTCTAATAGTGCAAAACCAAAGTATAAAGT
>JAXLNO010000446.1:126714-309214 GCA_038087875.1 Malacoraja senta | reverse complement strand
TTCCTTTGTAGTCAGCACAAAGCTTTTTGTTCCCTTGTCTACACTGGCCTTGAGCCAACTCTTCACCTTCCCATCGAACTGGAAATAAATAAGCTTTTACATCGGGTTCAGCCAATGTGCCAACACTCTTAACTAAACAGCAAAGTTAATCCGTTTAAGAAGGAACTGCAGATGCTGGAAAATCGAAGGTAGACAAAAGTGCTGGAGAAACTCAGTGGGTGCAGCAGCATCTATGGGACATAATAGGGTTGCCTATTTCCTTCGTTCCATAGATGCTGCTGCACCCGCTGAGTTTCTCCAGCACTTTTGTCTACCAGCAAAGTTAATCCGCTTGCTCCACGGAAAATGTGAGATGCCCACTGGTTTCTGCAAAAGAGTTCTAAGATAGGTGCAAAGATTTGACCAAACAACTGCATCACTGCCATTGCTGGGCCCGTACTTCATATGCGATTCATCAACAAAGAAGGGTGAATGTACACAGTCCTTTACCCAGAGTAGAGATTCAAGGACTAGAGGACACAGGCTTAAGGTGAGAGGGGAAAAATGCAATAGGAAGCTGCGGGGCAACCGTTTCACACAGACGGTGGTAAGTTTATGGAATGAGCTTGACTTTGAGTTGAGTATATTGTCACGTGTACTGAGGGGCAGTGAAAAGCTTTGTTGCGTGGTAACCAGTCAGCAGAAAGACAATAAGTGATTACAATCGAGCCGTCCACATTGTGTGTACAAATACATGCTAAAGGAAATAACGTGAATAATGTTTAGAGCAAACTAGAGTGGCTGGAGGAGGTCGTTGAGGCGGGTACTATAACAACAGTTAAAAGTCACTTACACAGGTACATGGATAGGAAAGCTTTAGAGAGATAAGGGCCAATGTGGGCAAATGGGACATGAGATGAGGCATCTTGGTTGGCATGGATGTGCTGATGGGTATATGTCCCACATCGCTCTGGACCTTTCCAACCCTATGTCCCTGTCCAAGTGTCTTTGAAATGTTCCTATAGTCCCTGCCTCAACTCCCTCCTCTGGCAGCTCGTTCCTTACACCCACCACCCTCACTGGTTTGTTATTGTTGTATTTATCATTACTGGATGTACACAGTTTACTCAGCGATCTTCAAGTGAACTAGGAGCTTACATTGCACCACACTGTCTATGACCGTAAACTGATCTAATCTAATGGTGAGTGTCTGTCATTGCCATTCTGCTCCTCTTTGTGGAGAGAGTCTCGAGGCCAACACCTTGAAGCTCAGACACGTGAGCACTCACTTCGAGCTGTAGCCGACACTTCATGTATGTCCTGTAAACTACAGTTGCTTGCTGCAGGAAGGTGGCGGTGTGTGAAGAAGTTTGCACACTATATGAATCTAGGGAGTACTCTGGCATAACTCAGCGGGACAGGCAGCATCACTGGACAGAAGGAATGGGCGACATTTCGGGTCAAAACGCTTCTTCGGCTGAAGAAGGGTCTTGACTCTAAACGTCACTCATTCCATCTTTCCGGAGATGCTGCCTGAGTTACTCCAGCATTTTGTGTCTATCTTCGGTGTAAACCAGCATCTGCAGTTCCTTCCTACACAGTACTCTGGTGTGGCAGTATGCTAAGAGAATGGAGCAGCTGGGCTTGTACAGTTTAAAAGGATGAGAGGGAATCTCATTGAAACATATAAGATTGTTAAGGGTTTGGACACACTAGAGGCAGGAAACATGTTCCCGATGTTGGGGGAGTCCAGAACCAGGGGCCACAGTTTAAGAATAAAGAGTAAGCCATTTAGAACGGAGACGAGGAAACACTTTTTCTCACAGAGAGTTGTGAGTCTGTGGAATTCTCTGCCTCAGCGGGCGGTGGAGGCCGGTTCTCTGGATACTTTCAAGAGAGAGCTAGATAAGGCTCTTAAAAATAGTGGAGTCAGGGGATATGGGGAGAAGGCAGGAACGGGGTACTGATTGGGGATGATCAGCCATGATCACATTGAATGGTGGTGCTGGCTCGAAGGGCCGCATGGCCTACTCCTGCACCTATTGTCTATTGTCTATTGGCAGAATTCTTTGGAAGCCTCCCCGCCACCATTGCCCTTGCCCTCGTCGTTGCTGCCCTGGATCCATGCCTGTCCTCTCAGCGTGACCGAGACAAACACATTTCTTCCCGACAGAGATTGCAGTCATCTCAGGTCAGCACTTGTGCAGGAAAGAACTGCAGATGCTGGTTTAAATCAAAGGTAGAAGAAAGAAGAGAGAAGAAGGGTCTCGACCTGAAACGTCACCCATTCCTTCTCTCCACAGATGCTGCCTGTCCCGCTGAGTTACTCCAGCATTTTGTGTCTACCTTCAGGTTAGCACTTATTTGCAAAGGCAAGATTAAAGAGAAACGAAAAAAGTCTCCACATGTTTACATTTGTTGCTAAATAATTAACATTACCACAAGTTTCACACTTCAGTGGAGAACAGAGAAGTTGAATAAAAGGCAAAGACCAGAGCCAAGAACTTTGATCTCCGTGCACAGTGGAATATTCATCAGTTCGGAGTGCCGATAACATCATTGGGAGTGGGGCCAGGACAATCCAGGAGCCTCGAGTCACAGAGCTGCATCGTAATACACAACACAAATAGGTCCATAGGTCATGCTGACCAAGATGCCCCATCTAGGCCCGTCCCATTTGGCCGATATTCCACTAAAACGTCCTCGCTTCCATTGGGAAGAAGGTCATATTCTGGAGCCACTTCTTGCTTCCTGTTGTCAGACTACTGAATGGTTCTCCTATGGGCTAGGGCGTAGGCCGCCATCCACCAACCAACCTCATTCAGGACCTTACACTTTGTTTATCTGCACTTTCCCCGTAACTGCAGCAGTACAACGCTGTAACATTATATTGTGCATTCTGGTATTTTGATCTTTGTTCTACCTGTTGTAGCTGTGTATGGCAGGCCTGCACTCATGAACAGTATGATTTAACTAGATTGCATACCGACAAAACTTTCACTGCATCTCGATACACGTGACAATCATAAAGAAACTGATCAAGATCCTGCTCTAACCTTTGACAACCATCTTCACAATTTACAATTCCACCCACTTTAGTGTCATCTGCAAATGTACTAATCCTGCCTTGTATGTTCTCATCCAAATCACTGCTATACACTACGAACAGTAATGGGCCCAGCACTGATCCTTGAGGCCCACCACTAGTCACAGGCCTCCAGTCCGATAAACAACCTTCCACCATCACCCTCTGCTTCCTTCCATGAAGCTAGTTCTCTATCCAGTCAGCTAGCTCTCCTTGGATCCCATGTGATCTAACCTGCCAGAGCAGCCTACCATGAGGAACCTTGTCAATAGCCTTGGAGAAATCCATATACACAACCTCTACAGCTCTGCCTTCATCAACCTGTATGGTCACATCTTCAATCAGATGCATGAGACGATCCCCCATATACTAACCCATGCTGACTATTCCTAATCAGCCGTTGTCCATCTAAATGCGTGTATATCCTATCCCTCAGAATATTCTCAAGTAACTTTCTGACCATAAATGTCAGCCCATAGTTCCCAGCATTCTCCCTGCAGCCCTTCTTGAATAAAGGCACAACATTTGCCACCCTCCAGTCTTCCTGTACTTAAGGACGACTCGGAAATCTCAGCCAGGACACCTGTAATTTCCTCTCTAGCTCCTCACGGCGTCCCTGGATATATCTGATCACACCCGGGATGTTTGTCTAGCTTCATACACGCCAGGACTTTCAGCATCTCCTCGACTGCAATACTGACTTCCCTCAGGATACTTCCATTGACTGCCTCAAGTTCCCAGATCCTCATGTCTTTCTGCACGGTATATGGAGGTAGTTGGGGCGGCTGTGGGAACAACATTTAAAGGACACTCGGACATGGACAGGAAATGTTTAGAGGACTCTGGCCAAACGCGGGTAAATGGGATTAGTTTAGGTGGAGCATGTTGGTCGACATGGCTGAGTTGGGCCGAAGGGCCTGTGTCTGTGGTGCCTAACTACGACTATATGAAATCCAGCTGGCACATCGACAGTGAAGAGAAAATGAGGTCTGGTTTGTTAAAAATTAGATTGTTTGAACATTTAACCAATGATAATCAGCCAAGCATGTCCAAGATAAGAATAACAGAATCTTAAGCTCGTCCAAGATAAGACTAACAAAAAAATAATCAGATCTATCCAAAAGGTTTATTTGACCTTCTTGTGAACTGCAGATTTAAACCTCAGAGTATTTATATCCTCAGCAGCGATCGCTGCACTTTGCTGAGAGAGGTTAGTAAAATGACACAGAAATAGCTCGCTGATCACCATGCACTGCTTTTTAGCCTTCAGACTTCTGACATACAGCGTGGAAACAGGCCCTTCGGCCCGTCCACACCGACCAGCGATCACCCCGTACACTAGTGCTATCCCACATACTAGGGACAATTTTACAACTTACCGAAGCCAATTAATCTACAAACCTGTACGCCTTTGGAATGTGAGAGGAAACCGGAGCACCCGGAGAAAACCCACGTGGTTATGAGGAGAACGTGCAAACTCCGTACAGACAGCACCCGTAGTCAGGATGGGACCTGGGTCTCTGGCGCTGTGAGGCAGCAACTCTACCTCTGGTTGGATGAACAATTTCAGAATTAAGCCAAACATCTTTCATCTGCCGCGATGTTTGATTAGGACAAACATGAAACGTGAGGATTTGTATGGACAGCACACAGTTGGTTGCCCCTCACCACTGTAATCAAGAGAGAGGCAGGGTGCTGAACAGGAACATCTGCTGGTCATGCCTGGCCCACTTTATACGTGTTAATGTAGTTCACAATGTTAATGTTAGTGAAGGATCAATAAATGTTTTCAGAATGCAAGCACCAGCAGGTGATTGGTGGATGAGAAGGTACATCTGTTAATGTGACTTTATGAAGAGGCCTTGGAGCAACAGAAACATCACGGTGGCGCAGCGGTAGAGTTGCTGCCTCACAGCGCCAGAGACCGGGTTCCATCCTGACTACGGGTGCTGTCTGTACGGAGTTTGTACCTTCTCCCCGTGACCGCGTGGGTTTTCTGCAGGGGCTCTGGTTTCCTCTCACGTTCCAAAAACGTGCAAGTTTGTAGGTTGATTGGCCTCTGTAAAGTGTCCCTAATGTGTTAGAAACATAGAAACATAGAAAATAGGTGCAGGAGTAGGCCATTCGGCCCTTCGAGCCTGCACCGCCATTCAATATGATCATGGCTGATCATCCAACTCAGTATCCTGTACCTGCTTTCTCTCCATATCCCCTGATCCCTTTAGCCACAAGGGCCACATCTAACTCCCTCTTAAATATAACCAGTGAACTGGCCTCAACTACATTCTGTGTTTAAGGTGAGACTGGTATAACATAGAACAAGTGTACCAGTAATCGTTGGTCGGCACAGACTCGGTGGGCCGAAGGGCCTGTTTCCACGCTGTATCTCTAAACTAAATCAAACTAAACTTGGAAAAGGTCCCCTGAGATTTTGAGTGAATTATCTCCTTCCCCTGTTATCCATAAGCTAGGGTACTGTCCGATTCACCTCTACCCCATTGCGGACATTGGACTTTGTCTGTGGAACTGATGCGCTACAATGCTGAGAACTATATTCTGCACTCTGTATCTTCCCCTTTGCTCCACCTATTGTACTGGAGTTTGACGATTGTATTTATGTGTGTATTTTGTTATCTGATTTGATAGCATGCAAAACCTACATCTTATCCTAAACCTATGACTGAAATAGATTCAATATTTTTATTTTCCAAGTTATGGTTGCAAAGTACCATGTCAAGGTGCCTTCTTGATTCCTTTATGCATCGGCAATTGGTTGAAATAGAACTTGAATATGCAGTGAATTTTATAATTAAAAGTATAAAACATATTATTTCTATAGAAAAAGTAAGAAAACTGTAGATGCTGTGGGAAAAGTAACATTGCAGATCACAAGAACTTCTTCACAACAGGAAAACATAGAGCGAGAGAGAGAGAGAGAGTGCTACCGCTTTTCAGCCCAAATCCTCCAAGCCATCTACAATGTCCCATCTACACTGGTCCCACCTGCCCGTGTTTGGCCCATATCCCTCTGAACCTGTCCTATCCATGTACCTGTCCACATATTCCTAACTGTCACTGTATGTCATGTTGTCACTTGCGGGCGGAGCACCAAGGCAAATTCCTTGTATGTGAATACTTGGCCAATGAACTTATTCATTCACCTGTCCTATCCATGCACCTGTCCAAATGTCTTTGAACTTCTTTGGTTGAAACATTGTATAAGAGTCAGGAAGTCATGATGCAGCTTTGTAGGCCATTTTTAGGCCGTATTTGGAGTATTGTGTGCAGTTCTAATCACCCCATTAAAGGGGGGATGTGGAGCCTTTGGAGAGGGTGCAGAGGAAGTTTACCAGAATGATGCCTGGATTTGAGGGTATTAGCAATAAGGTGTGGTTGGACAGACTTGGATAGTTTTCTCTGGAACGCCAGAGGTCGCGCAGAGACCTGATAGTTGTCTATAAAATGGTGAGGCATAGATAGTCTATACCACCTGAACCCTTTTCCAAAAGTGGAAAAAACAAATACTACAGTGCATAGCTTTACGCTGAGAGGAGCAAAATGTAAAGAGGTGTGCATGGCAAGCCTTCTACACAGAGCTTGGAGGGTGCCTGGAACACGCTGCCAGGGGTGGTGGTTGAGGCAGATATGATAGTAGAGTTTAAGGGGGCTTTGGATAGACATATAGACCCTTGGAATAATTTTCATGTCTCAGAGAACCCCTACATAAAAATTATTATATATCTTTATTAATCTCTTTCTTTCTCTTTCATAAACTTAAAGTTCAGAAGGCAAACATAATATATTTTTCTGATGTAGACCAAAATGCTGGAGAGACTCAGCGGGTGAGGCAGCATCTATGGAGCGAAGGAATAGGCGACGTTTCGGGTCGAGACCCTTCTTCAGACTCTTCTTCAGTCTGAATGAACGCTTGTTAATCTGTCTGATCTTTCTGAATGAGTGCTTTATAAATGACCATCATTTCCTTGGTATGGATCAAAGTTTGCAACAACCAAATACTTGATGTTGAATTTTGGATCCCATTGCAACAAAATAAATATGATAGCCAATTTCCTCATAGCAAGATTTTACCAATGGGCATTGGACCAAAGAACAAAATGTGGCAGATGCTTAAACTCCAATAAAAAGCAAATATTCTGCAAATTCGCAGCCGGGCAGTATTGCAAGCAGAGGTGATACTATAGACCGACAACCTTTCAGTTTCAAAGCTTATCGGTGGAAATATTGCCTGCATTGGAAGATAAAGTAAAGTTTAAAACTGCAGAGAAAAGAGAGAAAGTTAGGAGAGGCAGTGAGAGCAGAAGGGAGGGTTGGTCACAGGGTGGACGACAACAGTCACCAAGTTAGATACTAAATGCTGGAAGAACTCAACGGGTCAGGCAGAAAAGGAATAGATGATGTTTTGGGTCGAGAGCCTTCTTCAGACTCCCCCTTCTGAAGAAGGGTCTTGACCCAAAACCCACCATTCCTTCTCTCCACAGATGCTGCCTGTCCAGCTGAGTTACTCCAGCACTCTGTGATACCCACCCATGCCTTCTCTCCAGAGATGCTGTCTGTCCCGCTGAGTTACTCCAGCACTCTGTGAAACGTCACCTATCCATGTTCCGGCAGCATCTATAGAGCGAAGGAAATAGGCAACGTTTCGGCCCGAAACCCTTCCGGGTTTCGGCCCAAAACGTTGCCTATTTCCTTCAGGGTTTCGGCCCGAAAGGTTGCCCATTTCCTTCGCTCCACAGATGCTGCCTGACCCGCTGAGTTACTCCAGCACTCTGTGAAACGTCACCTATCCATGTTCTCCACAGATGCTGCCTGACCCGCTGAGTTACTCCGGCACTTTGTTTCGTTTTTTTATAAACCAGCATTTGCAGTTCCTACTTTCCACGAAGCCTCCCACTGTATTCTGACACACACGACAACCCTAGACCTAAACCCAGTACTTCAAATGTGGCGTCACCAACGTCTTGTACAGCTGTAACATAATGTTGATTCCACCATCCTGGGAAAAGTGCTTTGTGCATTCAATTCCCACAATTCATTCAGAGTTCTGCCTCACATTTTTGTTTCACTGATCAGTAAAATCAATCTTCAAGCTAAGAATGTTACAGTTTCCTCTTTAACCTTCTCTCCTCCTATATATAAAGTATTCTGGTCATTATAACTGGATGCTTTCCATCTGTTTCTGTTCTCTCGTAACACTAGATGCAACTTGCCTGGGGAACCGGAGGTCACTGTTCCATCGTAACTGCAATGTGTACATGGTTAATCCAATCTGATGTTTTTCTCAAAGATAGACACATTTCTGGAGAACTTGGATAGGTGACATTTCACAGAGTGCTGGAGTAACTCAGCGGGTCAGGCAGCATCTGTGGAGAACATGGATAGGTGACGTTTCACAGAGTGCTGGAGTAACTCAGCGGGTCAGGCAGCATCTCTGGAGAACATGGATGTTTTGGGTCATAGAATCGTAGAGTGAGACAGTGTGGAAACAGGCCCTTCAGGCCAACTTGCCCACACCAGCCCAAATGTCCCAGCTACACTAGACCCACCTGCCTGTGTTTGGTCCATATCCTTCCAAACCTGTCCTATCCATGTACCTGTCTAACTGTTTCATAAATGTTGGGATAGTCCCAGCCTCTGCTGGCAGTTTGTTCCATACAACCACCACCCTCTGCGGGGAAAAGTTACCCCTCGGATTCCTATTAAATTTTTTCCCCTTCACGTTAAACCTCTGGTCCTCGATTCCCCTACTCTGGGCAAGAGAATCGGTGCGTCTACCTGAACTATACCTCTCATGATTTTATACACCTCTATAAGATCACCCCTCATCCTCCTGCACTCCAAGGAATAGAGTCCCAGCCTGATCAACCTCTCCCTGTAGCTCACACCGTCTAGTCCTGGCAAAATCCTCGTAAATCTTTTCTGAGCCCCTTCCAGTTTGTCAACATCTATTCTATAACATGATGTCCAGAACTGAACACAATATTCTAAATGCAGCCTCACCAATGTCTTATACAACTGCAACATGACCTCCCAACTTTTATACTCAATACTCTGACTGATGAAGGCCAAAGTGCCAAACGCCTTTTTGACCCCCCTATCTACCTGCGACTCGACCTTCAAGGAACCATGCACCTGTACTCCTAGATCCCTCTGCTCTACAACACTCCCCAGAGGCCGACCATTCACTGTGTAGGTCCTGCCCTTGTTCGATGTCCCAAAATGGAACATCTCACACTTCTCTGTATTAAATTCCATCAACCATTCCTCCGCCCACCTGGCCAATCGATCCAGATCCTGCTGCAATCGTTCACAACCATCTTCACTATCTGCAAAACCACTCACTTTTGTATCATCTGCAAACTTGCTAATCTTGCCCTGTATGTTCTCATCCAAATCATTGATGTAGATGACAAACAGTAACGGGCCCAGCACCGAACCCTGAGGCACACCACTAGTCACAGGCCTCCAGTCCGAAAATCAACCTTCCACCATCACCCTCTGCTTACTTCCATGAAGCCAATTTTGTAACACTGAGTTACTCCAGCATTTTGTGTCTATCTTCGGTGTATACCAGCATCTGCAGTTCCTTGTTTGGTACATAAATATATTACAATTCTTTATATATATATAAGCTCCTTAACTATCGTTGCAGGGATTTTTAGATTATTTTAGTTTGCCATTTGATATAACGAAAAAATCTCAGCGTATTGTTTACAGACGAGGTGCAGGAATCTTTGACAGATAATGAAGGGAATTCATTAGACACTTTGTGATCTAATTTTATCTGCTTGTTCCCTGCTTGCTTTCACTGGCTCGCAGATTAGTTTGGTAACTTTGGCTCAAGTGTTACACTTGTAAGGAGCTGGGTGTGCTCAGATAGTGAAGGCTCGTGGAATGAAGAGAATGCTTCTGAAAGCAACGTGGAATAGATTTAGTAATCCCTCCGATCAGGTGGAAATCAGCGCCGGGCCTTTGCTGAACATTAACTTCACCTGTCGCCTTTATCCCGGCTATCTCAGCGACATAATCTACTTTCACGTGGGACTAAACGAGAGAGACTTTGGCTGAGGAGTCTAAGGGACTGTCACATCCTATGTTATCATCCGATATCCTTGATTGTAGCGTGAGATCCTTTATATACACAAGGATTGATAGATAAGACCAAAGTTTTACTGCCATAAAGTGGAGACAGGTCCAACTCAATTCATGTGCTTCCCCCACTTCTAACAGTCAGCTACAATCTCCCAGGTGATGTTGGAATTCACAAGCCCTGCGCCATTATCCAAACACCATGTCGGAAGTCATCTCCACTCTCACCATCTTTTTTCCTCCTATGAATTGGATTATGCAACGGGTGTCAGGGGTTATGGGGAGAAGGCAGGAGAATGGGGTTGGGAGGGAGAGATAGATCAGCCGTGATTGAATGGCGGAGTAGACTCGATGGGCCGAATGGCCTCATTCTGCTCCTAGAACGTGTGAATGTGAACGTCAGACTGATTGGAGGAGGGTAGAAAGTTTGAGGGGAGAGGTAGGGGCAGGACTGGAGGTCAGTGATTTGTGTTCTCTTGTGTCCATGTCCCTGGGCTCTGCTATCTCACACTGCACGATAGGGCTTTGTGGGTCGACATGCCCAGGATGGATCATCACTAGACCTCCACAACATCAGCAGAGATGTTCCCTGCTTTCCCTGTCCCCGCACAGACACTTTAAACTCAAACGCTCAGGTGGGACTGGGATGCAGCTGCTGCGTGTAAAGATATATCTGTATAAAATCAGGAGAGGAATAGATCAGGTAAACGTACAGTGTCTCTTGCCCAGAGAAGGAGAATCGAGAACCAAAAGACAGAAGTTTCAGGTGAGGGGGGGAAAAGATTTAATATGAACCTGAGGGGTAACTTTTTTACACAAAGGGTGGTGGGTGTATGGAACGAGCTGCCGGAAGAGATAGTTGAGGCAGGTAGTATCGTAACGTTTAAGAAACATATAGATACAGGCATATATGGGCCAAACGCAGGCAGGTGCGACTCTATGAAATGGATATTAAGAATATTTTCTTGAAGGACAGGTTAGGCCGCATTTGGAGTATTGCATGCAGTTCTGGTCACTCCCATTACAGGAAGGATGTGATGGCTCTAGGAGAGACTGCAGAGGAGATTTACCAGAATGATGCCTGGATTCGGGGGTTTCAGCTACAGGGGCAGTTTGGACAGACTTGGATTGTTTTCTCTGGAACCTCAGAGTTTGAGGGGACACTTGATTGGGAGGCAGACTGTAGAGTAGACAGTCAGAACCTTTTTTCCAGGGTGGAGATGTCCAACAGCAGAGGGGATAGCTGTAATGTGAGAGGGGGAATGTTTAATGGAATATGCAATTCAAGTGTTTTACACAGAGGGTGGTGGAGGCTTGGAATGTGATGCCAGGGGTGGTGGTGGAGGCAGATACGATAGTGGTGTTTAAGAGGCTTTTAGATTGGCACATGGATATGCAGGGAATGGAGATATATGGATCACGTACAGGCAGATGAGATCAGTTTAACTTGGCACCGTGTTTGATACAAATATTGTGGGCTGAAAGGCCCGTTCCTGCACGGTTCTGATCTATGTGCTATCACAAACAAGGTCTGGTTAAGAGAACCAATAACCTCTACAGATGCACCATGGAAATCATACTGGTAGGTTACATAGAAACATAGAAAATAGCTGCAGGAGTAGGCCATTCGGCCCTTCGAGCCTGCACCGCCATTCAATATGATCATGGCTGATCATCCAACTCAGTATCCTGTACCTGCCTTCTCTCCATACCCCCTGATCCCTTTAGCCACACGGGCCACATCTAACTCCCTCTTAAATATAGCCAATGAACTGGCCTCAACTACCTTCTGTGGCAGAGAATTCCACAGATTCACCACTCTCTGTGTGAAAAATGTTTTCCTCATCTCGGTCCTAAAAGATTTCCCCCTTATCCTTAAACTGTGACCCCTTGTTCTGGACTTCCCCAACATCGGGAACAATCTTCCTGCATCTAGCCTGTCCAACCCCTTAAGAATTTTGGAAGTTTCTATAAGATCCCCCCTCAATCTTCTAAATTCTAGCGAGTACAAGCCGAGTCTATCCAGTCTTTCTTCATATGAAAGTCCTGACATCCCAGGAATCAGTCTGACTCCATCTACTCTTCACACTACATTTCTATCAGGTCTCCCCTCAGCCTCCGACTGTCTAGACAAAACAATCCAACTGCCAAGACAAGAGTGGTTAATTGTCATATGTACCAGGTCTCAAACAATGACTTTCTCACCTGCAGCAGCTTAACAAATAACTATAAAATAATCAATTATGCAATAAATGATCAGAAATACAGTGTAACCAGAGCATAATAGTGGAAATTGAAGTTTATAGTGCAACTGCAGCGGTAGAGTTGCTGCCTCACAGCGCCAGAGACCCAGGCTCGATCCTGACTACGGGTGCTGTCTGTACGGAGTTTGTACCTTCTCCCCGTCACCTGAGTGGGTTTTCTCTGGGAGCTCTGGATTCTTCCCACACTCTAAAGACGTTCACGTTTGTAGGCTAATTGGCTTGGTATAATTGTAAAATTGTCCCTAATGTGTGTAGAATTGTGTTAGTGAGCGGGGATCGCTGGTCGGCGCGGACTCGGTGGGCCGAAGGTCCTGTTTCTGTGCTGTATCTCTAAACTAAACTAAACAACCCAGACAAAGTCCATCGTTGAATGTTGCAGGGATCGGGTTGAGGTGTGGGTGTGCGGTGTGTTTCAGGTGTGTGGTGTGTTTCAGGTGTGTGGTGTGTTTCAGGTGTGTGGTGTGTTTCAGGTGTGTGGTGTGTTTCAGGTGTGTGGTGTGTTTCAGGTGTGCCGTGTGTTTCAGGTGTGCCGTGTGTTTCAGGTGTGTGGTGTGTTTCAGGTGTGCGGTGTGTTTCAGGTGTGCCGTGTGTTTCAGGTGTGCGGTGTGTTTCAGGTGTGCCGTGTGTTTCAGTAGCCTACATGTTGCTGGGAAGAAGTAGATGATGACGATACTTCATTGTCACATTTACCCAGGTACAGTGAAATTCTTTGCTTTGCATACAATCCAGCAAAACCATACTATATATGCGCAAATCACAGATAAAAGTGCAATGACCCGCACGGCATGCCGGGACCTTCCGGAGCTGTTCCTGAACCTGGAGGTCACGGTTTTCAGGCTCCTGTAACTTCTTCCCGATGGTAGCAGTGAGATGAGTGCGTGGCCAGGATGGTGTGGGTCTCTGATGATGCTGGCTGCCTTTTTGAGACAGCACCAACTGTAGATCCCTTCGATGGTGGGGATGTCAGTCCCCGTGATGGACCTTCGATGGTGGGGAGGTGAGTACCCGTGATGGACCTTCGATGGTGGGGAGGTGAGTACCCGTGATGGACCGGGCAGTGTCCACCACACGATGTAATCTCAATCTCAATCATCTCAGTCAGTAAAGGGCCTGTCCCACTTGGTGATTTTTTTCGGCGACAGCCGGCATCATTGACTGATGTATGAGGTCACCGAAAAATTTGCGGCGTGATGCGGCGTGATGCGGCGTGACTTGGCGTGACTCGGCGTGATGACGTATTGACGCGCGGTGTTTCCTCAAGTGTCACAACGTTTTTTTTGTCGCCGCTGGATTTTGAAATGTTCTAAATCTTTTGGCGACCCTGATATGACGACAGCAGTCGCCGAAAAAATCACCAAGTGGGACAGGCCCTTAAATCAGAGCAAAGTTGTCCAGAAGGAATATCCAGCAGCTCTATATAAAGGCATCACCAACACTACAGAGATCACAGACTTAACATCTGGATTTCCTTTCTACCCTAAAGCCAATTTCAAACCTGAGAAGATTTTTACTGCTGTTAGCTTATTTTAACAAAGTTACTATCCCAAATAATGTATATTTAACCCAGCTTTTAAAGAAAGATTAAGTTATCAAAACCAACTTGTGCACAAGAATGACCTCCAGCTGGAAAGAGTGCAGAGAAGATTTACAGTGACATTGCCAGAACTCGATGGTCAGAACTATGGGGAGAGGTTGAGCTGGCTAGGATTCCTTGGAGCACAGGAGGATGAGGGGTGTTCTTGTAGAGATGTATAAAATCATGAGGGGAATAGATAAGGTGACTGCACAGAGTCTTTTACTCAGGGTAGAGGAGGCAAGAACCAGAGGACATAGGTTTAAGGTGAGATGGGGAAGATTAATAGGCACCTGAGGGGCAGCTTTTTCATGTAGAGGGTGGTGGGTGTATCGAGCGAACTGCCAGAGGAGGTCATACAGTCATAGAGTGATTCAGTGTGGAAACATGCCCTTCAGCCCAACTCGCCCACACCAGCCAACAATGTCCCAGCTACACTAGTCCCACCTGCCTGCGCTTGGTCCATATCCCTCCAAACCTGTCCTATCCATGTACCTGTCTAACTGTTTCTTAAACAATGGGATAGTCCCAGCCTCAACTACCTCCTCTGGCAGCTCGTTCCATACACGCACCACCCTAAGTGTGAAAACGTTACTCCTCGGAGTCCTATTAAATCTTTTTCCCTTCACCTTGAACCTATGTCCTCTGGTCCTCGATTCCCCTACTCTGGGCAAGAGACTCTGTGCATCGACCCGATCTATTCCTCTCATGATTTTGGTAGTTGAGGCAGGTACTATAACAACAATTTAAAGTGGGACATTTGAACTGATACATGGGTCGGAATGGTTTAGAGGAAAATGGGCCAAACATGGGCAGGTTGGACTAGTGTAGACGGGCCATCCTGGTTGGCATGAGCAAGTCGGGCCGAAGGGCCGGTTTCCATGTTGTATGACTCTGACTAAATATGAAACATAGAAACATAGACAATAGGTGCAGGAGTAGGCCATTCGACCCTTCAAACCAGCACCGCCATTCAATGTGATCATGGCTGATCATCCCCAATCAGTACCCCGTTCCTTCCTTCTCCCCATATCCCTTGATTCGGCAGAAGCCATTCACCATCTGCTTGAAACCTGCCCCGCCTGCATTTAAAGAATGCTTCAAGCGAAAACAGTGACATGGTAAGCAGTGACTGAAATGGGCGTGCAAGTTCTGTGCAAAGAGAGAAAGTATGATCGATTTGTTGCTCGAGGGTAAATTAATATTCATCCTGTTTGTGTCAGTCCCTCATGCCTTTGCTTCCAAAAATGCATGCTTGAAAGGTATTTTTAAATGCATTAATGCATTTGAGAGCTTCATAACAGGCACCCTTTGTCTACAGAATACATCAATAAGAGCAATCTACTGTATTTCACAGAGGAATTTTAGATTTGGCACACAGCAAGAAACTAGTAAATAGTTGTGGTGTAAACTTCCACCCCTTACATTAACTCACAGAAGATATTAATGTCAACAACAATTTATTTTTCTTTGACTTTGATCTTTCAGTCTTTCGCGTGTTCTAATCTCTTTTGATGTGAGTGATGTTACCTCATCATTAAGGTGTATTATTACGCGTCACCTCCCTCGTCACAAGTCAGCTCATCATCAGGTGAGCCTCCTGCACACATCCCCATTGGCCTGCCCATGTCTAACCACTCGCCTGCCGATGGTCCGAACACCCACACAATTAGTATCAGGCCATCCCGACGCTCACAGCCTCACGTCACCTGGTGCTTGAAACAATCTCTAGCACAAGTGTGAGGTGTTTGAGACATAGAATGCAAGGGAAAAATATACAATTAATGGTATATTTAAAAGGAAAGCCAACCTCATTACACAGGATCCCACCCACCCCCTGCACAAGTCCTTCCAACTTCTGCCATCAGGCCGCCGATATAAAGTCCCCCTATCTAAGAAAAACATCCACAAAAACTCATTCATACCCATTGCCATAAACAGCTTAAATAAAAAATGAACAATGGACAAATTAACCCTGACGCACTGTCACTTTACACGTATCCACAACTTTCATCTTGTCTATTTTTACAGTTTTTAATCCTTATACTTGCTTTTAAGATCTATACACACGGTGTGTGCTCGCAGAAATCTGTGTTGTATGACTGCTTATCAGTACATTGTCCTGTTTGTATGTTGAGCCACGCCAAAGAAGATTTTCTGTTACGACAGACAATAAAGTTTCCTGAATCTGAATCTGAATCTGAATAATAAATGTTCATGTAGTGGGAGCAGTATTAGGCCATTCGGCCCATCAAGTCTACTCAGTCATTCAATCATGGCTGATCTGTCTTTCCCTCTAAACCCCATTCTCCTGCCTTCTCCCCATATCCCCTGACATCTGTATTAATCAAGAATGACCCTGAATACCTCACATGTACCATAAATGTTTTTAAAACATTTGGACAGCTTATTTGAGTATAGGAGCAAGGAGGTCCTACTGCAGTTGTACAGGGCCCTAGTGAGACCACACCTCTACATAGATTTTAGTAAAGTCCCTCATGGTAGGCTGTTCCAGAAGATTAAGATACATAGATACATAGATACATAGAAAATAGGTGCAGGAGTAGATCATTCGGCCCTTCGAGCCTGCACCGCCATTCAATATGATCATGGCTGATCATCCAACTCAGTATCCCGTACCTGCCTTCTCTCCATACCCCTGATCCCCTTAGCCACAAGGGCCACATCTAACTCCCTCTTAAATATAGCCAATGAACTGGCCTCAACTACCCTCTGTGGCAGAGAGTTCCAGAGATTCACCACTCTCTGTGTGAAAAAGTTTTTCCTCATCTCGGTCTTAAAGGATTTCCCCCATATCCTTAAGCTGTGACCCCTTGTCCTGGACTTCCCCAACATCGGGAACAATCTTCCTGCATCTAGCCTGTCCAACCCTATAAGAATTTTGTACGTTTCTATAAGATCCCCTCTCAATCTCCTAAATTCTAGCGAGTATAAGCCAAGTCTATCCAGTCTTTCTTCATATGAAAGTCCTGACATCCCAGGAATCAGTCTGGTGAACCTTCTCTGCACTCCCTCTATGGCTATAATGTCCTTCCTCAGATTTGGAGACCAAAACTGTACGCAATACTCCAGGTGTGGTCTCACCAAGACCCTGTACAACTGCAGTAGAACCTCCCTGCTCCTATACTCAAATCCTCTTGCTATGAAGGCCAACATACCACTCGCTTTCTTCACTGCCTGCTGCACCTGCATGCCTACTTTCAATGACTGGTGTACCATGACACCCAGGTCTCGCTGCATCTCCCCATTTCCTAATCGGCCACCATTTAGATAATAGTCTGCCTTCCCGTTTTTGCCACCAAAGTGGATAACCTCACATTTATCCACATTATACTGCATCTGCCAAACATTTGCCCACTCACCCAGCCTATCCAAGTCACCTTGCAGTCTCCTAGCATCCTCCTCACAGCTAACACTGCCCCCCAGCTTAGTGTCATCCGCAAACTTGGAGATGTTGCTTTCAATTCCCTCGTCCAGATCATTCATATATATCGTAAATAGCTGGGGTCCCAGCACTGAGCCTTGCGGTACCCCACTAGTCACTGCCTGCCATTGTGAAAAGGACCCGTTTACTCCTACTCTTTGCTTCCTGTCTGCCAGCCAGTTCTCTATCCACATCAAGATGCACAGGATTCGCAGTGACTTGGTCGTATGGGTTCAGAACTGGCTTACTGATGGTGGAGGGCCTTGTGGTGGATGGACAATATTCAGGCTGGAGCTCTCTGACCTGTTGAGTTCTGCAATGATCACTGGCGTTTGTGATAGATATTAATGACTTGAATGTAAACGTAGAAGGGTTGATTAGTGAGGTAAGTGACACCAAGATTGCTGGGGTCCCGGCCTGTGAGGAAGGCTGTCAAAATACACAGCGGGAGATAGATCAGCTACAGAAATGGGCGGAGAAATGGCAGATGGAGTTTAAATTGAACAAGTGTGAGATTTTGTATCTTAGGAGATCAAATTTAAGGGTCAAATATACAATTAATGGCATGACACTTAAAGGCATTGATGTACACACTTCTCCGTGGATTGTCACCTTGTCGTGGTGGAGAAGCTTCTGTGGACCTGAGATCCTGAGAGCGATGCCGTCTGGAGCTATGCTCCTGGTGGGGCCACCTATGGCGATAAGGTCGAGGGGGAGGTCTCTGACAAAGAGCGATCCAACCAAGACCTCAACGGTGGAACAGGCGGAGGACGATGGCTGACCTTCGTGGAGCATCGCAACTGCTGGGAAGGCGGATCTCTGGAGAGAAGGAATGGGTGACCTTTTGGCTCGAGACCCTTCTTCAGACACTGACTGGTTAGAAACCATTCATCTGGATCTCAGCTTGACTGAGTAAAAATATTGGGCTTGACGGTACCCTTCCATGATTACTTTTCTGATCTTTCATCGCAGAATCAGTAAATCTTAACACGGGATTATTGGCATTCCGTTCCAGAATTTTCAGTTTGGTCAATGCCGTTGTCTGTAAGTGTGTGACAGGCAATCTATATGTCGTATTGATTGAGTGGACCTCTGCCCTGACATGTTCGTGTGCTGAGGGATGTTGGAATGCGACTCCGTGAAGCAGAGGGTGGGCGGTGCGACCCACGTCACAGCGGCCTCTGCAGTCCGTCTGCCTTTTTTATTTTTTTGTTTCGTTTGAGTTTCGTTTATAGTGTTTTTTTAAACTGGGTATGTGTGGGGGGGCGGGGGGTGGGGTGGGGGAAACTTTTAAAATCTTTTCCCTGCACGGGAGACCCGACCTTTCTCTGTCGGGTCTCCGTTGTCGTTGGGGCCTGAGCACCGTGGAGCGGCCTCCAACTGGAACGACCTGGGGCTCCAATCGCGGAGCCGGCGGACTTACTCACCATCGCGGAGCTGGCCAAGTTCGGAACGGGAGGAGCTGTGGTGGCGCGCTGCTGCGGCCTGACCCCGGAGATTCGGAGGCTCCAGCCGCCGGCCCGGTGGACGGTGACATCGGGAGCTCGCGGGTCCCTGGTGGGAGACCGCTTTTCGGGGCTCCCGCAACGGCAACTTCTCCCGCCCGAGTTGCGGGGTTGAAGATGACCTGGAGCGGGGTCTTAGATCACCCGGCACGGCTTTAAATGGCCGCGGGACTTGCTAGCGCTACCGGGGGCTCCAACATCAAGACCCGGAGCGTGACCTTATATCGCCCGGCGCGGCTTTAAGGGCCGCGGGACTTATTTACCCTCGCCCGCCGGGGGCTTTGACTTTGACTTTGACTTTGACATCGGGAGGAGAATGGGGAGTGCAGGGGAGAGACAAGACTTTGCCTTCCATCACAGCGAGGAGGAGATTCACTGTGATGGATGTTTGTGTAAATTGTGTTGTGTCTTGGTTCTTTTTACTTGTTTGTATGACTGCAGAAACCAAATTCCGTTTGAACTTAGGTTCAAATGACAACAAATAAATTGTATCATTGTATCAGAGGGATTAATAATACAGGTACATCAAGATTTTAATGGCAAATTACTGTCACGATGCCTCAGAGTACGGCTCAGCAACATCCCAAATGATGTGTAAATCCTTCGTTGCTGAATTATATATTCAAAGTCCATGGTAGACAGAAATGCTGGAGAAACTCAGCGGGTGAGGTAGCATCTATGGTGCGAAAGAATAGGCGACGTTTCGGGTCGAGACCCTACTTCAGACTGATGTGGGGAGGGGGAGGGGGGGGCGGCAGGACTTCATCACATCAGTCTGAAGAAGGGTCTCGACCCAAAACGTCGCCTATTCCTTCGCTCCATAGATGCTGCCTCACCCGCTGAGTTTCTCCAGCACTTTTGTCTGACTTCGATTTTTCCAGCATCTGCAGTTCTTTCTTACACAATACTCAAAGTCCATAGTCAGTACATCTCCACAACTTGGTATCCTCTATTCAGAAGCTTTAAATGACAACAAGGAGAAATGTTTACAGCAACCGTTAAACTATATGCATCACTTCTTTCGAGACAAGTTCCGTGAAAGTGATATCGTAGGTAGACTGGGTAGTGACCAAGTCTTTTGACCTGCTGGCCATCATCAGTCAGGGAATTGAGTGAGGGTCTGAAGAAGGGTTTCGACCCCAAACATCACACATACCTTCTCTCCAGAGGTGCTGCCTGTCCCACTGAGTTACTCCAGCATTTTGTGTCTATAATTAAGTGTAGAGGTCGAGATGTTATGTTACAGTTGTACAAGACTGTGGGGTAGCCGCGTATCGAGTATTGTGTTCAATTTAGTGTACCTCGGTGTAGGAAAGTACTGGGAAGATTGACAAGGATGTTGTCAGCACTCGTGGATCAACCTACTGTTGTGCAGAATGTTCCTGGAAATATGAGGTGGTTTCATTTCCCAGCCAGGCAGCACAAGACATGTTCAGTCCATAGCCTGGTCCCTCCTTTCACAAGGAACTAATGATTCAGACGGAAGGGGATTGCGTTACACACACTCGGTCCCCACAGAAATGTCAACAAAGCAGTTGCTACATGAGAAACACCGGCCTTTGTGTCGTCATGGAGGGTTGGTCACCCCATATGTGCTGTGGGGCAAATGGGTGAGCTACCAAGCAGACCAATTACGTTACAACGTCCATCCTGTTGGCATCTGTCCATCTGCAGGAGATGACGGTGCAGGTTTGACGTTGACCTCTTTGGAGAGGGGAATCTTTCATCTACGGTCACGTCTCCTGCAGCGGCTGCCTAGGCCTGTCCTTGACAAGCAGACCCTCCTACAGGTCCCACGTGCGAGGTTGTCTCTGGCCGTTGGTTGGGGAGTGTGTTGCTGTGGACCAGTATGTGGTGTTGGCGCCTGGTCTCCAGGGTCTTGAACCACTTGCAGTCCTGGTGCTTCAGACCCACCTGGAGGTCCTTTCTCCACCTCCCCCAGTCCTCGGCAGCTGTTTCCCTGTAGTCAGTGCCAATGTTAGAATATGTCTTGTCTCTTTTAATCGTATCCTTGTAGCAAACCTTTAGTCTTTCTCTTGGACTCTGTGCATCGGCAACCTCCCCGAATACCACCTCTTTGTCTGCACAAAGTCAAACGCTGGTGTGTATGGGCAGCACGGTGGTGCAGCGGTAGAGTTGCTGCATGGAGCGCTGGGGACCCGGGTTCCATCCTGACTACGGGTGCTGTCTGTACCTTCTCCCCGTGACCTGCGTAGCTTTCCTCCGGGTGCTCCGGTTCCCTCCCACACTCCAAAGACGTACAGGTTTGTAGGTTAATTGGCTCGGTTTAATTGTCCCTGGTGTGTGTAGGATAGCGTTAGTGTGAGGGGATTGCTGGCTGGCGTGGAATCGGTGGGCCGAAGGGCCTGTTTACCGTATTGTACCTCCAAACCAAACTAAAAATCTGGTGCAATCATACTATAAACAAACACACTCACACACAAGTGTAAGAGTGAAGCGATTGGACAGGTACGTGGATAGGACAGGTATGGAGGGATATGGGCCAAACGTACGTGGGCAGGTGGGACTAGTGTAGATGGGGCATCTGGGATGGCATGGACGAGTTAGATCAGAAGGTCTGTTTCCGTGCTACATGAGTCTATAACACTCGCTGAGTTACTCCAGCACGTTGTGTCCTTCTGTGTATTCTCACGTTGTAACCTCAGTTCCAGGTTTCAGATACCCAGCTCTGTTTATGCCAATGTTGTTGTCAGGTTATCCCAACTGACTCAGGTCCTAACAGATGTGATGCCAGATTCACTCTGAGTTCTGCCAGCTACAGTTTTGGCCTGGTCGTTTATTTGGTACTCCCTCGACGAGTTCTCGCATTCATCACAGTACGATCATCAGATGTGGAATTCTTTGCCACAGAAGGCAGTGGAGGCCGTCAATGGATATTTTTAAGACAGAGATAGATAGTATCTGGTGTCAGGGTGATGGGTAGAAGGCAGGAGAATGGGGTTGAGGGGGGAGAGATAGATCAGCCATGATTGAATGGTGGGGTAGACTTGACTTAATTCTGCTCCTATCACGAATAATCTTATTAACCAGACAACTCCAAAGGCATTGTGTCATCTGGGCGACACAGAGCATAGAACAGTACAGCACAGGAACAAGCCCTTCGGCCCACAATGTCTGTGCCGAACATGATGCCAAGTTAAACTAAACTCACCTGACTGCACACAATCCATTTCCCATCATTCCCTGCATGTCCATGTGTCTATCTAAGAGCCTTTTAACGCCCTACCCTATCTGTCTCCACCACCATCCCTGTCACTGCGTTCCAGGAACTCACCGCCCTCTGTGTAAAAACGTGTCCTGCATATCTCCTTTAAACTTTGACCCTTTCGCTCAGTGGTGCATCCTCCAGTATTTGATATAGACAATAGACAATAGACAATAGGTGCAGGAGTAGGCCATTTGGCCCTTTGAGCCAGCACCGCCATTCAATGTGATCATGGCTGATCATCCCCAATCAGTACCCCGTTCCTGCCTTCTCCCCATATCCCCTGACTCCGCTATCTTTAAGAGCCCCATCTAGTTCTCTCTTGGGACAAAGGTTCTGAATTTGCCTCTCATTCATTTATATATTTCCAGCAAGTCTCTCCTCAGCCTCTGGCATTCGAGAAAAAAACATTCTAAGTCTGTCCAACCTCTAAGTAGCTCCAAGTCTGGAGAAGAGTCCCGACTTGAAACGTCACCCATCCTTGTTACTACTCTAGGTAGCGAATAGCCTCTAATTTAGGCATCAAGCAGGTAAACCTTTCCAGCATCTCTCTGCAATCTCTCCTGTGACGTGGAGACCAAAACGCCAGGCAATACTCCAAATAATAATAGTAATAATAATCATATATTTTATTGTCATTGCACATAGGTGCAACGAGATTTGGTACGCGGCTTCCATCCCATGTCATAACTTAAACAACTAATAACATTTAGATACCCCGAGAAACATGATTTATTTTTTTTAACTTAAAAAACCCAGTAAAACAGTCTAAAGTGCAAATATGTCCGTGCCGGGTCGATGTGTGTGAATACACTTCATGGGGGTGGGGGTGGGGGTGGGGGTGGGGGTGGGGGGGGGGGGGGGCACTCAGCAGGGCCGGTTCAGAGCAGCGATAGCTCTGGGGATGAAGCTGTTCCTGAGTCTGGAGGTGCGGGCGTAGTAGGCCTTGTAACGTCTGCCGGAAGGTAGGAGTTCGAACAGTCCATTACAAGGGTGTGAGGAGTCTTTGTGGATGCTGACGGCCTTCCTGAGGCACCGTGTGTAGTAGATGCCCTCCAAGGCTGGTAGCTGTGTCCCAATAATCTTCTGCGCCCAGTGGACGATGCGCTGAAGAGATCTCCTCTCTGCCTCCGTGCAGCTGAGATACCAGACAGAGATGCCATACGTTAGTATGCTCTCTGTGGTGCAGCGGTAGAAGGTTGTCAGCAGCTGTTGGGGCAGACCAGTCTTTTTCAATGTTCTTAGGAAGAACAGTCGTTGCTGTGCATTCTTGACCAGCGCAGCGGTGTTGGTGGACCATGTGAGGTCCTCTGAAATGTGTGTTCCCAGATGCAGTACTCCTGCCAACCAAGATGCCCATTCCATGCTAGTCCCACCTGCCCACATTTATCCCATATGCCTCCAAACCTTTCCCATCTATGTACATTGTAACTGTTTCTTAAACGTTGCGATAGTCCCTGCCTCCACTATCTCCTCTGGCAGCTCGTTCAATACACCCATCATGCTCTGTGTGAAAATGTTGCCCCTCAGGTTCCTATTACCACCCACTCACCTGAAACTTATGTTTCTGATTGGGGCACTGATTGGGGATGATCAGCCATGATCACATTGCATGGCGTTGCTGGCACGAAGGGCCGAATGGCCTACTCCTGCACCTATTGTCTACTGTCTATTGGCTATTTCTTGTAAAGACTCTTTTCATTCACCCTATCTCCCACATATACATTGTTTTATTCACTCATATACTCAATACCTCGACCGATGAAGGCAAGCTGTTCAGTTTAGTTTCGTTTATGGTCACGTGTACCGAGGTACGATGTGAGGCTTTTGTCGTGTGCTAACCAGTCAGCGGGAAGGCAAGCATGGCATCCGCCATCTTTTCCACAACCTCCACCCGATCTGTCCTCCTCACCTTTCTCCTCCTCTCCGTAACTTATAGAAATGTTTGCTCACTTGCCCAACCCCATGAAGATTCATGAACCTGAAACATTGATGGTTTTGCTCTCTGCAGTTTGCTGTCTGAGCTGCTGAATATTTCCAGAACTTTCCATTTTTTCCTCTTGACTTGGATCTAACCAGTTGAAACAATAAAGTGAGCTGAAGGTCGCGGCCACTTTCCCTGTTATTTTAGTCACGGGCTATCTTGTTGTTTAGTTTTCCCGTAATTCATTAATGGATGTTAAGCTGAAAGTAAATATACTGTCAGTAGTTACATAGTTAGTACTTTTCTGCAGTTCTGTTGTGAATCCAGCTTACATAATGACCGCATTCTTCAGTTAAACCGGCTCACAAATGCCACGATAAATAGAAATGTTTTCAGCAGATTGATTCATGTGCTGGAGCTGACAGCTCACGTCCCAAGAGAGAAGCAGCAGGACAACTGAGGCAGGTCAGAACAGGTCCATTGGTCAGACCATGAGGCCATAAGTCATAGGAGCAAGCTTACACAACCCATCGAATATCCTCCATCATTCAATCATTGATCTATTTTTCCCTCTTCATCACATTGTCCTGCCTTCTCACTTAAACCCCAGACACCTTTACTATTCAACAACCCTGTCAAACTCTGCCTTAAAAATACCCAGTATCTTGGCATTCACAGCCGTCTGTGGCAATGAATTCCACAGATTCATCACCCTCTGACCAAAGAAATTCCTCCTCCTCCATTTTGAAGGTACATCGTTTTATTCAGAGGCAGTACCCTCTAGTCTCGACTCTCCCACTATTGGAAACGGCCGTTCCATTTCCACTCTATACCGACCTTTCATTATCCAGGAGGTTTCAATCAGATCTCCCCTCATCCATCTAAACTCCATCGAGGAGAGACCCAGAGGCTTCCGACGCTCCTCATACATTCAACCAATCATCCCCGGGATGATTGATTCCTCCATTGGTTCTTGATTCCTATACTCTGGGTAAAAGATTCTGAATTTTGCTGAGTCTATTACCCTCATGGTTTTATACATCTGTATAAGATCAGACCTCAGTCTCACGTAAGCCTAGGAAAAAGTCCTAGCCTGCTCAACCTCTCCCTGTAGTTCAGACCTCTAGAGTCCTGGAAACATCCTCGTGAATCTTCTCTGCACTCTTTCCATCCTTAGACATCCTTCCTGTAGCAGGGTGACCAAAGCTGAACACAATACTACATGTGGCCTCACCAATCTTACGTATAACTGTGGCATAACGTCCCAAGTTCTATACTCAGTCCCTGATGCCAGCATGCCCAAAGCATTCACACCACCCGACCTACCTGCAATGCTAATTATAGGGAACACTCAGCAGATCAGGCAGCAATTGTGGAAATAGAAAAAAGCACAGCTGGAAGAAGGGTCCCGACCTCAAAAGTTACCTATCAATGTTTGTCGGAGATGCTGCCTGACCCACTGAGTTACTCCAGCACTCTGTGAAACGTCACCTATCCATGTTCTCCAGAGATGCTGCTTACCTGGTTCTGGATTCCCCCGATGTTGGGTAAGTCCAGAAACAGGGGCCACAGTTTAAGAATAAGGGGTAAGCCATTTAGAAACATAGAAACATAGAAACATAGAAAATAGGTGCAGGAGTAGGCCATTCGGCCCTTGGAGCCTGCACCGCCATTCGATATGATCATGGCTGATCAGTATCCCATCCCTGCCTTCTCTCCATACCCCCTGACCCCTTTAGCCACAAGGGCCACATCTAACTCCCTCTTAAATATAGCCAATGAACTGGCCTCAACTACCTTCTGTGGCAGAGAATTCCACAGATTCACCACTCTCTGTGTAAAAAATGATTTTCTCATCTCGGTCCTAAAAGACTTCCCTCTTATCCTTAAACTGTGACCCCTAGTTCTGGACTTCCCCAACATCGGGAATAATCTTCCTGCATCTAGCCTGTCCAACCCCTTAAGAATTTTGTAAGTTTCTATAAGATCCCCCCTCAATCTTCTAAATTCTAGCGTGTACAAGCCGAGTCTATCCAGTCTTTCTTCATATGAAAGTCCTGCCATCCCAGAAATAAGTCTGGTGAACCTTCTCTGTACTCCCTCTATGGCAAGAATGCCTTTCTTCAGATTAGGAGACCAAAACTGTACGCAATACTCCAGGTGTGGTCTCACCAAGACCCTGTACAACTGCAGTAGAACCTCCCTGCTCTTATACTCAAATCCTTTTGCTATGAATGCTAACATACCATTCGCTTTCTTCACTGCCTGCTGCACCTGCATGCCTACTTTCAATGACTGGTGTACCATGACACACAGATCTCGTTGCATCTCCCCTTTTCCTAATCGGCCACCATTCAGATAATAGTCTACTTTCCTGTTTTTACCACCAAAGTGGATAACCTCACATTTATCCACATTATACTGCATCTGCCATGCATTTGCCCACTCACGCAACCTATCCAAGTCACCTTGCAGCCTCCTAGCATCCTCCTCATAGCTAACACTGCCCCCCAGCTTAGTGTCATCCGCAAACTTGGAGATGTTGCATTCAATTCCCTCATCCAGTTCATTAATATATATTGTAAATAGCTGGGGTCCCAGCACTGAGCCTTGCGGTACCCCACTAGTCACTGCCTGCCATTGTGAAAAGGACCCGTTTACTCCTACTCGTTGCTTCCTGTCTGCCAGCCAGTTCTCTATCCACATCAATACTGAACTCCCAATACCGTGTGCTTTAAGTTTGTATACTAATCTCTTATGTGGGACCTTGTCGAAAGCCTTCTGAAAGTCCAGATATAATGCATCCACTGGTTCTCCCTTATCCACTCTACTAGTTACATCCTCAAAAAATTCTATAAGATTCGTCAGACATGATTTACCTTTCATAAATCCATGCTGACTTTGTCCAATGAATTCACCACTTTCCAAATGTGCTGCTATCCCATCTTTAATAACTGACTCTAGCAGTTTCCCACTACCGATGTTAGACTAACTGGTCTGTAATTCCCCGTTTTCTCTCTCCCTCCCTTCTTAAAAAGTGGGGTTACATTAGCTACCCTCCAGTCCTCAGGAACTACTCCAGAATCTAAAGAGTTTTGAAAAATTATCACTAATGCATCCACTATTTCTGGGGCTACTTTCTTAAGTACTCTAGAACGGAGACGAGGAACACTTTTTCACACAGAGAGTTGTGAGTCTGTGGAATTCTTTGCCTCAGAGGACGGTGGTGGACGGTTCTCTGGATACTTTCAAGAGAGAGCTAGATAGGGCTCTTAAAGATAGCGGAATCAGGGGATATGCGGGGAAGGCAGGAACGGGGTACTGATTGGGAATGATCAGCCATGATCATCACATTGAATGGCGGAGCTGGCTCGAAGGGCCGATTGGCCTACTCCTGCACCTATTATCTATTGTCCATTGTCTATTGACCCGCTGAGTTACTCCAGCACTCTGAGTCCTTCAGTGTTTCAGGTCTGAGAACTTTCATTAGTCTTTCTTTCCACAGATGCTCAGTATTTCTGGCATTTTCTGTTTTTATTTGAGATTTGCAGCATTTTTATGTAGTGTTGCCTTTGAACAGCTCCAATTTTCAGTCAGGTCCACTCTCTCAGCACATCCTCATAATTCTGTGTCCAGATTAACATGCTCCTTGTTAATATTTGGGAGTGAGACTTTTCTTTAGAGTTTTGACTCTAGAGGTACAGAGTGGAAACAGGCCCTTTGAGCCACCGTATGCGCGGCAACCAGCGATCACCCGTGCACTTGCACTATCCTACACACTGCGGACAACTTACAGAAGCCAATTAGCCACCAAACCCGTACGTCTTGGAGTGTGGGAGGGACCACGTGGTGACAGGGAGAACACACAAACTCCACAAAGACAGCACCCAGAGAAAAGCCATGCGGTCACAGAGATTGTTCTTTTGGAGTTTGTTGTCTGTGCAGCTTCGCCTGTCAGCTTGAGTTGAGATATTAACGCATGATTCACGGCTGAAGGTCCCAGTGTACCCTCAGCCTGCCTCCTCCACACCCATGCACCTGCTGTCAAGTGGGCCACAGATTAACAGTGCAGCGAGGCATCTCCTGCACCTGCCCTAACAAGGTTAGAGCCTCAATGAATGACCTTTGAAACTGCAGCTGCACTGACGTCTGGGAATGACGTCTGCATTTATATGCGGTGGGATACAGCACTTTATCTGGCTTTTAGTGCTCTTTCTATAATAAACAAGGGATAAGTTGTAGACTCACCTGTTCTTGTTGATGCAGACACACTGAGGCATTGTTCAGCTTTAAGGACACTTCACCTGAAGACAAAGACGTGAGAGTGGAATCAGTCACAATTGTTGATCTCCACTTGTCCATTTACTTCGAGATGTGACTTGGCAGAAAGAGTGTAGACTAGATATATAGTGTGGGAAGGAACTGCAGATGCTGGTTTGTACCGAAGACAGGCACAAAATGCTGGAGTAACTCAGCGGGTCAGGCAGCATCTCTGGAGAGAGGGAATGGGTGACATTTCTTCAGACTGAAGAAGAGTTCTGACCCGAAACGTCACCTACTGTTTCTCTCCAGAGACGCTGCGTGACCCGCTGAGTTACACCAACATTTTGTGTCTATCGTATACTAGATTTAGTTTAGTGATACAACATGGAAACAAGGTCTTCGCCCACTGAATCCACACATACTATGTTATCCCACTTTCTCATCCACTCCCTATAACACGAGGGACAATTGAGAGGCCAATTAACCTACACCCCCATACGTCTTTGGGATGTGGGTGGAAACCAGAGCACCCGGAGGAAATCCACGCGGTCACTGGGAGAACGAGCAAACTTCACACAGACAGCACCCGAGGTCAGGGTTGAACCCGGGTCTCTGGCGCTGTGAGGCAGCAACTCTACCAGCTGAGCCACCGTGCTCTAAAAATATATGCCCTGTGCAAGATGTTGGTGAAACCACACTTGGAGCTCTGTGTGTAGTTCTGGTCACCTTATAGACAATAGGTGAAGGAGTAGGCCATTCGGCCCTTCGAGCCAGCACCGCCATTCACTGAGATCATGGCTGATCATCCCTAATCAGTACCCCATTCCTGCCTTCTCCCAATATCCCCTGACTCCGCTATCTTTAAGAGCCCTATCTAGCTCTCTCTTGAAAGTATCCAGAGAACCTGCCTCCACCGCCCTCTGAGGCAGAGAATTCCACACACTCACCACTCTCTGTGAGAAAATGTGTTTCCTCGTCTCCGTTCTAAATGGCTTACTCCTTATTCTTAAACTGTGGCCCCTGGTTCTGGACTCCCCCAACATCGGGAATATGTTTCCTGCCTCTAGCGTGTCCAAACCCTTAATAATCTTCTGTTTCAATAAGATCCCCTCTTATCCTTCTAAACTCCAGAGTATACAAGCCCAGCCACTCCATTCTCTCAGCATATGACAGTCCCGCCATCCCGGGAATTAACCTTGTAAACCTACGCTGCGCTCCCTCAATAGCAAGAATGTCCTTCCTCAAATTAGGGGACCTAAACTGCACACAATACTCCAGGTGTGGTCTCACTAGGGCTCTGTACAACTGCAGGAGGAACTTGCAATAGGAAGGATGATATTATTCTGGAAAAAGCGGAGAGAAGATTTACGAGACAGGAGGATTTGAAATGTAAAGAGAGGCTGGATAGGTTAAGGGGCTGTCCCACTTGGGCGACCTAATTGGTGAGTTTAGAAGAGTTTCGGAGAGTTTGATAAAATGACATGTTGAAGACCTCCTTCGACTATGTAGAAGACCTCTTTCAACCTCCTTCGACTATGTTGAAGACCAGCTTCAACTAGCTACGACTAACTTTGGGAAAATTGGACACCGAATAGTGGAGAGTGAAGACAACCTCCTTCGACCTCCCTTCGACTATGATGAAGACTATCTACGACTACCTTTGACTACCTTCGACTACCTTCGACTACCCTCGATTACCTACGATTAACATGCCGACCTACTATGACCTACTACGAGTAAACCTACGAGTAAAAAAAGTATCGATTTTTTCCATGGCGACCTTTTTTTACTCGCGGGCATTTTTCAACGTTGAAAAAAACGCCGCGACCTAGCTGAGGCCTCGAGTACACGGGGACCACTCTCGAGCATGAAGGAGAGTTACAAAGACCTCCTACATCCTCGTGTCGACCATGCTGCGAGTATGTCGAGGGCAAACTCGCCAGAACTCGCGGATTAGGTCGCCCAAGTGGGACAGCCCCTTTAGGATATCTTTCTCTGAAATGTAGTAGACTGAGAGGTAATCTTATGGAGGATCATAAAATCATGAGGAACACACAAATTGAATAGCCACCTTCTTTCCCCGACGCAGGGGATTCCACCCAGACATTATGACCATAACAACTTATCAGAGCCTCAATTTACTCAGAAGACGAAGGAAATAGGGCATGTCCCCGGTGACTCTGACCAATTTTTACAGATGCCCGTAGAAAGCAGACATTTTCCTGATCCATTTCAACAGCTCTGCCCAAGACCCAAGAAATCACAGAGAATTGTGGATGTTGCCCAGTTCACCATTCCACCACTCCTCACCATTAACTCTATCTATGCTTCACGCTACCTCAGGAAAGCAGCCGACATAATCAAAGCCAATTGATCTCCCCGGTCATTCTCACTTCTCCTCCTCTTCACTGGGCAGGATGTACCACCAGATTCAGGAACAACTCCTTCCCTTCTGTTATCAGACTACCAAATGGACCACTCATAAACTGATTGTAAGAAAGAACTGCAGATGCTGGTTTAAATCAAAGGTAGACACAAAATGCTGGAGTAACTCAGCGGGTGAGGCAGCATCTCTGGAGAGAAGGAATGGCCGACGTTTCGGGTCGAGACCCTTCTTCAGACTGATGTCAGTCGGAAGAAGGATCTCGATCCGAAACTTTGCCCATTCCTTGTCTCCAGAGATGCTGCCTGTCCCTTGAGTTGCTCCAGCATATTGTGTCTACTCATAAGCTCAGGATGTGTTTGCCATCTTCCCAGCTACTTTGTTTTTTTTCTCTCCTCTTGCATTAGCTGTTGTAATCATGTGTGGTTTGGTGTTGCTAATCATGTATGGTATGAATTGCCGGGTTTACTAATCAAAGTTTTTCCATATAACTCGCATGTGTGGTAATCATAACTCAATACAAGCATGTGGAGCCTGAAGCAAGAAGTCAGAGGTGTAAGGTGAGAGGGGAAAGTCTTCATGGGTGTATGGAATGAGCTGCCAGTGGAGGCAGGTGAGGCAGGGACGATACGAAACGATACGATACGATAGAACTTTATTTATCCCAGGAGGGAAATTGATCTGCCAACAGTCATAAAACACAAAATACATGAAACATGAAATTAAAGTGATGAGTGGAAAGGATTGGGGATGTACAAAGATTGGGGTGGACGGGGGGCGAAGGGGAGTCAGTCTCAGTCTCAGTCTACCCCACGACAGAAGAAGGAGGAGTTGTACAGTTTGATAGCCACAGGGAAGAAGGATCTCCTGTGGCGTTTTGTGCTGCATCTTGGTGGAACCAGTCTGTTGCTGAAGGTGCTCCTCAGGTTGACCAGTGTGTCACGGAGGGGGTGAGGTGTATTGTCCAAGATGCTCCGCAGTTTGAGAGGCATCCTCCCCTCCAAGACCACCTCCCATGAATCTGTCCAAATGTCTTTTAAATAACAACATTTAAAAGATATCTGGACAAGTATACGGACAGGACAGTTTTTATGGGGTTATGGACCAACTGTACCCTTGGCGATCGTTTCGTGGAACACCTTCGTTCAGCCCGCATGAACCAACCTGATCCCCGGTTGCTGGACACTTTAATTCTCCTTCCCATTCCTACACAGACCTTTCAGTCCTCGGTCTCCTCCATTGTCAGAGAGAGTCTAAGCGCTAATTGGAGGAACAGCATCTCATATTTTGTTTGGGCAGCTTACAGCCCAGTGGTATGAATATCGATTTCTCCCACTTCAGGTTGCCCCGGCATTCCCTCTCTCTCTATCTCTCCCCCACCCAAGTCGCACCAACTTCTCATTTTAACCCTGCAAACAGCTTCCAATGGCCTGTTTCCTTTATCATCGTTACTTTTTTACATATCTTTCATTCATTGATCTTTATCTCTCCACATCACCGGCTATATCTCTCGTTTCTCTTATCCCTAACCAGTCTGAAGAAGGGTCTGGACCTGAAACGTCACCCATTCCTTCTCTCCAGAGATGCTGCCTGTCCCGTTGAGTTACTTCAGCTTTTTGTGTCTATCTTCGGTTTAAATCAGCGCCTGCAGTTCCTTCTTACACACAGAAAGCATAAGGTTGAGTTATGTTGGGTTGACATATGATGAAAGAATGGGTCGTCTGGACTTGTATTCACTGGAATTTAGAAGGATGAGAGGGAATCTTATGGAAACATATAAAATTCTTAAAGGATTGGACAGACTAGAGGCAGGAAAAGTGTTCCCAATGTTGGGGGAGTCCAGAACCAGGGGTCACAGTTTAAGGGGTCGGCCATTTAGGACTGAGATGAGGAAAAACTTCTTCACCCAGAAACTTGTGAATCTGTGAATCTCTGCCACAGAAGGCAGTGGAGGCCAATTCACTGGATGTTTTCAACAGAGAGTCAGATTTAGCTATTAGGGCAAAAGGAATCAAGGGATATGGGGAAAAAGCAGGAACGGGGTACTGATTTTAGATGATCAGCCATGATCATATTGAATGGCGGTACTGGCTTGAAGGGCCGAATGTGCTACTCATGCACCTATTTTTTTTCTACATCACAACTTGGTTGGGAACAATCCTGCCCAAAACCACAAGATATTGTAGAGATCTTTGAACTACTTTATTCGGACATTACTGGACTTTATCTCGTACTGAACATTATTTGATTTATCTGTGGACGGCTCGATTGTAATCATGTATAGTCTTTCCGCTGACTGGTTAGCACGCAACAAAGAGCTTTTCTCTGTACCTCGGTACACGTGACAATAAACTGAATTACTCCAACACTTTGTGGCTTTTTCAGTCTGAAGAAGGGTCTCGACCCGAAACGTCGCCTACTCCTTTTCCCCACAGATGCTGCCTCACCCGCTGAGTTTCTCCAGCACTTTTTGTCTACTGGTGGCTTTTTCTAATGTCCCTTTATACAGCTCATCTCCGTGAAAGAGGAAGGCTAGTGTGAATGGAATGTGGCCTTGCAGTGATAGCTGGGACTGCTGAGGGTTTATTACTGAACTGAACATCATGGGGCCAGGGACAAGGCATGTGCTGGGGGAAGGGGGGCTTGAGTGGCCTTGCTTACGGCCAACTCTAGCGATCAAGTAGCCTTAGTCCATGTTGCAACCATTCCTTAAAAGGTCACAGACCATAACCAGACCACAAACCTCAGTGACCTGTGTCCTCCATTCTCCGCACACACTGCACACAATATCTTGTGCTTTAGTTTCATATTTCTTAGTTTTAGAGATACAGCGCGGAAACAGGCCCTTCGGCCCACCGAGTCTGCGGCGACCAGCAATGTCCGCGCATTAACACTACCTTACGCACACTAGGGACAATTTTACATTTCTACCAAGCCAATTAACCTACAAACCTGTACGAGTTTGGAGTGTGGGAGGAAACCGAAGATCTCGGGTGAAAATCCACGCAGGTCACGGGGAGAATGCACAAACTCCGTACAGACAGCACCCATAGTCAGGATTGAACCCAGGTCTCTGGCGCTGTGAGGCGCCACCATGCTGAGAAGTACTTCCAGGTCAGAGATACTCCAGATAAACTCATTGCTGCACTTCTGACAAAACAGCGTGTAATTAGTGAATTCACTGCTCAAACCCTCACAGAATTGCTGCCTCACAGCACCAGCGACCCGGGTTTGATCCTGCCCACGGGTGCTGTCTGTACGGAGTGTGCATGTTCTCTCTGTGACTGCGTGGGCTTTCTCTAGATTTCTCCCACATTCCAAAGACATGCAGGTTTGTAGGTTAATTGTCCATAGTGTGTAGGATAGTGGCAGTGTACGGAGATCGCCAGTCGATGCGGACTCAATTGCTGAATAGTCTGTTTACGTGTTGCCTCTCTAACGTCTAAAGTTAGGCAACGAAAGATGGTTAAAGGGGCAGGGTAATGTTTCTGAAACCCTTTGCATTGGAAACCCTTCAGCTCAGAGAGTCACACACCACGGAAACCTATGGACCAACATGTATATGCCGACCGACATGCCTCCTCCAATCTAGTCCCACTTGCTCCCACTGGCCCGTATCCCTTTAAATCTCCGATGCTCCAGAGAGGCGGCTCCTCTCCATCCACAGATGCTGCTCGGCCTGCTGAGGTCAGAGGTCAGAGGTCAGAGGTCAGAGGTCAGGACCATCCGAGTTCAAATCACCTTGGTATCTGGGGAAATCTAAATTCAAATAATAATAATAATAAATACTTTATTAATCCCCTTTTTAGGGGAAAATCAGATGTTCTTGCAGCACACTAATAAAACTACAACATAGCATTAAAAAAGAAGTTTAACATTAAAACATAAAGACATCCCCCCACAATGGTTCCCACTGTGAGGGAAGGCACAAAGTCCAGTCCCCATCCTCTTGTCCACCCGTAGTCGGGCCTATTGAGGCCTCCACATTCGCCGCTACGGAGGCCCGATGTTTCAGGCCCTTCTCGCCGGGTGATGGTGCTCCGGCGTCGGGAGAACACTCTCAGCGGCTTGTGGTGCCAGGAACGGCTGCTTCCTTACCAGAGACCGCGGCTTCCAAGCCAACAGGCTGCGCTGGATGGAGCTCCACCATGGCGATCTTGGCGAGAGATCCCAGGCACCCGATGTAAAGTTCAGCGCCGCCGCCCGCAGCTCCGCAATGTTCAAAATATGAAATGATGAGAAGAATCGCTCGATCCTGGGTAAAAGATTCTGACTGTCTGCCCTAAGTCTACCTCCCATCATTTTATAAATTTCTATCAGGTCTCCCCACAACCTCCGACACTCCAGAGAAATCAATCCCAGTCTGTGCAACCTCTCCCTGTACCTTATACCCCTAATCTAATTTCTCCAGAAAGCCGAGGAGATTACAGGTATAAACCTTGCTGCCACACCTTGGTTTCAGGGTTAGGGACCAACGGTTTGTACACGGCAGGATTAGTGAGTTTGCAGTAACACTGAAGTGGGTGGTATCCTGGACAATGAAGCTTGCTAATCACAAACTACAGCAGGATCTTGACCAACTGGGTCAGTGGGCTGACGGATGGTTCATGGAGTTTATTGTAGATAAATGCCACGCGCTGCAAGTTGCAAAGTCAAACCAGGGCAGACTATGGTGGCGGCCCATCGGTAACCACGATGGCGAGTTGTACAGTCTCAATTCTGGTGAGTTCTGACATGGCTCACATCCAATTCGTGACTCGTACACTCGAGGGCAGTGGGGGCAGATGGAGGTCGTCGCTGGCGGGCTCTGGATGTCAGCCTTCCTCCTCTCCCTGGCGTTGGCAAGTTGCTCTAGGCGGCGCCCCTCGAAGCTACCGGCTGCTGTTCGCATCGCTGCGCGCCAGCGTGTTCTGTCGCTGGCGCAGCCTTCCAGTTGCTTGTGCGCAAGACCACAATAGTGGAGATGGTCCTTGACGCAATCTTTGTACCGCTTCCTGGGATGCCCACGGTTCCTTCTTCCCTGGGAGAGCACGCCGTAGAAGACCGTGTCGAGGCATGCGGGTTTCATCCATCCTGAAGACGTGCCCAGTGCATCCAGCTGTGCTTTGATGATCATTGCCTCAATGCTTGTGAAGCTGGATCTGTCCAATACTTCTAGGTTGGCCACTTTGTCCTGCCAGTGAATGCCCATGATGGACTGTAACGAGCGCATATGGAACTTCTCAAGTTGACGGATGTGATTCCTATACATAGATAATAGACAATAGACAATGGACAATAGGTGCAGCAGTAGGCCATTCGGCCCTTCGAGCCAGCACCGCCATTCAATGTGATCATGGCTGATCATCCACAATCAGTACCCTGTTCCTGCCTTCTCCCCATATCCTACATGATGAACAAGTGTTGTAGAGCAGAGGGATCTAGGTGTACAGGTAGATAGTGGTGCCATAGGTTGATAGAGTGGTCAAGAGGGCTTTTGACACATTTGGCTTCATCTGTCAGTGAATTAAGCATAGAAGTTGGATGTTATGTTAAAGTTGTACAAGAAGTTGGTGATGTGATATCTAGCGGGTTGCATTCAGTTTTGGTCACCCTGGTGTAGGAAACTTGCGATCAAGCTGGAAAGGGTGCAGAGAAGATTTACGAGGATGTTGCCAGGACCCGAGGTACAGGGAGAGGATGAGCAGGCTAGGATTTTATTCCTTGAAGTTCAGTAGGAGGAGGGTGAATGATCTTTGAGGAGACTTTTTCTCACAACTAATGAATTATTTCATTACCCTGGGCAGGTGATGCATATTAAGTTCATCTTCAGCTCTGCCTGTGCATCACTTCATTGCATTTCACCAGGTCTAACTTTCACAAAGTACATTTGTAGTTAACAAAGAACATAGTTCTGAACAACAGTCCAGAACAGGAACAGGCCTTCAGCCCACAGTGCCCAGGTCAAACATGATGCTTAGCTGAACTGATCTCATCTGCCTGCAAGTGGCCCAGATCCCTCCACAAGTCCATGTGTCTATCTAAAAGCCTCTTAAATGCCATGACGTATCTGCTTCCACCACCACCCGTGGCCCCCACCACCCTCTGTGTAAAAAAACTTTCCCAGCACATATTGGAGTTTTGCTCTGCAACGTGTGAGATTTATGGTATATTTTTTAGTGCAGAGTGTGTTGAAGTATATTTAGTGTTACTTTTGCAACTGTGCCTGTAACTTTATATCACCATTGCCATCTGGAGGTGATTTCAAAGTAATAGAAAGATGGACTACAATCACAAGCTGCGTATATTTGTGGGAATCTGGAAAGAATGGAGAAAAGATTTACGAGGGTGTTGCCTGAACCCGGGACGCCTGAGGTATAGGGAGAGATTAGGCAAGCTAGGACTTCATTCTTTGGAGCTCAGGAGGCTGAGGGGTGATATATAGGGATGTATAAAATCATGAGGCTGACAAGGGACGTCAGGGACAGTATAAAAATTAAAGCAAAGAAGTACAACGTAGCAAAGATGAGCGGGATGCAAGAGGATTGGGTGATGTTTAAAGAACAACAGAAGATAACTAAAAAGGCAATACGGGCAGAAAAGATGAGGTACGAAGGTAAGCTAGCCAAGAATATAAAGCAGGATAGTAAAGGTTTCTTTAGGTATGTGAAGAGGAAAAAATTAGTTAAGACCAAAGTCGGACCCTTGAAGACCGAAAAAGGTGAATTTATTATGGGGAACAAGGAAATGGCAGATGAGTTGAACAGGTACTTTGGATCGGTCTTCTCTAAGGAGGACACAAACAGTCTTCCTGATATAGTAGTGGCCAGAGGATCTGGGGTGACAGAGGCACTGAAGGAAATCAGTTCAGGCAGGAAATGGTGTTGGATAGACAGATAGGATTGAAGGTTGATAAATCCTCAGGGCCTGATGGTCTGCATCCCAGGGTACTTAAGGAAGTGGCTCTAGAAATCGTGGATGCATGGTGATAATTTTCCAATGTTCTATAGACTCAGGATCAGTTCCTGTGGATTGGAGGGTAGCTAATGTTATCCCACTTTTTAAGAAAGGCGGGAGAGAGAAAACGGGGAATTATAGTCCAGTTAGCCTGACATCGGTGGTGGCGAAGATGCTGGAGTCAATTATAAAAGATGAGATAGCCGCACATTTGGAGAATGCAGGGTGACTTGGACAGGTTGGGGGAGTGGGCAGATGCATGGCAGATGAAGTTTAATGCGGATAAATGTGAGGTTATCTACTTTGGTAGCAAAAACAGGAAGGCAGATTACTATCTAAATGGTGTCAAGTTGGGAAAAGGGGAAGTATAACGGAATCTGGGGGTCCTTGTGCATCAGTCTATGAAAGTAAGCATGCAGGTACAGCAGGCAGTGAAGAAAGTGAATGGCATGTTGGCCTTTATAACAAGAGGAATCGAATATAGGAGCAAAGAGGTCCTTCTGCAGTTGTACAGAGTCCTAATGAGACCACACCTGGAGTATTGTGTGCAGTTTTGGTCCCCTAATTTGAGGAAGGACATTCTAGCTATTGAGGGAGTGCAGTGTAGGTTTAAAAGGTTAATTCCCGGGATGGCGGGACTGTCATATGCTGAGAGAATGGAGCAGCTGGGCTTGTACACTCTGGAGTTTAGAAGGATAATACGAGGAAACACTTTTTCTCACAGAGAGTGGTGAGTCTGTGGAATTCTCTGCCTCAGAGGGCGGTGGAGGCAAGTTCTCTGGATGCTTTCAAGAGAGAGTTAGATAGGGCTCTTAAAAATAGCGTAGTCAGGGGATATGGGGAGAAGGCAGGAACGGGGTACTGATTGGGGATGATCAGCCATGATCACATTCAATGGCGGAGCTGGCTCGAAGGGCCAAATGGTCTACTCCTGCACCTATTGTCTATTGTCTATGAGGGGAATAGATAGGATGAATGGTAGTCTTTTACCCAGAGTAGGGGAATCAAGTACTGGAGGACATAGGTTTAAAGTGCGAGGGGAAAGATTTAATTGGAACCTGAGGGACAACGTTTTTCATATAGAGAGTGGTAGGGATATGGAATGAGCTGTCAGAGAAGGTAGTTGAGGCAGGTACTACATTTTACTTCAGAGTCACGTGAGTGACTACGTGAAGACCCCGATCGTCCGCATGCGCGTCATTACGACGCTCGCATGGCGAAGCAACAGGACTGGCAGGCGCGTCGCTCCTGCCAGCGGTAAGTTTAAACTTCAGGTAAGTTTGTATTTCTTACCTGTTTTTGATTTCTTGCAGGAACCTCTTGTTACAGAGGTTTCCTGCCGGATGCTTCGCGAAGGCCGACGAGGGAACCAGCTATGGTCTGTGGGGAAACCGGGTCCGACCGCGGAAGCGGGTAGCTGGCGAATGTCGGGTTTGCGATCGCAGTCACTGATAAGACGGTCAGTGACTGCCAGATGCTGTGGTTCCCGGGGAAGGGAAATCCAGCAGCAATGCGGCACCCAGACCATAGTAGTCCCCAGGATATGGCTAAAACTGACCACAATGGTCAGCCCTGGTACCGGGAGCGTTCACCTCCAGTAAAGGGTAAAAATTGGGTGGTTGGCTAGGATGGAGCTCCTAATGGAGAGGAGGCTCCATCTAGATACACTCCAACAGCAGGAGTTGTGTCAGCGCGGGCCTATGGGAGAGCCCACGCCAGCAGTGCCTTGGACAGGGCTGCTTAATGGGGATGCTGAGTCTACGGCAGTGCTGGCCTATGGGAGAGCCCACGCCAGCAGTGCCTTATAATAGGGCTGCATAATGTCTCCCTCATGGAAGGGGTGAGCTTACTGGGGCAGTTGTTCTGACCCTGAGGTTGGAGGTATGGCAGAGCAGCATACCCCAAGGGATGGAAGCCGCCGGGTCAGTATGTAATCTGACGCCAAGTCTATGGCAGCACCAGCAATGCCTTGTAACAGGGCTGCTTAATGTCTCCCTCTTGGAGCAGGGGAGCATGCCGGGTCAGTGTAAATCTGACGCTGAGTCTGAGGGTTTAGCCGTGGAGCATACCCCAAGGGATGAAGGGCACGTGTCAGAGGTACCATTCCTGGCAGCAAGGTTTGCCATCTCAACACAATGCAGAGAACACCGCTATCAGGGAGACATTAGAGCCAGCCGCCGAATCTTCTGTTCAGGTAAGACCTATTCAACAGGCAAAACCTGGAGGACGAAGCACAAGCTGTTGGACCAGTCAAGGCCAACGACGAGCAAAGATTCATAGTTGACGACAACGCACCTCACGTCTTTATCTGCAGTAAGCGGTTCACTGAAGCTGGTGGCAGCATGAAAGCTGGCGAAAGGTACTTACAAGTTGGTAAGATTTACACATGGTTGCACGATACACAAATGATTAAGACATTGTAATCTACTTAGAGGCATCCAAACATGTAAAACTGGACAATACTAGCATTCCAAGCAGGTTGGGATTGGGCCAGAATTGTGTTTTGAGGCAGGGTCAGTATACTGGCCAGGATTGCCTTCGAGACAGACTCGGAAAGATAGGCAGAGTTGCTTTGAGGCAGGCTCAGAATTGAGGCCAGAATTGTCTGCCCAGATAGGCTCAGAATTATGGCCAGAGTTGTCTTTTAAGACAGGTCAGAATTATCAGAGAGGCTCGGTATTATTGCCAGGATTGTCTTGCAAGACATGCTCGGAAATCGGGCCAGAGTTGTCGTTCAAGGCAGGCACGAAATGATGGCAGGCGTGGCCTGTTCGTTATGAAAGATGGGTGATTAACAACTGATTTTCATAGGGTGTTAACATTGGAGATATTTGGAGGAGGCAATTGCTATGATGAGGCAATAATAACAGTATGATGATAATAAAGCATTCGAAGCAGATTACTCATAGTTCAAAAACACTTGTTATGTCTTGGCTGAATGATATTTTAACACTGTATTTTGTTAAAATCTACTGTTTCAGTCTTAAACTATTTTGTGAAATTGGGCTCCTCTATCCAGTTAAAATTAAGTTGTTACCAAATAGAGTTGTTGGCCATTGGGATTTCACTTTAGCTATTAATTGGCCTATGACTCGGGCTTGGGCAACAGATTGGAGTAATAGAAACCTGTAACAGCCTTGTTGTTATAAGCAGCCTTCTATTCATTAAGACTAATTGGCAATATAATAGCTGTGATTCAGCTGTGCAAGTGGGAGAGCTGAAACCATGCTAAATGGCAAACTCTAAAGTGCCATGTAGGTGATTGTTAACACGCCTATTACCATGCTATTACTAGCTGAAGCTACCAAAGTCACAATGATGGACAAACAGTATTCCGCATTACTCCAGTAGTTGGTCAGGGAAAAAATTCAGTTATATTGCAAACTGATGCTAATGGCCCTAACGTGGGAAATTGCGAATGTCATCTCCAGTTTGGAGGTGGAGGAGATTTGCATGAGTTACCAATTCTTCAGTAATTGGTATCTACTATCTATAGATCCTACGTGCATTTTATGGGTTAAAGAGTGATTGAGCGAATATGCATAATCTGCATGCTCAACTTCATGTTGTTAAACTATGATGGTGGCATATGTTAGTCACATGGGTACAATCAAGTAAAAGTATCCTGTAATAGTTTATCTAATCTCATTTGCCACTGGTGTATCATTAAGTACAGATCAATGACAACACAGAATGGGTGTTGGATCACACAGTATTTATGAAATTCTGGTTCAATGAGACACAGAATATCGATATGATGGGTTTCATGCTTATTCATAGGTTGCAAAAATATGTGGCATTACAGTGGCGAAAGATACATTCTCGCTACAAGGAGGAGGAATGGTCTTTTATGTCTTCCTCCATTTTCCCTCATCAATCGGGTCTTCAAATAAAGTCATCAAGATCCCGTTTAGGTTTTCCTATTGTCTGATTGGCCTATGCAGCTTTGATTCCTGATTTGTCGGGAATAATAATACAACCTTATACGGTTATTCTAAACGTAAACTTTGTTGGTTCAGCCTGTGGCTCGGGAAATTAGCCTTTGAATGATAAAATCAATTTATGTTCTGCAGATTCTGAATAGACTGCCATACGGCTTGGGTTGTCCCACCTATCCTTGTACGTGTTCACTCCAGAGTGCTGGGATAGAACCAAAAAAGCAGTACATTTCTTCCAGAGATGGGAAGCGTTGTTTAATGCTAATGTTACAGTTAAAACGGTACAGATTACTGATGTCTTGGAGTTTATTTTAAATGGTCTTTTGACAATAATTGAGTTATAGGGCCATTAACTGGGCCAACGTGCCTTCCCATTTACACTTCTTCCCACCCTGCTTCCTGTAAGGACTCCATCCCCCACTCCCAATTCCTCCGTCTACGCCGCATCTGCTCCCAGGATGAGGCGTTCCACACCAGGGCATCTGAAATGTCCTCATTCTTCAGGGAACGGGGGTTCCCCTCCTCCACCATAGATGAGGCTCGCACCAGGGTCTCTGCCATACCCCACAACAGTGCTCTCTCTCCCCATCCCCCCACTCACAACAAGGGCAGAGTCCCCCTAGTCCTCACCTTTCACCCCACCAGCCGTCACATACAACAAGTGATCCTCCGTCAGTTTCGCCACCTCCAACGTGACCCCACCACTCGCCACATCTTCCCATCTCCCCCCATGTATGCCTTCCGCAAAGACCGCTCCCTCCGTAACTCCCTTGTCAATTCTTCCCTTCCCTCCCATACCACCCCCTCCCCTGGTACTTTCCCTTGCAACCGCAAGAGAAGCAACACTTGTCCCTTCACCTCCCCCCTCGACTCCATTCAAGGACCCAAGCAGTCGTTCCAGGTGCGACAGAGGTTCACCTGCATCTCCTCCAACCTCATCTATTGCATCCGCTGCTCCAGATGCCAGCTGATCTACATCGGTGAGACCAAGCGGAGGCTTGGCGATCGTTTCGCCGAACACCTCCGGTCGGTCCGCAATAACCAACTTGACCTCCCGGTGGCTCAGCACTTCAACTCCCCCTCCCATTCCGTATCTGACCTCTCTGTCCTGGGTCTCCTCCATGGCCACAGCGAGCAACACCGTAAATTGGAGGAAATGCACCTCATATTCCGCTTGGGCAGTCTACATCCTGGGGGCTTGAACATTGAATTCTCCCAATTCTGCTAGCCCTTGCTGTCCCCTCCCCTTCATCAGCCCTCTGGTTGTCTCCTCCCCTCCCCCAGCCCTCAGGCTCCTCCTCCGCCTTTTTCCTTTTTTCCTTTCTTCTCCCCACCACCTATCAGTCTGAAGAAGGGTTTCGGCCCGAAACGTTGCATATTTCCTTCGCTCCATAGATACTGCTGCACCTGCTGAGTTTCTCCAGCATTTTTGTGTGCCTTCCCATCATATCTGCTGCAGCAAACGGGACCCACTCTATCGGGTTCACCCCCGGATATCGAGTTTGTAAAGGATATCTTTAACACAAGTTCTCCCAGGACAACTACAATGCAGTATGGGATATTGACATTGTGTTAACACTATTCGCCAGGGGGCTCCAGCTACATCCTTAGCTTTGGCCGGCCCTCATAAGGTAATTATCCTCCTGGCGCTGGTTTTAAAGCAACTGGTGCAGTCGCTACATAAGTGCGACGGTACAGGATGGTTACATCTGTAAATAATATATAATATTTTATGTTTATACTTTACTTAAGCAGAGCAGAAGGGGTGTCAGGTCTCAAAATAGTTCAAGGTATACCCAGGAACCTTTTGGTTATGTGAAGGCGCACATATACAACATGACGTCAAGGTCACCAAAAGACATCGAGGCTCTGAACTAGCAATGTTTAATTAGTTACAAAAATCTTTATAAGAACGTATCCGTTCAGACCATTTCCAGATGATAAAACGGAGTGTGATTTATGCAAGAGTAGATACTGATTTTACTTTGGAGTCACGTGAGTGACTACGTGAAGAAGACCCATCACGGCGCCTGCGCGTCATTACATCAGACGCCTTGGCGCGAACGGACGTGAGTAGTTGAAATGTAGTTGTAAACTACAAGGTGAGTAAAAAACTTTTTTCGATATTTCCGGGTCCGTTTGCTATGGGTCTGTGGGATTTTTCCACAGGTACCATGGAAAAAACGGACAAGGGGAAGAGGCGAGCGGCAAAGCCAGTGGAAAGTCGCAAGATTGCGGTCGGCGAACAGCTGCCTCAGACCCCTGTACAGTCGCCGGCTGGGAGTGTAGCGACTGTGGACTTGGAGTTGAAAATAACTCAGTCAGCACCAGTGGGGCGCAAGGCTAAAGTCAAGTCCTTGAGGCCCACGGAGGGAGGATGCGACTCCAGGGCTGGATACTGCTTTTGGAGCGGATTTCTCAGATGAAAACCCTGTTACACAGGTTACTGGAGAAAAGCACACTCAGGGAGAGTGTAGTCAAAGCCAGGCTCCAGAAGCCAGGTCAGCAGCACCTAGCAAAGGGCTGTTTTAGAGCACCCTCATTGATGAGACGCGTGCACAGGGTCAGCAGAGTTTTTCCAAAACAAGCAAAGACGGCAGCTGCCAGATGGTCTATTTCTGGCAGTACGATTCGCTGCTCTGTGAGAGTTCTGACCCTGAGTCTGACGGTGAGGCCAATACAAGCATAGACGGCAGCTGCCAGATGTTCTACTCCTGGCAGTACGATTCGCTGCCCTGTCAGAGTCAGGAGAGCCACTGGGAAAGGAAGTGGCCTCTGCGATCAACTATTGTGTCTTCCATCAGCTCTAGTAGCTTACGATGGATGAAAATGCCAAAAAAGCACAAGACCCCAAGGAACTGCGTATTGCTGAAAGTACTAGCAGTGAACCAAGATATAAGGGGTCAGATGGGCGAAGGCATGTGAGCCTAAGAAAAGTAAACTGCAGAGAATATTGAAGCTGCTGGGTTGATGAACAACTGCAATTTGCTAAACAATGGATGGAGGCCAGGGATGGAGATGCATCAAGTGGCACTAGGGTTGCTATGTAGCGCCCACTTCGAGATGAATTGTTTCAGGAAGTATGCCATTTGGTCCACCATCAACCCCAAGTTGCAGCAACTCTGTAAAGCCCAGCAATGTGCAGTCATTCAACTTATTCATCAGAGAAAAAACCTCACGAAACGTGGGAAAGAGTTGGATGATGAGGCAAAAACAGCAAGGTTGATCAAAACATCAATGGTCGGCAAGTCTGCAAAGAGGAGGTATCCTTTCAGACATCATACAAAATCCTGGGCCTACACCAGGAACAAATCGACCATTGAAGCAGGAGCGCAGTTGGTGTCCTGCAGCAGGAAAACGAAAAAGCGTGGGTTTTTATTGCCAGGAGCCAGGGACCACAGGTCACTCAGGTGACAAAGGAGGTAGGTGGACCTGGTTCTCATGGGAACATATTAAGGCAAAAACAGCCAAATATTGAAAGCAAATTACTTCAGAGTTATTATTCTGAGTATTATTCAAAGGTTTCGAATTGATTCGATCCAAATACTGATTTGCCATCCAGCATGTTCCAAGCAGAACACTCCAATTTCACAAAAAGAAGTGATGGAGGTTCAAGCTGAATTGAAAACTTGTCTATAAACAAGTAATTGAAAGGTCGGTTTATCAAAACCACCAAATTGTGTTTAAAATTTCTCGACCTAAAAACGTGAGTATTTTAGATCTGACAAGTCTTTAAAATTTTGTGAAGTATGGACACTTCAAAATGGAGACTTTGAGACTGCCAAACAACTTATTTCAAAAGATGTTATATGGCACATAGATCTGAAAGATGTATATTACTTAGTGTCTGTTCATTTGTAAGATCAAAATATTTGAAATTTATCTGAATGAATAATGATGGCAATTCAAAGTTCTGTCCAATGGGTTAACTTCAGTTCTGAGAATTTCACTAAATTGGTAAAAACAATTTTGGGGCTAATTAAAGTCCAAGGACTGATGTTGATGGCTTAACTGGATGATGTCCTAATTAGGACAAACAAGAGAATTGGTGAGTTATCTCTCTCAATTGTTCAATCCACTTTTGAAAGTTGGGTTTAATTCATCCAGAGAGAAATTAAGGTTAACGCCACTTACAACAATTGATTATTATAATTTCACAATTGATTCAATTGACAGGATTTACCCAGGGTAAAAGGTAGAGCTAATTGATGGTTGCATTAAGCTGTAGGAAAAGCAACAATCTTCAATTAAGACAGGTGGTCAGATTGCTAGGGAAATTAGTGTTATTTTCCAACAATACAATATGGGCCATTGTACTACCAGCAGCTACAGACTGCAAAAAGAAAAGGCACTAAGATGCATGGTGGCCATTTTTGATAGGCCATGCAGTTAAACAACAAATGCTGCTTCTGATTGCAGTCGTGGATTTAACATGTCTCCAGTAGTTCAAGCAAGATACTGATTGAACAGCCTTCCATGGTCTTACAGACTGATGTCAGTGCACTAGGATTGGTGCCACTGAAAAGGTATCCATCTGTGGACAGATGGAATATGGAAGAAGCATTATTTTTGCAGACATGGAGAATCGACGTTTTACAGCTATTGGAAGGTTTATGAGCTCCAAGCTTGTTGTTAATACAACTAATATGCATGTTCGGCTTCAAATTAACAACACTACAGCAATGGCATGTATTAATTGTATGGGTGGAATTAAGTTGGTGTCATATGACAAATTGGCTAATCAAATCTGGACTTGGTGTGTTGACAAATACTTGGTTTCAGCTATTTATCTACTAGTTAGATTCAATATAGTAGCAGACACCCGGTTACGGGAATTTCCATGATAACAAAGAATGGATGTTGAACCTTAAGATTTTAATGATATTGTAGTTAGATTTGGGAAGCCAGATACAACTTGTTTTCATCCAGACTCAATCACCAGTTACAGAGATATGTGTTATGGGACTACATCGGGAGACAGTAGCGATTGATGTTTCTCGCTACATTAGGGTGGTATGTTTTTATATGCATTTTCCATCATTCTGTCTCAGAAACCGGTGTCTGCTTAAAATGAAGCAGGATGCTGCCTCTGGGGTACTGGTGGTACCAGACTGGTCTACGCAGCCATGGTTCCCTTTGATATTGGAATTTATGACACAGTTTCTGATAAAGGTTCTCAAAAGAAGGGAGTTACTGGTGTATCCGATAATTGGAGAGTAACATCCGTTATATGCCTGTATGGATCTGTTAATTTGCAGGTTTTTAAAAAGAGGATTGTCTGGGCATGCTGTGGACATGCTTACAGCAGTCTGGCGGAAGAGTACTCAAAAGCAGTACATTTGCAAATCTGAGTTGTGACTCTGTAAATGCTGCTTTCCCATTATGTAAAGAATGGGGAACAAATTTTCTGTGTATAAAAGAGTATGAAATGTTGTACGGCACATGGCTCGAATGTCTTGGGTTTTCTCAACACTCTATTTGAGGGGTTGAGTTATAGTGCGTTTTATTCAGCCAGAAGTACATTAACCTCGTTTTTTATTGATGAGGTTGGAAAGACATCCTGTTGAGTCTCGTTCTTTCATTTCCAGATTAATGAAAGGAATTTTAATTCCAGACCCTCTAAACCTAGGATGGGAATCTGGAATATAGAGTTGTTTTAAGCTACTTCATCAATGGAGTCTTGGTACGATTCTGATTTGGCCAAGTTCAGCATGAAGGTAGTTATGCTTATGGCACTTGTAACAAGTACAAAGAGTGCAGATATTACAAAAGTTACAGATACACAGGATGGAAGTATCTCAGGATAATGTTATGTTTTACATTTTATGACCTACTCAAATGAAGTAGGATCAGGTGTGACAGGATTCAAGAGTGTTTTATTAGCATATTCCATGGATCCATGTCTATGTGTTAAGACATATTTGTTGCAATACATTGAGGCTACAAAGGTCTTATGAAATATGAAAACAAGATTGTTTATCATTCACGAAAAACGATACAAGATAGTGTCAGTTCAGACTATTTTAAGATGGTCAAAACAAATTTTGGTTGCTGCAGGAGTGAACATTGATGGTTTTACATTCCATTCAGTTTAGCAGCAACATTGGCGACCAGGGTGAAGGACGTCCCTTCGACTATATTTTTTCGCAGCCGACGGGTGATCTAATAAGTTGGTGTTTCAACACTTTTACCATCGGCCTATTGCCAATACGGGGCTGTTTGCAGATACTATATTAAGTTCTGCTTAAATTTCCCTGGGTTAAAGGGGATACTGTTAATTCTTTTATTCAAATAAATGAATTACTGCATTTGTCATGCAAATGTCATTATTTATACATTATTGATTATTTCTCGTTCCGAGTCCATAAATGCAGTGAGAAGCCGGGATTTGTATCTGCGGCATGAAATCACAAAGCTTTAAAATCTTTACGTAGTCACTCACGTGACTCCGAAGTAAAATAGTAAGATTAAACAAGAACTTACCAGTTCGAAGTTTGATCTTTATTTTATGAGGAGTTACGTTGAGGGACTACGTGCCCTCCGCTCCAACCCTCATTAAGGTCATCTGGTAGTTCTAGTCTTCTTCCATCTTACTATTATACTTCAGTCACTATTATCTGTGATTTCACACCGCCGCTTTGAAGATTGACGCGCATGCGGACGATCAGGGTCTTCACGTAGTCCCTCAACGTAACTCCTCATAAATAAAGATCAAACTTCAAACTGGTAAGTTCCCGTTTAATCATAATCTATCTATCTTATACTTTTAAAACTCTCTGGCTGTCGTCCGTCTGTACGTCTGTACGTCCGTACGTCCAACGTTCTGCTTGACCTGTGCCGCCTTTGATACCGCCCCTGGCCCACACAGCGCGCGGAAAGGCCCATATTTTTTACCATTTCCAAAGAGATGACATTTATCTTTACGAATAGCCACTCCTGATTAAATTCGGTCCTGTTTATGTACACGTTTTTTAAATAAAATCCATCCCCCCCCCCCACCCCCATGTGATTTTCTCCGATTGTCTCCGATTTCTCCGAAAACGACGCCATCTTTTTTTCGCCGATTTTCTCCGAAAACGACGCCATCTTTTTTTCGACGATTTTCACCCCGGGGTCTGAAGCACGTTCGGGAACAACACCCCGGGGTGTCAAGCACTTTCGGGGACCAGACCCAACGGGTCTGCACTTGGTCTAGTATATCACTAAAACTCTCATCTTGTTTGTTATTGTGTCTGTCTGTCTTGTCCTGAATTACACCAAAACGGTACACAATAGCGCTACAATTCTGGTCCACCTTACTCACCGTGGTCCTGTGGTGTATTGTATCAAGTTTCGTTCAGATTGATGGTATGTTTTACAACTTATTCACATTTTAAACTTTACAAAACCCCAGTATGACAAAATGTCTTCTATCTGCACTGCAGAAAGCGGCGTATGACGTCACAATGGCAAAAGAATTTGAGTATAGGAGCAGGGAGGTTCTACTGCAGTTGTACAGGGTCTTGGTGAGACCACACCTGGAGTATTGTGTACAGTTTTGGTCTCCTAATCTGAGGAAAGGCATTCTTGCCATAGAGGGAGTACAGAGAAGGTTCACCAGACTGATTCCTGGGATGTCAGGACTTTCATATGAAGAAAGACTGGATAGACTCGGTTTGTACTCGCTAGAATTTAGAAGATTGAGGGGGGATCTTATTGAAACGCACAAAATTCTTAAGGGTTGGACAGGCTAGATGCAGGAAGATTGTTCCCGATGTTGGGGAAGTCCAGAACAAGGGTCACAGTTTAAGGATAAGGGGGAAATCTTTACGACCGAGATGAGGAAAACATTTTTCACACAGAGAGTGGTGAATCTCTGGAATTCTCTGCTACAGAAGGTAGTTGAGGCCAGTTCATTGGCTATATTTAAGAGGGAGTTAGATGTGGCCCTTGTGGCTAAAGGGATCAGTGGGTATGGAGAGAAAGCAGGTACAGGATACTGAGTTGGACGATCAGCCATGATCATATGAATGGCGGTGCAGGCTCGAAGGGCCGAATGGCCTACTCCTGCACATGTTTCCATGTTTCTATGTTTTTATGATCTCATTTACATTTAAAAAAATCAATGTTGAAAGACACAGCAGCTTCCACCTCCCAATGACGTCAAGGGTGGTAGGGAGGGGAGAGGGGTAATGAAGGGAGGGAGGGAGTGACTAAGGGTAGGGGAAAGGAGAGAGAGAGAGAGGGAGAGGTGAGGGAGGGAGGGAGTGGGGGAGGGGAAAGAAGGAGGGTCAAGAGAAGGGGGATGGAGTGCTGGGGGATGAGGGGGAATGGAGGAGGATAGGGTAGGAAGAGTGATGGCGAGGCGCTGTTGGGGAGGGTTGCCGTGACTCCGTCAGCCGCGCCTGCGCAGTTGGGGGCTATGGGTGAGTGGTGGAATATTGCGTTGGGGACCAGCCCTCCCGTGTGACAGGGACTTGGTCCAGTGCTATTTAAAACTCACTTGGACAGGTACATGGATATGAAAGGTTTAGAGGGATGTGGGCTAAACACGGGCATGTGGGACTAGTGTAGATGAGGCATTTTGATCTGCCCAAGGACCTGTTTTCACACTGTGTGACTATAACTCTCTATGACTAAACTAAGTTAGTGCCTGCAGAAGCTTATCACACATTCCTTCTCACTCAGCTCCATTTCGCAACGTAAATCATGGCAGTTGTTTTATCTGTTCAGCAGCAGGTTTGTGCTAATTGAGCTGTTTAATCCTGTTTACTCCCGGGCAAAACTTGCTGTCAAGTTCCAGGCTGGCTGCAATATTGCCCTGTCAGGCCATGAGAGGTGGAGGTGAGGTGTTGAGTGATCAATGCCTACAGTCGCATGGAAAGGTGGCGTCTATTGGGATGATGCTCAGTGGCACGTTGGGAGTTGCTGGACTCACAGGTTGAGGAATGAAAGGGATGATCTTTGAATGGTCTAATGTGGCATAGCTCTGCCATCTGACTGATTGTCAAAGACAGCACAGAAAGAGATCTTTTGGTCCAACTCCTCCATGCCGACCGCCATGCCCCATCTACACTAGTCCCACCTGCCCGCATTTGGCTCATATTCCTCTAAACCTTTCCTATCCATGTACCAGTCCACATGGACAATGATGTCATACTATCTGCCTCAACTATCTCCTCTGGCAGCTCGTTTCATAAAAGGCTTGACCCTTTCATCTGCATTTGGCCCATAGCCCTCTATACCCTTGCTATCCATAGTTAAGACGGCACAGTGGTGCAGCTGGTAGAGCCGCTGCCAGAAACACAGGTTCGATCCTGACCTCGGGTACTGTCTGTGCGTGGAGTTTGCACGTTCTCACTGGGAATGCGTGGGTTTTCTCTGGGTGCTCCAGTTTCCTCCCACACGCCAAAGGGTTTGTGGGTTTGGCTTGGTAAAATGGTAAAGTCAAGGATATTGTCCAAATAAAATAAAGCATTGAAGGACAGTGATGCACATGCTAAAATATAGTTCTGTGGGTCTCTATAGTGCTGCTTTTAAGCAGCTCTCAATAATGCTGTGCTTCGTGTATGGTGAATAAACCAAACTGTGAAATGGAAAAACACCGACAGCTGCAGAACACACAGGGGGAGCAGGTGGAAAAAGCTGACTTACCTTTTCTGTCATCCTGACAATTGGAATTGCAGTGGTAATTGTTCAAAGTTCTTTAGAATATTCACCACTGGTGAAAGGGCGGCAGGTGGTGAGATGTCACAGTGGGCAGAGAAAGAGAATGGAAGCTGCTCCTGTGCACCATGTGATGCGATCATGTTACAGGCAGAGCAGGCCACCAGGACGTGTCAACTCACTGCCAGCAAGATGCAAGTCACCTCACACCGAGGTGTCAGCTCCATCTGCTTCATCTGTTGCTGGGCGTGTGCATCATTGGCAGGGACACCACTCACTGTCCAACCCCACTCACCTCTGGAGAGCTGGCTGCCCAGCTCCTTTCAGTGGGAGGAATCAACCACATTGCTGTTGTTATTCATGTTCATTAAGTGATAGGAGCAGAATTAGGCCATTTGGCCCATTACGTCTACTCCACCATTCAGTCATGGCTGATCTATCTCTCCCTCCTAACTCCATTCTCCTGCCTTCTCCCCATAACCCCAGACACCCGCACGGTGGAACAGGCGGAGGAACGATGGCTGACCTTAGTGGAGCGTGACAAAGGCTGGGAAGGCGGATGAAGGCTGCAGCAGAAAAGGGTCTCCGGTCGTCTTGGACTCCATGCCACTGGATCCTGACCCAGATCTGTCAAGGACCGTGGGGTAGCTGTCTGTGCACCAGTCTCCCCACGTTAACTCCGCCTGTTCCACCGTTGAGGTCTTGGTTGGATTGCTCTTTGTCAGAGACCTCCCCCTCGACCTTACCGCCATGGGTGGCCCTACCAGGAGCATAACTCCAGACGGCATCGCTCTCAGGATCTCAGGTCCACACAAGCTTCTCCACCATGACAAGGTGACAATCCACGGAGAAGTCCGTTCACACTAGGTCTACGTGATCACACTTTCGCATCCACTCCCTACACACTATAAGCAGTTTGCAGATGCCAATGAATCTACCAACCAGCACGTCTATGGGATGTGGGAGGTAACTGGAGTGCCCAGAGAAAACTTACGCGGTCATAGGGACAACGTGCATGGGATAAACAGACATCACCCAAGGTCAGTATCAAACCCGGATCCCTCGGGCTGTGTACCAACACTTGAAATTCTTACTTGTAGTAAAACATAACAAGCTTGTAAGCACAATAAAATTAATAAACAAAAATGCAACATACTGTATTAATAACGAACGTAACAGTGCCAAAATCCCAAGTGTTTAGTGCAACCAAAGACAATCAATAGACAATAGACAATAGACAATAGGTGCAGGAGTAGGCCATTTGGCCCTTCGCGCCATTCAATATGATCATGGCTGATCATCCCCAATCAGTACCCGTTCCTGCCTTCTCCCCATATCCCCTGACTCAGCTATTTTTAAGAGCCCTATCTAGCTCTCTCTTGAAAGCATCCAGAGAACTTGCCTCCACTGCCCTCTGAGGCAGAGAATTCCACAGACTCACCACTCTCTGTGAGAAAAAGTGTTTCCTCGTCTCCGTTCTAAATGGCTTACTCCTTATTCTTAAACTGTGGCCCCTGGTTCTGGACTCCCCCAACATCGGGAACATGTTTCCTGCCTCTAGCCTGTCCAAGCCGTTAACAGTCTTATATGTTTCAATGAGATAACCTCTCATCCTTCTAAACTCCAGAGTGTACAAGCCCAGCTGCTCCATTCTCTCAGCATATGACAGTCCCGCCATCCCGGGAATTAACCTTGTAAACCTACGCTGCACTCCATCAATAGCAAGAATGTCCTTCCTCAAATCGATAGTTCATATTTGGGGTTAGTATTGTGCAGCGTTCAAGAGCCTGATGGTGGCTGCGAAGAAGCTGTTTGTCAACTTGACTACTAACTAATCTTCACGCTGTCATATACTCACACGGCATGGAAACAGAATCTTTGACCCAACCTGCCCAAGCTGAACAAGATGCCGTGTCTATATTAGTCCCACCTGCCCGTGTTTGGCCCATATCCCTCTAAACCGTTCCTGTCCACATGCCAACATTTATCACAAAGTACATTTGCTATATTATCTTGTACTGTGACTTACTCTCAAAGGTTGTGGAAGTACAACACAGAACAGGCCCTTTGGGCACACTATGTACCTTTCCACACTTGGCACTTGTGGCACCCACTTCATGGTCTCAGGTGGAATGCAATATTCTATCCCACACTCGGCAAGAGTCGTTTCAGCTGCTTCACACATTACATTCAAGAACCCATTACAGGAAGGGTGTGGCGGCTTGGGACAGAGTGAAGAATCGGATAATCAGAATGCTGTGTGGATTCGGAGATATCACCTATAAGGAGAGGTTAAGGAGATGTGGCCCGAGTGGCTAAGGGGATCAGGGGGTATGGAGAGAAGGCAGGTACGGGATACTGAGTTGGATGATCAGCCATGATCATATTGAATGGCGGTGCAGGCTCGAAGGGCCGAATGGCCTCCTCCTGCACCTATTTTCTATGTATCTATGTTCTATGTATCTATGTTAAACAATCTTGGATTGCTTCTTCTGGAGCATCAGAGACTGAGGGGAGACCTGGTAGAAGTGTATAACATTATAAGAGGCATGGATAGACAGACAGTAGACACAATTGTCCCCAGAATGGAAACGTCATAGATTCAAGGCCATAGCTTAAAGGTGAGATGGAGAAAGTTTAAAGGAGATGTGTGATGCAAGTTTTTTACACAGTGAGTGCCTGGAACACACTGCCGGGGATGGTGGTGGAGGCAGATATGAGGTTACAGGGTTATGGGGAGGGCAGGAGAATGGGGTTGAGGGGGAGAGATAGATCAGCCATGATTGAATGGTGGAGCAGACCCTATTATCCGAATAATGGTCTTCTACTCCTATGGCTTATGGTCTTAGGGTCATACGATTGTGGCGTGGAAGAGTTTTTTAAAAAGCCACATGGATATGCAGGGAATAGAGGGATATGGATCACGTGCAGGCAGAGGAGATTAGTTCAACTTGGCATCATGTTCGGCACGGACATTGTGGGCCGAAGGGCCTGTTCCCATGCTGTACTGTTCTATGTTCTAACCCACACCATACAAAAGAAGCCTTTTCAAAGCTGCCACTTTAAGCCCATCTCTGAGTATTTCTCCAGCACCATTTGCTAATATTTGATGTGAGTTATTTGTTTTTGATAACTTCTTTGGGACGTGTAAACAAGCACAAAAGGTGCAGTTGGAAGGGGTTTGGTGAGTGTGGGTTTGAAACAAACAGAGGATTATGCCTAGATTATTCTATAACTGGAAGGAATTATTTGATAAAATGCTGCCAAGTATAATATGTTACATTCCAAGTGCTGATACCTCTAATCTGAGATGGATAATAATTCATCAGCAAACAGAAGACTTTGGTCCAACTCCCAAGCAGAATAATTCAGAGTAGATTTTATTTGATACCACATCAAGCCTGTTGGTGGAGAAAGGAATTGCTATCTGGCCTCCTATTAGAGTCATAGAGTGATACAGCATGTAAACAGTCCCTTCGGCCTGACTTGCCCACACCGGCCAACATGTCCCATCTACACTAGTCCCACCTGCCTGCGCTTGGTCCATATCCCTCTAAACCTGTCCTATCCATGTACCTGTCTAGATGTTGCTTAAACATTGTGATAGTCCCTCCTTCAACTACCTCCTCTGGCAGCTTGTTCCATACACCCACCACCCTCGTCTGAAGAAGTTACTCCTCTGATTCTTATTAAATCTTTACCCCCAGATCTTAAACCTATGTTTTCTGGTTCTTGATTCTCCTACTTTGGGCAAGGTTCATATAATCATGATAGGGTGAATAGAACATGCAGAATAGTACAGCATAGGAACAGGCCCTTCATCTGTGCCATGACTCTGCCAAACATGAGCCTAGTTAAACTAATCAGCTCTGCCTGCATATGGTCTATATCTCTCCATATCGATGTGCCTATCTGAAAGCCCTTTAAACTTTTCCCCTCTCACCTTAAAGTTATGCCCTCTAGTTGTAGAGTCACAGATAGTCACAGAGTCACACAGCATGAAACAGGCCCTTCCGTCTAACTTGTCCCTGCCAACCTAGATTCCCCATCAAAGCTAATCACATTTGCCCACGTTTGGCCCATATCCCTCTAAACCTTTCCTAGCTATGTACCTGTCCAAGTCTCTTTTAAATCTCGCCTCAACCACCTCCTCTTTCAGTTCGTTCCATATACTCACTGCCTTCTGTGTGAAAAAGTTGCCCCTCAGGTTCCTATTAAATCTTTCCCGCCTCACCTTAAACCCATGTTCAGGACAATCTCATGGCTGATCTTCCACTTGAGAATCATTTCAGTTCTCACATTTTGTGACTGTTACATATAGTTCAGAATTCCTCAGCTAAGTGTGACACCCTCTTATGTCGACTCTTTCAAGCTTGGAGTCATAGAGTCATACAGCACGGAAACACACCCTTCCACCAAACGTGACTTTCTGACCAAGATGTCCCATCTCCTCCAGCCCCATCTGCTCATGATTGATCCATATCCCTTTATACCTTTCCTATCCATGTACCTGTCCAAGTATATTTTAAATGTTTTCATAGAACCTGCCTCAACTACCTCCTCTGGCAGCTTGTTCCATATGCCCACCACCCTGTGAGTGAAAAGATTGCCTTTCAGGTTCCTATTAAATGTTCTTGGTTTCTTGGGCCTCCAAAATATTCCAAATGGAATTTAAACTGGAGGTGATCTTGCCCCTCTCATTTTAAACCTATGTCCTCTAGTTTTTGATTATCTTACAAAGACTGTATAAATCTGTGTGTCTTCACCCAAATTTTGGGATTTTTAGTTTCATCCAAATTTTAAACTTCCATTTCTCTAAGAACAACAATCGCAGCTTTTTCAATGCGTCCAGAGCCCGTCCGCCCATGAACTGTTGATATTCTCTCCTGTACGCCCTTCAAAATCTTTCCCAAATTGTGTTGCCTAGAAATAGACATAGAAACAAAGAAAATAGGTGCAGGAGTAGGCCATTTGGCCCTTCGAGCCTGCACCGCCATTCAAAATGATCATGGCTGATCATCCAACTCAGTATCCTGTACCTGCCTTCTCTTCACACCCCCTGATCCCTTTAGCCACAAGGGCTACATCTAACTCCCTCTTAAATATAGCCAATGAACTGGCCTCAACTACCTTCTGTGGCAGAGAATTCCACTTATTCACCACACTCTGTGTAAAAAATGATTTTCTCATCTCGGTCCTAAAAGACTTCCCCCTTATCCTTAAACTGTGACCCCTTGTTCTGGACTTCCCCAACATCGGGAACAATCTTCCTGCATCTAGCCTGTCCAACCCCATAAGAATGTTGTACATTTCTATAAGAACCCCCCTCAATCTTCTAAATTCTAGCGAGTACAAGCCGAGTCTATCCAGTCTATCTTCATATGAAAGTCCTGCCATCCCAGGAATCAGTCTGGTGAATCTTCTCTGTACTCCCTCTATGGCAAGAATGTCTTTCCTCAGATTAGGAGACCAAAACTGTACGCAATACTCCAGGTGTGGGCTCACCAAGGCCCTGTCATAGACATATTGTAGTCATCCAAACCAGTACTCACAAACTCCATGTGTAGCAAGGAACTGCAGATGCTGGTTCAAATCAAAGATAGACACAAAAAGCTGGAGTAATTCAGCGGGACAGACAGCATCTCTGGGAGAAAGAAATAGGTGACGTTTCGGGTAGAGACCCTTTTTCTGAAGGGTCTCAACCCAAGATGTCGCCTCTTGAGTCTGAAGAAGGCCCGACCCGAAACATCACCTATTCTTTTCTCCAGAGATGCTGTCTGACCCGCTGAGTTCCTCCAGCTTTTTGTGTCTGTCTCCCAAACTCTATGTTTATGCTACATAGCGCCCATAATACAACACACCACCAGCCTGTTCAAAGTTGGTTGGAGTGTTCAGAGGCATACCAAATATATTTTGTTTATTTCTGTTTATTTTAGTTTAGAGATACAGCATGGAAACAGGCCCTTCGACCCACCCGAGTCCACTCCGACCACGATCCCCGCACATTAACACTATCCTACACACACTAGGGACAATTTACAATTTACCAAAGCCAATTAACCTATAAACCTGTTTAAGAAGGAACTGCAGATGCTAGAAAATCGAAGGTAGACAAAAGTGCTGGAGAAACTCAGCGGGTGCGGCAGCATCTATGGAGCGAAGGAAATAGGCAACATTTCGGGCCGAAACCCTTCTTCAGACCTACAAACCCGTACGTCTTTGGAGTGTGGGAGGAAAACCTGAGCACCTAGAGAAAACCCATTCAGTCACAGTGAGAACATACAAACTCCATACAGACAGCACCCGTAGTCAGGATTAAACCCGGGTCTCTGGTCCTGTAAGGCACCAACTCTACCGCTGTGCCACCATGCCGCATCATTTACATATTTACATTTTTAAACACAACGGAGCAAATATGAAAAGAGATAGGGGAATGGTGAGATATAATTAGCAGCTGAGATAAAACATAGAACGCATATAAGTACAGCACAGGAACAGACCCTTCAGCACACGATGTCTGCCTCAAACACTTATTATGATTATTAATTTATTGTATTATTGATTATATATTATGTACGTGTTAATCAGTTTGGAGGCATGTTAAGCTGGAGCAAGTAAGGGTTTCATTGATCAGTTGTCGGTACGTATATAGACTCTTGACGGGCAGCATGGTGGCACAGGGGTAGAGCTGCTACCTCACAGCGCCAGACACCTGGTTTGGATCCTGACTACGGGTGCTGTCTGTACGGAGTTTGTACGTTTTCTCCGGCCCTCCATTCCTGCCCCTCTCCAAAGACGTACTGGGAATTATAGGTTAATTGGTTTCGGTAAAATTGTGAACTTGTCCCTAGTGTGTAGGGTAGTGTTAGTGCACAGGGTAATTAATCGCTGGTCGGCATGGACCCGGTGGGCTGAAGGGCCTGTTTCCATGCTGTATCTCTAAAGACTCGATTCATTAATGATCACAATTTCAACCAGGCTGAAGGAGTTTGACACTGGGATACAAAGCAGAGCCTCGTAAATCTAGGAATGGAAGATATGTGAGGTGTGATGTCAATAGATGCATTATTAAATTGATTCTACACACTTACCAATTTATTCTATTAAATGCAAGTTACTTAAACTATTATTGTGCACGTATTTTCAATTGACTTTTAAGTTGTTACAAGGATGATAACATAAACTGAAATCTTGGGCTATTTTTGTACAGCCAGTTAATAATAGTTCAGCTCAAAGCCTTTGGTAGAAAGCACATTTATCGTTGATATATGTATTGTAATCTGATAAGATGCCAAAGTTTACTTTACTGATTGGTTAAAGGATTTTTATTGGGTAATATGAAATTAATCTGCAAAGACTAATAGGTGATGCAAGATATATGGTAGAGCACCTCTAATGTGGAAACAAGTGACCGATACGCAAAATCTTCTTCTTGTCGAGTCCACACACAAGATTACAAGTTGTTCAGCCAGAGCTGAACACACATCTCGGCATCTGCACACAATGGTGTCTGTCTTGTCGCTTCTTGTGCGTGGTGGTGGAAAGATTGGTGGAAACAGGGCCGCGATCGACGTGAACGCTCTTTCCTTGACCCCGACACACCAAATGATTCATGCTTAGTGCTGCCGCCTGTCAGAAGGGCAGCTGAGACCTGTAATGCTGCATTACTAATAACACAGTTATCCATGTCCCAAGAATGGTCATCGAGTCATACACCACAAAACGGGCCATTCTGCCTGACTATACTGACACTCGCCCAGTGACTGGCTGGGGTCTGGCATTCACTTCTGGAGTGGCAGTGGGATTAGATTCAATGTTGGTGTGTGAAAGCGAGCGGTGTCTGAAAGGGAAGCCGTCACAGAATCATTGGCCTGGTGTCAAACTCCTTCAGTCTGGCTGGAATTGTGGTCATTCAAGGCTCATAAGTTCTAGGATCAGAATTAGGCCATTCGGCCCATCGTCTACTCTGCCATTCAATCATTTTTTTTTTTTTTTTTTTAATTATTTTTATTAGAAGTACGGTAATTTACAGTAATACACAACACTTATATCTTAGTACATTTTTTATACCGCTTCATTTTTTTTTTTAGCTTTAAGAGAAAGATAGAAGTAAGAAAAGTAAAGAAAGTGCGCAAGAGTCGTGAAGTGCCAAAGAGTGTTGTGAAAAGAAAGCCCCTTAGAAAAGAAGTTAGAGAAGGAAGTAAAGTAAGAAAGCAGATCCTAGAAAAGAAAGAAAAAGAAAGTAGGAACAATCGCAGAAAGGGAACCACCGACCAAGTCTGTTTTTATTGTTTTACCTCCCATTACCAGGTCCTGATACCATTCTTTATTTATTTATTTTTTAAATTACTATTGCACCTCATGCTTGTAATAGGTCCAAAAACGTAGACCACGTCTTTTGGAATTGGTCTGCCATTCAATCATGGCTGATTTATCTCACCCACCTAAGCCCATTCTCCTGCCTTCGTCCCATAACCCCTGAAACCCATACTAATCAAGAACCTGTCAATCTCCGCCTTAAAAATATCCACTGACATGGCCTCCACAGCCTTCTGTGGCAAAGAGTTCCACAGATTCACCACCCTCTGACTAAAGAAATTCGTCCTCATCTCCTTTCTAAAGGTATGTCCTTTTATTCTGCGGCTTTGGCCTCTAGTCCTACACTCTCCCACTTTGCTACCTTGTATTCCATCTGCCACTCTCTGCCCACTCTCCCAAGTCCTTCTGCAGAGTCTCTGCTTTCTCTACACTACCTGCCCCTCCACCTATCTACATATCATCTGCAAACTTGGCCACAGAGCCTTTAAATCCCTCATCCAAATCATTCATCGTGAAGAGTAACTTCCCCAGCAACGACCCCTGTGGAACTCCGCTAGTCAAGTGTCCAACGTCGAGATCCTGTCTCGCGCTGGCCTTCCCAGTATGTACACTACTCAGGCAGCGCAGACTGCGGTGGCCGGGCCACGTCCACCAGATGGATGATGGCCGTATTCCAACAGACATCCTCTATGGAGAGCTGACATCTGGGAGGAGAACCATCGGACGCCCCCAGCTACGTTACAAGGATGTCTGCAAGAGAGATATGAAGGCGCTCGACATCGATGTGGAGTCCTGGGAGAGCCTTGCAGCTGACCGCACGAGGTGGAGAGGTACACTGAACCAACATCTCAAAACGGGGGAAGAGGAACTGTTGAACGCAGCGGCAGACAAGCTGGCACGCAGAAAGGAGCACAGCAACTTCAACAAACCACTGACCACACACACAAATGTGACCTTTGCCACAGAGACTGTGTCCCACATTGGTCTCTTCAGCCGCAAGCGACGCTGCTCCAGCCAAGGTTTGGAGCAAGCAGCCAACAACTAGGATGCATCACCCATGGTCAGTCATGACTGAGGGGGGCCTACCACTGGCAACAGGTCAATGAAACCCTTACTTGCTGCGGCTTAGCAGGCCTCGAAAGCTACTAACACACATTTGCACAGATATATGGATAGGGTTTAGACGGTGATGGGCTAAATGCAGGCAAATGGGACTACTCCAGCAACTTGGTCGGTATGGGCAGGATGGGCCGAAGGGCCTGTTTCTGTGCGGTACAGCTCTAGGACTCTGTGACTCCATGAAGATAGAAACGTGGGACTAGCTTGACTGTCCTTGTATAGAGCCAGCACAGACTTGAGGTTCCTGCTTTTTATCCCAGTGTCAAACTCCATCAGTGGGGGTCATGGAAAGTGCGTTCACATCGATCGCAGCCCTGTTTCCACCAATCTTTCCACCACCACGCACAAGAAGCACAAGAAGTGACAAGACAGACACCATTGTATGCAGATGCCGACAAGTGTGTTCAGCTCTGGCTGAACAACTTCTAATCTTGTGTGTGGACTCGACTAGAAGAAGATTCCTTCAGTCTGTATGAAGTGTGGTTATTCAAGAATTGAGTCGTTAAAGATACAGCACAGGAACTGCCCTTCCCTGCTGCAGCCAGTCTGTGGTCAATGAAGAGGCATTATTAGCTTGTTACTCTCAAAAAACTTGTTTGGAGTTTGTTATGAATTTCATTCATTCCTTATTTCACGTTGTTTTATTCCAAGTAAACGTGCTGGAAAGCTTTTAACAAGGAAATATCAATAGATTTGACAGATGCACGAATTAACAATAGTTACAAAGAGTGCTAACTGTTTTTTTACATATCTACTTATCTCAAAGGAATGTGTTCTTAAGTATTTGGTTACCTTTTTAAAAGCAAGTTTGTGTTTAGAACCTTTCACACTCCATATGGGTTCCATGCACAAGAATGGCAACACAGGAAAGTGGTGCCTGTCCCCTCAATAACATTGACGGCTGGTGTAAAAGGCCAGCTTGGAAACCAGCTGTGGCAATGCAAGACATGATGTAAACAGAAACACTGCTCTCATAATAATGCTTTGTTAAAGTCCAATACCCTCAATAGACTCCAACAACACCTTTGTCCATTAATACCCATGGTTCACATTTGTGCCTTCCTAAAGATAAACCAGATTGCAAGCACATCTGATCACATTTATGTGTGTTTGCAACTTTCAGTATGCAATGTTTAAGAAACATTTCTTTAGCATTCAGTCTAAGTCATTGTGGTGTGTTTGGGAGATTGAATGTAAGGGGAAAATATACAATTTTACTTTGGAGTCACGTGAGTGATTCCGTGAAGAAGCCCCGCCAGTCCGCATGCGCGTCATATCGTCGTTCGCATGGCGAAGCACCGGACTGGCAGGGCATCGCTCCTGCTGCCGGTAAGTTTAAAACTACAGGTACGTTTTGTATTACTTACCAGGTTTTGATTTTCTTGCAGGAACCTCATTTCACAGAGGTATCCTGCTAGATATCGTGGCAAAGTCCAGCGAGTGAACCGGCTATGGCTGTGGGGAGACCCCGGTTCCGACCGCGGAAGCGGATAGTCGGAAGATGTCGGGTTCGCGATCCCAGTCACTGACAAGGCGGTCAGTGGTTTCCAGCCTGCTGTGGTTCCCGGGGAGGGCAAATCAAGCAGGAAGGCGGTATCACCGCCAGAGTCGCTGACAGTGCGGTCAGCCACTCACACAGTGGTCCCCAGGCATGGGGTGAAATCACCGTTAAATCAATCAGCCCTATTGGACTCGGGCGAGTCGGGCTGTGAGGGTTCCCCTCCGGTAATGAGTATATATTTGGATGGAGCCTGGTGACATTCTAACCCTTCGCAGGTGAAGCTCCATACTCCAAAATTAAATTATTGATGTGCATTCCCCAAGCTGAGGAGACCATGCCGGGTCAGGGTACTTTTGACGCCGCATCTGTGCCGGCCTATCGGAGCGCCCGCGCCATCAGCGCCTGGGACACGGCTGCTTAATGTCCCCGCTTGGAGAAGGACACCATGCCGGGTCAGTATACCTCAGACACCGAATCCGTACCAGCGCGGGCCTATGGGAGAGGTCGCGCCAGCAGCGCCTGGGACACGGCTGCTTAATGTCTCCCTGTTGGAGGGGGAGTCCTTGACGGGTCAGTGTACTGCTGACGCCGAATCTGTCACAGCGCCGGCCTACGGGAGAGCCCGCGCCAGCAGCGCCTCGGACAGGGCTGCTTCGTGTCTCCCTCTTGCAAGAGGAGAGCATGCCGGGTCAGTGTAATTCTGATGCCGAGTCTGAGGATATAGCCGTGGAGCATATCCCAAGGGATGAAGGGCACGTGTCAGAGGTACCATTTCCTAACAACAAAATTTGCCATCCAAACAGAATGTTCCATCCTCGTATACGTCCATTGGAAGGGCCGTATCAGCGCAGGTATCCTCAGGGGCCTGCGGCAGCACCAGTTTCAGGGCTGCGTACGAATCACCCTCTCTGAGGAGGGGAGTGCGAAAGGTCAGATGTAACTGACTCCAGATTCTAAAGATGTCGATGGAGCACATGCATGCCGGCAGTGAACAGCGCTATCAGGGGATATGAGAGCCAGCCGCCGAATCTTCTGTTCAGGTAAGGCCTATTCAACAGGAAAAACCTGGCGGACGAAGCAAAAGCTGTCGGACTAATCAAGGCCAACGGCGGGCAAAGCTTCATTGTTTCAGCGACAACGCACCCCATGCCTTCATCGGCAGTAAGCGGTTCACTGAAACTGGTGGCAGCATGACAGCTGGGCACAGGTTCCACGCACCCTACCAGTCCTACTCAACATAACTAGGCAGGTAGGTGGGTCTGGCACTTCCGAAACATGGGTAAGTGGACCACTTACAAGTTGGTAATATTTACACTTGTTTGTACAGCACACAAATGATAAAGGCATTGTCATCTGCTTAGAGGCATCTAACCATGTAAAACTGCACAATACTAGCATTCCAAGCAAGTTTGAAATTAGGGCCAGAATTGCCGTTTTAGGCAGGCTCAGTATAATGGCCAGAGTTGCCTTTGGACAAAATTTATGAGGGAGGCTCAGTATTATGGCCAGGATTCTCTTTCAAGACAGGCTCGGAAATCGGGCCACAGTTATCGTGTGAAGCACCCATGGAATGATGGCAGGAGTGGCCTGTTCATTATGAAAAATGGAGAATGTCGTTTAACTTGCATGTGCAGTATAAATTTTCAGAATTACTGACTAACAACTGATTCATAAGCGTCTCAAAGATACATTCTATGCAGTTCCCATCACAGGGATCATCGGAGACATTGAAAATGATCAAAAAGGCAATGATAACTGTAATAATAACAGTAAAACATTGCAAAATGGGATAAACTATTTACCAAGGTTATTTACCAAATTAATAAAATCGGTGTTTGGACTCAGAGTTCAAAAACACTTGTTATGTCTTGACTGGAGGATATTCTAACGCTGTATTTGTTAAAATCACCTGTTTCAGCCTCAAACTATTTTTGAGAAATTGGGCTCATCCATCCAGTTAAACATAGAAACATAGAAAATAGGTGCAGGAGTAGGCCATTCGGCCCTTCGAGCCTGCACCGCCATTCAATATGATCATGGCTGATCATCCAACTCAGTACCCCGTACCTGCCTTCTCTCCATACCCCCTGATCCCTTTAGCCACAAGGGCCACATCTAACTCCCTCTTAAATATAGCCAATGAACTGGCGTCAACTACCCTCTGTGGCAGAGAGTTCCAGAGATTCACCACTCTCTGTGTGAAAAAGTTTTTCCTCATCTCGGTCTTAAAGGATTTCCCCCTTATCCTTAAGCTGTGACCCCTTGTCCTGGACTTCCCCAACATCGGGAACAATCTTCCTGCATCTAGCCTGTCCAACCCCATAAGAATTTTGTACGTTTCTATAAGATCCCTTCTCAATCTCCTAAATTCTAGCGAGTATAAGCCAAGTCTATCCAGTCTTTCTTCATATGAAAGTCCTGACATCCCAGGAATCAGTCTGGTGAACCTTCTCTGCACTCCCTCTATGGCTATAATGTCCTTCCTCAGATTTGGAGACCAAAACTGTACGCAATTATTAAAATATGGAAGGTGAATAACTTTAAGTTGTTACCAAATAGACTTGTTGGTCATTGGGATTTACCTTTAACTACTAATTAGCCTATGACTCCACCCTGTGGCAAGATATTGGAGTTAATAGGAACCTGTTATAAAGCTGACTTCTATTCATCAAGAGTAATTGGCAATATAGTAGCTGTGATTCAGCTGTGCAAGTCGGGGAACTGACATCGTGCAAACTAGCAACCTCTCAAATGCCATGTAGGTCATTGTTAACAGGCTTATGCTATTACCAGCTGAAGCTACCAAAGTCACAATGATAAACAAACAGTATTCAGCATTGCTCCAGGAGTTTGGTCAGTCGAATTTCAGTTATTTTTACAAACTGATGCTAAGGGCTCTAAGGTGGAAAATTGCGAATGTCATCTCCAGTTTGGAGGTGGAGGAGATTTGCATGAGTTGCCAATTCTTCAGTTATTGGTATCAACTAGCTATAGACACTAGATGCATCCCATGGGTAAAGGGTTATTGAGCGAATATACATAATCTACATGCTCAACTTCAAGTTGATACACTACGGTGGTGGCATATGTTAATCACATGGCAATCAAGTAAAAGTATCCTGTAATAATTTACCTAATCTCCTTTGCCACTGGTGTATCATCAAGTTCAGATCGATGACAACACAGTGTTGGATCACAAAGTATTTATGAAAGTATGGTTCAATGAAACACCGAATATCGACATGTTGGTTTCATGCTAATTCACTGATTGCAAAAATATGTGGCATAACAGTGTTGAGAGATACATTCTCGCTACAAGAAGGAAGAATGTTCTTTTATGTCTTCCTCCATTTTGCCTCATCAGTCGGGTCTTGAAATAAAGCCAGCAAGATCTCGCTTTAGTTTTCGTACTGTCTGACTGGCTATGCAGCCATGATTCCCGCTTCCGTCAGGCATAATAATACAAACATATACGGTTATTCTAAAAAACGAAAACTTTGCTGGTTCAAACTGTGGTTCAGGAAACCAGCCTCTGCAAGATAAAATCAATTTATTGACTTGCAGATTCTGAATAGACTGCCCTACGGCTCAGGTTGTCACATCAATCCATGTATGTGCTCACTGCAGGGTGCAGCGATAGCACCAAAAAAGCAGTACATTTCCTATTCAGGAGGTGGGAAGCGGTTTTGTTTAATGTTAATGTTACATTTAATAAGGTACAGATTACTGACGTCTTCCAGTTCATTCTTAAATGGTCTTCTGACAATAATTGAGTATAGGGCCATTAACTGTGCCAAATGTGCGTTCCCATCATATTAACTGCAACAAACAGGACCCACTTTGTCGGGTTTCAACCCTGGATATCGAGTTTGTAAACGATATCATATATAACCATATAACCATATCTTTAACACAAGTTCTCCCAGTACAAGTATAGGCAGTATGGGATATTGACATTGTGTTAACAATACTTCACCAGGGGCCAGCTACTTCCTTAGTCATGACACTAGTATCAGCACAAAGAGTGCAGACATTGCAAAAGCTGCGGCTAGATAGGATGGAAGTGGCTGCAGATGCTATTACGTTTTACATTTCTGGTCTACACAAGCAGAGCAGACCAGGGGTGACAGGGTTTAAGATCATATTTCGGCATACCCCATGGACTCGCGTCTATGTGTGAGGGCACGCTTGCTATATTATATCAAGGCCACCAGAATCCTAAGCGGTGTGGGATCAGCATTGTTTATTAGCCACAAACAACCACACACAAAAAGTCGGTTCAGACTACTTCAAGGTGGCTGAAGCAGGTTCTGGTTTATACAGGTATTAACACTGACAATTTTACGTCTCATTCCACCAGGGCGGCATCAACGTCAGCGGCCAGGGCAATGGACGTTCCCATCGACCATATCCTCACGGCGACAGGATGGTCAAGTGAATTGACTCTCAATTTTTTTTTTACCATAGGCCGATTGCAGACCCGGGGCTATTTGCTCATTCTGTTTTGCGTCCACTTTAGCCTCCCCTGAGATAGAAGGGTTGCTATTGATTTTCTTTGTTAACGTAAACCATTAATACGTTTAAATCAATGTCATGTGTAATGCATTGTTGATTATTCACTCATCCTGAGTCAATCGAAGCAGTGAGACGCCGGGATTTGAATCTATGGCATGAAATCACAGAGCTTTGAACTCTTCATGGAATCACTCACGTGACTCCGAAGTAAAATAGTAAGATTAAACGAGAACTTACCAGTTTGAAGTTTGATCTTTATTTTATGAGGAGTTACGTTGGTGATTACGTGCCCTCCACTCCCAACCCTCTCTCACAAAGGTCATCTGGTAGTTCTCAAGTTGCTGTTCTTACTATGTTAAGAGTACAGAATCTTTATGTCCCTGTTCGGTTGAAAGGAAATAGTAAAAATTGGAAAGAGCCATGGTTTTCATGGGAAATTGGACACTTGGATCAGAAAAAGAGAGAGATCTACATTAATTATAGGCAGCATGGAGTAAATGAGGTGCTTGAGGAGTATAAAGAATGTAAAAGAATATTAAGAAAGAAATTAGAAAAGCTAAAAGACGATATGAGGTTGCTTTGGCAAGTAAGGTGAAAGTAAATCCAAAGGGTTTCTACAGCTATATTATAAGCAAAAGGATAACAAGGAATAAAATTGGTCCATTAGAGTGTCAGAGTGGACAGCTATCTGCAGAGCCAAAAGAGATGGGGGAGATATTGAACAATTTCTTTTCTTTGGTATTCACCAAGGAGAAGGATATGGAATTATGTGAGGTAAGGGAAACAAGCAGAGTAGCAATGGAAACTATGAGATTCAAAGAAGAGGAGGTGCGGACACTTTTGAAAAATATGAAAACGGATAAGTCTCCAGGTCCTGACAGGATATTCCCTAGGACATTGAGGGCAGTTAGTGTAGAAATAGCAGGGGCTATGACAGAAATATTTCAAATGTCATTAGAAACGGGAATAGTGCCGGAGGATTGGCGTACTGCGCATGTTGTTCCGTTGTTTAAAAAGGGTTCTAAGAGTAAACCTAGCAATTATAGACCTGTTAGTTTGACGTCAGTGGAGGGCAAATTAATGGAAAGGATACTTAGAGATAATATATATAAGTATCTGGATAAGCAGGGTCTGATTAGGAACAGTCAACATGGATTTGTGCCTGGAAGGTCATGTTTGACTAATCTTCTTGAATTTTACGAAGAGGTTACTAGGGAAATTGATGAGGGTAAAGCAGTGGATGTTGTCTATATGGACTTCAGTAAGGCCTTTGACAAGGTTCCTCATGGAAGGTTGGTTAAGAAGATTCAATTGTTGGGTATTAATGGTGGAGTAGCAAGATGGATTCAACAGTGGCTGAATGGGAGATGCCAGAGAGTAATGGTGGATGGCTGTTTGTCAGGTTGGAGGCCGGTGACTAGTGGGGTGCCTCAGGGGTCTGTGTTGGGTCCACTGTTGTTTGTCATGTACATCAATGAACTGGATGATGGTGTGGAAAATTGGATTAGTAAGTATGCAGATGATACTAAGATAGGTGGTGTTGTGGATAATGAAGTAGATTTTCAAAGTCTACAGAGAGATTTAGGCCATTTGGAAGAGTGGGCTGAAAGATGGCAGATGGAGTTTAATGCTGATAAATGTGAGGTGCTACATCTCGGCAGGACAAATCAAAATAGGACGTACATGGTAAATGGTAGCGAATTGAGGAATGCAGTTGAACAGAGGGATCTAGGAATAACTGTGCATAGTTCCTTGAAGGTGGAATCTCATGTAGATAGGGTGGTAAAGAAAGCTTTTGGTGTGCTGGCCTTTATAAATCAGAGCATTGAATATAGAAGTTGGGATGTAATGTTAAAATTGTACAAGGCATTGGTGAGGCCAATTCTGGAGTATGGAGTACAATATTGGTCGCCTAAATATAGGAAGAATGTCAACAAAATAGAGAGAGTACAGAGGAGATTTACTAGAATGTTGCCTGGGTTTCAGCAACTAAGTTACAGAGAAAGGGTGAACAAGTTAGGTCTTTATTCTTTGGAGCGCAGAAGGTTAAGAGGGGACTTGATAGAGGTCTTTAAAATTATGAGCGGGTTAGACAGAGTTGACGTGGATAAGCTTTTCCCATTGAGAGTAGGGAAGATTCAAAATTATAAAATAAAAATAATAATAAAAAAATTATTTTAAAAAGTGTTCGGCGCGGACTTGAAGGGCCGAGATGGCCTGTTTCCGTGCTGTAATGGTTATATGGTTATATGTTACTTCAATTACTGTTACCTGTGATTTCATACCGCTGCTTTGAAGATTGACGCGCATGCGGACTGGCGGGGCTTCTTCACGTAATCACCAACGTAACTCCTCATAAAATAAAGATCAAACTTCAAACTGGTAAGTTCTCGTTTAATCTTACTATTAATGGCACGACCAGTAACACCTTAAATGTACCTTAAATGTTTAAAAAACATTTGGACAGCTACATGGATAGGACAGGCTTAGAGGGATATTTTTATTTTATTCACATGTTTAAACTAATGTTTTATTATTACTATTTAATGTTTTATGTGTCATTCTTGATTGTTACTGTATGTCGTGTTGTTACTGGCGAGCGGAGCACCAAGGCAAATTCCTTGTATGTGTACATACTTGGCCAATAAAATTATTCATTCATTCATTCATATGGACCAAACTCAGACAGGTGGGACATGTAGATGGGACATGTTGGTCGGCGTGGGCATGTTGGGCCAAAGGGCCTGTTTCCACGCTTTGTGACTCGATGACTATGTAGAAACAAGGAACTGTAGATGTTGGTTTCTGAAAAGTGATACAAAGTGCTGGAACAACTCAGTCCAGATGTTTGTTTTCTCTGGAACATCAGAGGCTCAGGAGAGACGATAGAACAGACCCAGTCTGAAGATGGATCCTGACCCGAAACGTCACCGATCATTATTCTCCAGATACTGCCTGACCCGCTGAGTTACTCCAGCACTCTGTGAAACGTCACCTATCCATGTTCTCCACAGATGCTGCCTGACCCGCTGAGTTACTCCAGCACTCTGTGAAACGTCACCTATCCATGTTCTCCACAGATGCTGCCTGACCCGCTGAGTTACTCCAGCACTCTGTGAAACGTCACCTATCCATGTTCTCCACAGATGCTGCCTGACCCGCTGAGTTACTCCAGCATTCTGTGAAACGTCACCTATCCATGTTCTCCAGAGATGCTGCCTGACCCGCTGAGTTACTCCAGCACTCTGTGTCTTTTTCAGTATGAGATAACGTACATAAATAAACATATAGGATTATTAGCGGTTGGACACGCTAGAGGCAGGAAACATTTTCCCGGTGTTGGGGGATTCCAGAACCAGGGGCCACAGTTTAAGAATAAGTGGTAAGCCATTTAGAACGGAGACGAGGAAACACCTTTTCTCACAGAGTTGTGAGTCTGTGGAATTCTCTGCCTCAGAGGGCGGTGGAGGCCGGTTCCCTGGATACTTTCAAGAGAGAGCTCGATACTGCTCTTAAAGATAGCGGAGTCAGGGGATATGGGGAGAAGGCAGTAACGGGGTACTGATTGGGGATGATCAGCCATGATCACATTGAATGGCGGTGCTGGCTCGAAGGGCCGGATGACCGACTCCTGCACCTATTGTCTACTGTCTATTATCTAAATAACTTTAACTAACCAAAATAGTTAATTTGATTTACAGAATTTGTGTTGTATTATTTACAATATGCAAATACTCACCGTTCTGTTTTATCTGTTTTCTGTCACCTATCCATGTTCTCCAGAGATGCTGCCTGACCCGCTGAGTTACTCCAGCACAATTCCTCATGTTCCCTTCTCTTCAGCCCACGGGCTAACTTGCTGCATGGAGACAGTGCTACAAAGGGTTGAACAGATTTCCCCCGACTTACAGTCTTCTGCGTTCATGAAATAAATGTGACATGGTAGAGTGCTGGACTCACGTAGCAGGGACTCAGTCCCTTCAGCACAACTCATCCACGCCAACCATGCCCCATGTACACTCATCCCACCTGCCCATGTTTGGCCCTTTTCCCTCTAAATATTTCCTATCCATGTACCTGTCCAAATGTCTTTTAAATGTTGTTATAGTACCTGCCTCAACGACCTCGTCTGGCAGCTTGTTCCATATACACCCCCCCCCTTCTGAGCGGTAGATGGAACTTATGTCCTCTGTTTTTTCATCTCCCCGCCCTGTGCATGCAGCCTATCTATTCCCCTCATGATCTTACACACCTCTATGATCACCCCTCATCCTCCTGCGCTCCAAGGAATAAACTGCTGTAGCAGCCGGACTAATCGATGCTAAACTCTCAGTCAGTGATACAAGGCATGACTCTCTGCTCTGACCTAATCAACAGACACAAGATCTAAAGATAGTGAAGTTGTTAACCTGGTTCAGGTGAGGTTTCGCTCAGATTCACCTTCTGTTCTTCCAGCACCTGTGGTTCTCCTCAGGGTTCTAGTCTCAGAATCAAACTTGGCCGGTTCTCACTATGTGCTTGGACTGATTCTGTCTGTCAGTTTAGCAACGATCCACGGGGTCATGTAGCATGAAACCTGGCCCTTCCGCCCATCTTGCCCATGCCCACCAAGATGCCCCATCTATGCTAGTCCCATTTAGCCTCATCTGGCACTAATCCCTGCAAAATTGTTGTGGATAAAGACAAGGCTGGCCCATTAGTTAAAGTTCTGAATTGGGACTAGGACAACTTTGATGGTCTTAGACAGGAACTTGCACAAGTTGATTGGAGTGGGTTGTCCACAGGCAAAGGAATGTCCAGGAAGTGGGATGTTTTTAAAAGTGTGATGATGGAGTTCAGGGAATGTGTGTTGTTAGAGTGATGGGCAAGGCAGGTGGGTGTATGGAACTCTGGAAGATGAGAGAAATTAAGTCTCTGGTCAGGAACAAATAGGAGGGATGGGGCAAGTATAGGTAGCTGGGATCAGATGTATCCCTGGAGGGGTTGAGGCCCAGGAAGGAAAAAAAAAGGGCTGGAGATAGCTCTTGCAGATAAGATTAAAGTCCACAGAAATTTTATGTGGTTGGATTAAAGAACTTCCCAAGTCTTTTCATATGTACGTTAAACAAAAGAGGTAATCGGGTATTCGGGTATCTATCTAAGAAAATAGGAAGGTTAAAATTCCCTATTGTTCTTCTCAATCAATGAAGCAATTCCCTCAGAAGAAAGACACAAAATGCTGGAGTAACTCAGTGGGATAGGCAGCATCTCTGGAGAAAAAGAATGGGCCATTCCTTCTCTCCAGAGAAGCTGCCGATCTCAAGTAGCAGTTCACATTTATTGTCACATGCACCAATTGGTACAGTTATATGTGAGTTACCATACAGCCATATAAATAAAAAGAACACAATACACAATAGAATTTAACATAAACATCCACCACAGTGGAATCAACATTTCTCACTGTGATGGAAGGCAATAAAGTTCAGTCAATCAACCTTCCTCCTTTTGTTCACCCTTGGTCGGGGCCCAGAACCCTCCGCAGTCGCCGCTACGGACGGACCGATGTTCAGGCCCTCTCACCGGGAAGATCGGAACTCCGACGTCGGGATGGATGGACACTCTGCGGCTTGGAGTTCCCGAATCGGGCTCTCGCTGAGTTACTCCAACATTTTGTGTCTATCTACGGTTTAAACCAACAACTGCAGTTCCTTCCGAAGCAATTCCCTCTCCTCTTTTAACTCCATCTATATCTCCCTGTAGTACCTGAACCCTGGAACATCCAGCAGCCAGTCTTTGTCAGGCTTTGTCCTCCCCACCTCCCTTTACAGCTATTTCCCACCTCCGCCATCAGTCTGAAAGGGTCCCTGCTTCAAATAGTCCACTATCATCAAAGAAAAGTGAGGTGATGTGCCTCTTAATTGATATCAAGAATTTCTGTAGGAAATACCTGTTTTGCCGCAACGTTCAAAGGTTTTAATCCTTACCAAGAGTGTTACTCTGCTGTACCTTGTCTTCAGAATCAGCAGTCTATTGAATATCTTCAATGTACTGGTCAGACAGAGGGTCCCAACCCAAAACAACAGCTGTCCATTCCCTCCGCAGATACCGCCCGACCCTCTGAGTTCCTCCAGCACTTTGTGTTTTATTGAGAAAGAAAATTTGTTCTGCCAAAGATAATGTCCAAACATTTTAAATGATTACTGGTGCAAATTATTCTGTTAAGTGGTATTTCATTGCATCCTTTTATTTATTTACATTTGAACATTGGGAATAGAAAGTAAACTATTCTGTAACATATAATAAATGGCCATCTGAGCTGATTGGCCTGAGAGTGAGCTTTCATTGTTGGCCCAGAGGGGGTTTGCCTCTCAGCAACAGCTTGCCTTTGGAGAGTGGGAACAGCTCTGCCCAAGACCGCAAGAAATTGCAGAGAGTTGTAGATGTATCCCAGTCCATCACACAGACCACACTCCCCACCATTGTAGATGTAGCCCAGTCCATCACACAGACCACACTCCCCGCCATTGTAGATGTAGCCCAGTCCATCACACAGACCACACTCCCCACCATTGTAGATGTAGCCCAGTCCATCACACAGACCACACTCCTCACCATTGGGGGAGTCCAGAACCAGGGGCCACAGTTTAAGAATAAGGAGTAAGCCATTTAGAACGGAGACGAGGAAACACTTTTTCACACAGAGAGTTGTGAGTCTGTGGAATTCTCTGCCACAGAGGGTAGTGGAGGCCGGTTCTCTGGATACTTTCAAGAAAGAGCTAGATATGGCTCTTAAAGATAGCGGAGTCAGGGGATATGGGAAGAAGGCAAGAATGGGGTACTGATTGTGGATGATCAGCCATGATCACATTGAATGGCGGTGCTGGCTCGAAGGGCCGAATGGCCTACTCCTGCACCTATTGTCTATTGTCTATTGAATGGCAGTGCTGGCTCGAAGGGCCAAATGGCCTACTCCTGCACCTATTGTCTATTGTCTATTGTCTACCAGTGGTTCCAGCCACTCCAACCCAAACACCCTTGAGCTCAGTGCCAAATCCCTTGCTGATTTTAGTGGCACAAATCTTCATATTTAGTAAGCTTTCAGAGGCTTGTTTAGATATCCAATGGCAATGCTTACATTCCAACAGGATTGGCAGGATTCAAGTCCTCTTGGTATCTTGCAGCCAAGACAAAGTCATCACTTTCCATTTAATACGATCTAATTTTATGATAAGCACAGAAATTAATGATGGGAAATGTAGACACTGTATGGATGCGGAGACTTTGGAAAGTGTGCAGAGGAGGTTTACCAGAATGACACTTGGATTAGAGGGTATTAGATACAGGGAGAGGTTGGACAGACTTGAATTGTTTTCTCGGGAACGTCAGAGGTTGAGAGGAGACCTGTTAGAAGCAGGTAAGATAATGAGAGGCATAGATAGGGTAGAGAGTCAGAACCTTTTTTCCCAGGGTGGAGAAATCAAATACGACAGGACATATTCCATTCTCCAGTCTTCCATGCCCTTAAACAAAGGAGGGAGTCTGACTGAACGTTATTGCCTTCCACCACAGTGAAGAATGTTGATTCCACTGTGGTGGATGTTCATGTATTCTATTGTGTATTGTGTTTTTGTTTGTATGGCTGTATGCTAAATCAAATTCCACTCTACCTTAACTGGTGCATGTGCCAACAAATGTGAACTTGAACGGACTTTTATAATATTAAGGTAAGAGGGGCAGTTTAAAGGAGATGTGTGGGGCAAGTTTTTAACAGTTCATTTTTAGAGGGTGGTGGGTGCCTGGAAAGTGCTGCCAGGGGTAGTGATGGAGGCAGATATATGATAGTGCCATTTAAGAGACTTTTGGATAGTTTAGTTTAGTTCAGTGATACAGCGCGGAAACGGGCCCTTCGGCCCACCGGGTTCGCGCCGACCAGCGATCCCCGCACATCTACACTATCCTACACCCACTAGGGACAATTTTTACATTTACCAAGCCAATTAACCTACAAACCTGTACGTCTTTGGAGTGCGGGAGGAAACCGAAGATCTCGGAGAAAACCCATGCAGGTCATGGGGAGAACGTACAAACTCCGTACAGACAGCACCCGTAGTCGGGATCAAACCCGGGTCTCCGGCGCTGCATTCGCTGTAAGGAAGCATATCTACCGCTGTGCCACTGTGACCGCCCGACAATGATAGACACATCGATATGCAAAGAATAAAAGGGTATGAATTATATGCCAGCAGATAAGGGCTTTTCTTGGCATCATGTTCAGCACAGACACTGTGGCCCTAGTGAGATCACACCTGGAGTATTGTGTGCAGTTTTGGTCCCCTAATTTGAGGAAGGACATTCTTGCTATTGAGGGAGTGCAGCGTAGGTTTACAAGGTTAATTCCCGGGATGGCGGGACTGACATATGATGAAAGAATGGATCGACTGGGCTTATATTCACAGGATGAGAGGGTATCTTATAAAAACATATAAAACCTACCCAGGTTGTAGAGCAGTAGCCTCCCCGCCAGGCGCCGGGCCCGAGGGATGCTGCGCGTGGGTATGGACCCGAGCGAGGCCATGGGCGTGCGTCGGCCGAGGGATGCTGCGGGCGGACATGGACTCGAGGGAGTCCGTGGGCGGGCGTCGAGCCAGGCTCGGCCCGCGGCAGCAGCCTCCCCACCAGGCACGCGGATGCTAAGCAGGTGGGACCGATCTGAGGACAGTCAAAAGCAGTGATGGCTCCCGCGTGACAGATGATCGGGCGGGGGAGACCTAGAGGAGGTCATCCCCCGTAACAGCCAGAGATCGGCAGGTGGGTTCGGGATCACCAGCGAGGTAAATGCGTCACGATTCCCCGAGTCCCTGCGATCGACGGAGGAATCGCAGGTCTCCATAGACGGCCTCTCCCAGAAGGAGTAATGGCCGCCAGGGCCACCTTCCCATCCGCACCCTCACCCGCGCCCGCACGGCGATAATGACTGCCGCTGCCATGTTCTAGAACTTCAAGGAGTCTAGCGGAGCGTGCAGCATGACCTGAGCAGCAGTTTAAAATCGCTAAGTGACATAACAGGGGTGACATCACTCACAGCGCAAGCAGCGGCAGGCAGTCAGATCCATTGTGACATCTTCAGCGAGGCCATCTCGTTTATTTTCCAAGTTATTTGAGATTTGTGAACATTTTCATAAATAACTCGAGAAATAATGCATGACATTTTCAGATAAGGCGATTTTTGAGGAGATGTGAAACGCACACGAACATCGCACAAATACACACACATCCAAGATCAGAGTTTAGTATAGAGATGATCTGCTAGAGGAGGCAGATGAGGCAGGTACTATCACAATGATTAAGAAACATTTGGACAGGTACATGGATGACTTTAATTAGGGCCAAAGTTCACAGTGATCTCGTTGATTTAGAAACATAGCAAATGGGTGCAGGAGTAGGCCATTCGGCCCTTGGAGCCAACACCGGCATTCGATATGATCATGGGTGATCATCCAGAATCAGTACCCCGTTCCTGCTTTCACCCCATATTCCTTGATTCCTTTAGCCCTAAGAGCTATATCCAACTCTCTCTTGAAAGCATCCATTGAATCGGCCTCCACTGCCTTCTGTTGCAGAGAATTCCACAGATTCGCAACTCTCTGGGTGAAAAAATGATTCCTTATCTCCGTTCTAAATGGCTGACCCCTTATTCTTAAACTGTGACCCCTGGTTCTGGACTCCCCCAACATCGGGAAAAAATTTCCTGCATCTAGCCTGTCCAAACCCTTAAGAATTTAATATGTTTCTATAAGATCCCGTCTCATCCTTCTAAATTCCAGTGAATTTTAGCCCAGTCAATCCGTTCTTTCATCATATGACAGTCCCGCCATCCCGGGAATAAACCTGGTGAACTGGCGCTACACTCCCTCAATAGCAAGAATGTCCTTCGCAAATTAAGGGACGAAAACTGCACACAATACTCCAGGTGTGGTCTCACCAGTGCTCTGTACAACTGCAGCAGGACCTCCTTGCTCCTATACTCAACTCCTCTTGTTATGAAGGCCAACATGCCATTGGCTTTCTTCACTGCCTGCTGTACCTGCATGCTTACTTTCAGTGACAGTGCTTTCTGTGAAATGACATGATTTGCCAAACCTCCTCGTCACTGTTTCTGCTCCAAATCATTCTGTTCCTTCCTTCATCCTTTGTTTCAATCTATCATGGTAGATGTTGACATGGTCTCCATTCTCTCTCAGTCAGCAGAACGTTCATGTCCATAAATCCTGTACTCTCCCACTAGTGGAAACATCCTCCCCACATCCACTCTATCCAAGCCTTTCACTATTCGGTGAGTTCCAATGAGGTCCCACCTCATCCTTCTAAACTCCAGCGAGTACAGGCCCAGTGCAGTCAAACGCTCATCATATGTGAACCCACTCATCCCTGGGATCATTCTCAGAAACTTCCTCTGGACCCTCTCCAATGCCAGCACACCCCTTCTCAGATATGGGGCCCCAAACTGCTCACAAGCTATTGTTTTGCTTTCTTCAGTTCTAATGTTGCCTGCTACAGAGTGGGACAAGTGTAAAATTCTCACTCATCAGTCTTCCATGCCCTCATGCTTTTCACACGGTGAGAGGGGAGAAATTAAAGAAGCAGTCTTTTCACTTAGAGGGAAGTCTGTATCTGGAATGAGCTGCTGGAGGAACCTCTTCTGCTCTCTTTCCAACTTAATTACACGCCCCCTTAAGCTGGAGACCACAACTGCAGACAGTGCTACAAGAGAGGCTTTATTTGTGTCCTGATATTTCCTCTGTGGCTCGGTGCCACACAATATTTAACAACATTCACCAGACCATTTTACACAAATTATACTATTTAGTTACTTTCTCTCCCTTTCAGGTTGCGCCAATGCATTCCATGGTCAATAAAGTACTTTATTAATGAGTCATTTTTATACTGCAAGAAAGTTAAGGGTGCAATGGAGTGCATTTTGAGTAAGAAAACGTTTAAATGGGATATTTTTCAAAACTTAATTACAAATGGTATACTCACCCATCTGCTTTTGCCAAAATACACTGCATCATAGTTCCTTATGTTTAATTTGAAAGGAGGTGTCGAGGAGGTTTACCAGAATGCTGCTGGATTTCAAAGAGGTCGGACAGACGGATGGTTTTCTCTGGAACGTCAGAGGTTGAGAGGAGACCACATAGAAGTTTATAAAAGTATGCGAGGCATAGATAGGGTAGACAAGATACAAGATACAAGATACATTTACAGTCACAAGTCTTGGCATCATATTCAGCATGGACGTTGTGGGTCGAAGGGCCTGTTCATGTACTGTACTCTTCTTTGTTCTATGAATTGAATCCACGCTATCAGCACATGGTACTTTATGGTAAACAGTTCAGTAAGGGTCTCGACCCGAAACGTTGGCCATTCCTTCTCTCCAAAGATACTGCCTCACCCGCTGAGTTACTCCAGCATTTTGTGTCTACCTTCGATTTTACCAACATCTGCAGTTCTTTCTTATGCACTCCCTACGTATCACTATACATAAGCACGTAGATACATCTTAGATCAGCATCTCAGATACAGTACAGGTGTACAGCAGCAATACACTGAGACAGTTTACAGAGTCGCCAGTTTGGGGCCGTTTACAAGTCCCAGTTGTTGTACCCAAGTGCAGGGATCTTGATCTGACCATGAAGGTCTGTTGTCATGGTGACGTTGCAGGGTCGGCCTGACCGTGGTGTCCTCCGCCGCTGCTCCACTGCTGTACACATGCTCGGCCTCAGGGAGTGGGGCCCGGTCCAGCCCAGCCCCAGGCTGCAGCAGGGCCTCCAGGCACCCGGTCTAATGGAGGTCCAGGCTGCTGCAGGGCCTCCAGCAGGGCCCACTTCCCCCATCGAGGCCATGCACTCTCTCCTGCAGCCGGTCTGCTCACCGGCCCTCCAGGTGGGTTCCCGTGGGTCAATCCACGGTGGGCGAGCCGGGCCTACCAGGCCGGTACCGGTCCGTGGGTCCTCCGACCGTGGCAGGCTAGTCCATGGTCCACCCTCCGGGTCTCCGATAGGGGTCGCGGTTCCACCATCCACAGCGGTCGATTCGGGCCTACCGAGCGGGCGAGTCCTCAGTCTCCAGGAAGCGACCTGGACCTTCTGGGCTGGACCTGGTCTATGGGCCACAGCTCCCCAGACCTTAGTGTCATTGTGGTCAACACTGCCCGGTCCATCACAGGTTCTCACCTCCCCACCATCGAAGGGATCTACAGAGAGTGGTGGACACTGGCCGGTCCATCATGGGTACTGACCTCCCCACCATCGAAGGGATCTACAGGAGTCGCTGCCTCAAAAGGGCAGCCAGCATCATCAGAGACCCACACCACCCTGGCCACGCTCTCATCGCACTGCTACCATCAGAAGAAGGTACAGGAGCCTGAAAACTGTAACGTCCAGGTTCAAGAACGGCTTCTTCCCAGTAATGATCAGGTTCTTGAACACACTAACCTCAGCGACTATGATCTTCCATGGACAGTGCCTTTGGATACTCTGCGGACCGGTTTTGCACGATTATGATCTAGTTAACTCGCACTACTGACTATTAATTTATTGTAAGATTAATTATTACATATTTATCTGTGTTATAAATCACGTGCAGGCAGATGACACCACCAAATAATGACAAGATGGAATACCGGGAGGAGATTGGGAACCTGGTGTTGAGACAACAACCTTTCTCCCAATGTCAGCAAGACAAAGGAGATAGTTATGGACTTCAGGAAGTGACGCGGTTCACACACCCTACTTACAAAACATTGATGGTGCCAAAGTAGACATGGTTGAAAGCTTCAAGTTCCCAAGAGTAAATATCATCAGCAACGTATCCTGGGCTAGCCATATCAAACCACTGGCCATCAATGCACACAGATGCCTCTACTTCCTTAGAGGGCTTAGGACAGCTCCATCCAAGACCACAAGAAATCGTGGACGTAGCCCAGACCATCACACAAACCAACCTCCCTTCCAGTGACTTCATCTACACTTCACGCTGCCTCGGCAAGGCCCGCAGCATAATCAAGAACCAGTCTCACCCTGGCCACTCCCTCTTCTCCCCTCTCCCATCAGGCAAGAGGTACAGAAGTGTGTCACCAGGTAACTGAACCATCCCATCACCAACTGAGCTACCATCTACCTCATTGGAAACCTTCGGACTATCTTTAATAGGATTTGCTGAACTTTAGTTTATTGTCACGTGTACCGAGGTACAGTGAAAAGCTTTTGTTGCGTGCTAACCAGTCAGCAGAAAGACAATACATGATTACAATCGCATTATTTACAGCGTATGATAAGGGAATATAAAAGGGAATAACATTTAGTGCAAGGTAAGCCCAAAGTCCGATGAAGGATGAAGTAAGAAATGTTGCTGTCGGAGTAGAGCTTTAAGAGTGTGGGGAGATTTTATATGAGTTTTTAGATCTGCTTCTGTGGCTAGCACACAGATAGTAACCTGGGTTGGGCACTGTCTTGGAATCAGAAACTGTAACTTGCACTACACATTATTCCCCTTTTCCAATACATGTACACTGTGGACGGCTCGATTATAATCATGTATACACTTTCTGCTGACTGGAAAGCTCGTAACAAAAAGCTTTTCACTATACCAAGGTAAGCATGGCAATAAACTAAACCAAATTATTTGTCCACGTTTGGCCTGTACCCCACTAAATGTTGCCTGCCCTTGTACACTGGAACCCCAACAACTCACCTTGTGCACATTCACTACACAAACTCGCAAACGTCCCCTTCAGCCTCATGTCCCCCTCATGTCCCCGCACACAGTCCCCCACATGTCCCCTCACACAGTCCCCTCATGTCCCCTCACACATGAATGTGCAGATAGTTATTAATGACTGTGATATAGTTGGGATCACGGAGACATGGCTCCAGGGTGACCAAGGCTGGGAGCTGAACATCCAGGGATATTCAATATTCAGGAGGGATAGACAGAAAGGAAAAGGAGGTGGGGTAGCGTTGCTGGTTAGAGAGGAGATTAACGCAATAGAAAGGAAGGACATTAGCTTGGATGTGGAATCGATATGGGTAGAGCAGAAATCGTTAGTGGGTGTTGTGTACAGGCCACCTAACAGTAGTAGTGAAGTTGGGGATGGCATCAAACAGGTAATTAGAAATGCGTGCAACAAAGGTAAAACAGTTATAATGGGTGACTTCAATCTACATATAGATTGGGTGAATCAAATTGGCAGGGGTGCTGAGGAAGAGGATTTCTTGGAATGTATGCTGGATAGTTTTATAAACCAACATGTAGAGGAACCAACGAGAGAGCAGGCTATTCTAGACTGGGTATTGAGTAATGAGGAAGGGTTAGTTAGCAGTCTTGTTGTGCGTGGCCCCTTGGGCAAGAGTGACCATAATATGGTTGAGTTCTTCATTAGGATGGAGAGTGACATAATTAATTCAGAAACAAGGGTTCTGAACATAAAGAAAGGTAACCTTGAGGGTATGAGACGTGAATTGGCCAAGATAGACTGGCAATTGATTCTTAAACGGTTGACGGTGGGTATGCAATGAAAGGCATTTAAAGGCTGCATGGATGAACTACAACAATTGTTCATCCCAGTTTGGCAAAAGAATAAATCAGCGAAGATGAAGCATACAAATTAGCCTTAAAAAGCAGCCTACCAGAGGACTGGGAGAAATTCAGTCCAGCAGAGGAGGTCAAAGGGCTTAATTAGGAAAGGGAAAATAGGTTATGAATCAAAACTGGCAGGGAGTATAAAAACTGACTGCAAAAGTTTTTATAGATATGTGAAGAAAAAAAGATTAGTTAAAACAAATGTAGGTCCCTTGCAGTCAGAAACAGGTGAATTGATCATGGGGAACAAGGACACGGCAGACCAATTGAATAATTACTTTGGTTCTGTCTTCACTAAGGAAGACATAAATAATCTGCCGGAAATAGCAGGGGACCGGGGGTCAAATGAGATGGAGCAACTGAGTGAAATCCAGGTTAGCCGGGAAGTGGTGTTAGGTAAATTGAATGGATTAAAGGCTGATACATCCCCAGGGCCAGATAGGCTGCATCCCAGAGTACTTAAGGAAGTAGCCCCAGAAATAGTGGATGCATTAGTGATAATTTCTCAAAACTCTTTAGATTCTGGAGTAGTTCCTGAGGATTGGAGGGTAGCTAATGTAACCCCACTTTTTAAAAAGGGAGCGAGAGAGAAAATGGGGAATTACAGACCAGTTAGTCTAACATCGGTAGTGGGGAAACTGCTAGAGTCAGTTATTAAAGATGGGATAGCAGCACATTTGGAAAGTGGTGAAATCATTGGACAAATTCAGCATGGATTTACGAAAGGTAAATCATGTCTGACGAATCTTATAGAATTTTTCGAGGATATAACTAGTAGAGTGGATAAGGGAGAACCAGTGGATGTGATATATCTGGACTTTCAGAAGGCTTTCGAAAAGGTCCCACATAAGAGATTAGTATACAAACTTAAAGCACACGGTATTGGGGGTTCAGTATTGATGTGGATAGAGAACTGGCTGGCAGACAGGAAGCAAAGAGTAGGAGTAAACAGGTCCTTTTCAGAATGGCAGGCAGTGACTAGTGGGGTACCGCAAGGCTCAGTGCTGGGACCCCAGCTATTTACAATATATATTAATGATTTGGACGGGGGAATTGAAAGCAACATCTCCAAGTTTGCGGATGACACGAAGCTGGGGGGCAGTGTTAGCTGTGAGGAGGATGCTAGGAGGCTGCAAGGTGACTTGGATAGGTTGGGTGAGTGGGCAAATGCATGGCAGATGCAGTATAATGTGGATAAATGTGAGGTTATCCACTTTGGTGGCAAAAACAGGAAAGTAGACTATTATCTGAATGGTGGCCATTTGTAAAAGGGGAGATGCAACGAGACCTGGGTGTCATGGTACACCATTCATTGAAAGTGGGCATGCAGGTGCAGCAGGCAGTGAAGAAAGCGAATGGTATGTTAGCATTCATAGCAAAAGGATTTGAGTATAAGAGCAGGGAGGTTCTACTGCAGTTGTACAGGGTCTTGGTGAGACCACACCTGGAGTATTGCGTACAGTTTTGGTCTCCTAATCTGGGGAAAGACATTCTTGCCATAGAGGGAGTACAGAGAAGGTTCACCAGACTGATTCCTGGGATGGCAGGACTTTCATATGAAGAAAGACTGGATAGACTCGGCTTGTACTAGCTAGAATTCTTAAGGGGTTGGACAAGCTAGATGCAGGAAGATTGTTCCCGATGTTGGGGAAGTCCAGAACAATGGGTCACAGTTTAAGGATTAGGGGGAAGTCTTTTAGGACCGAGATGAGAAAAACATTTTTCACACAGAGAGTGGTGAATCTGTGGAATTCTCTGCCACAGAAGGTAGTTGAGGCCAGTTCATTGGCTATATTTAAGAGGGAGTTAGATTTGGCCCTTGTGACTAAAGGGATCAGGGGGTATGGAGAGAAGGCAGGTACGGGATACTGAGTTGGATGATCAGCCATGATCATATTGAATGGCGGTGCAGGCTCGAAGGGCTGAATGGCCTACTCCTGCACCTATTTTCTATGTTTCTATGTCCCCTCATGTCCCCCTCACACAGTCCCCCTCATGTCCCCTCACACAGTCCCCTCACACATTCCCCTCATGTCCCCTCACAGTGCCTCACAGTCCCCCTCATGTCCCCTCACAGTCCCCCTCATGTCCCCTCACACATTCCCCTCATGTCCCCCTCATGTCCCCTCACACAGTACCTCACACAGTCCCCCTCATGTCCCCTCACACAGGCTCAGCACTTGCACTCGCATGCCCAGAACATGATGCAATGAAGAACTAACTGTTATAATAATAATCTCTTTAACAGAGTTACGATGCTGCCATGTTAGTTTATTAGTGAAAGTTGATTCCTTGGATGGAGATCACTCAAGCTTGTTATTACTGAGCTTTCCATCAGCAGAGTAATTTAGATGAAAGAAAGCATCATGGCCCGACTCCTCCAATTAATACAAACACATATATCCCCCTTCCCCCCATCACCCTTTGATGGCTTTATTGGATTCCGGTAGGGTTGCAAATCCAATATCTCATCAGCGATTTCCCCAGCTCTGTGTCTGCTCCAGGAGACAGCGCTGTGTTGTCTGAATCAGGATACTTATTTATATTCAACATTCTCTTCAGACAGCGTGTTTTCCCAATGATGTAAGAGTTAGCTCCAATACTCCATCTCTTCTGTGTAAACCCCATGCCTCTGCTTTTGTGACATCCCCTCTCTCACAAATCTTCCCTGAATCCTTTCTAACTTCCTGCTCTTTTGCAAAGCAGCCTGTTTGTTTATATTTCATTCCAACGAAAGCCTCTCTTCTGCCAGATCTTTTATCTAATTATTTCTGGTTCAATGGCCACATATGCTATAACGGCACTGATTTCAGGTTAGCTGCGATGAAAAATAATGCACGTTTATCAGATCAATATCAGGACAACAACCTCAGTCAGCAGGACAAAGGAGTTAGTTATCAACTTGAGGAAGCATGGTGGAGTACATGCCACGTTCAGCATCAAAGGTGCCGAATTGTAAATGGTTGAGAGCTTCAAGTTTCTTGGTGTTAATATTAATGATGATCTATTGTGGACTAACCACATTGATGTGACAGCCAAGAGGGCAGACGGTCGACTCTACCTCCTCAGGAGAATGAAGAAATTTGACACAAGTCTCCAGTGACTCTTACAAACTTTTACAGATACACTATAAAAACCAATATTGTCGGGTTGCTCAACAGCTTGGTTTGGAAACAGCTCTGCCTACAATTGCAAGACCCATCACAGAGACCAGACTTCCGACTCACTTTTACCCCATTGCGGACGTTGGACTTTGTCTATGGAACTGATGCACTACAATATTTGGTACTATGAGAACATTTACCAGACATTTGGACAGGTACATGGATAGGAAACTTTTAGAGGGGTAAGGGCTAAAAACAAGCATGTCAGGACCAGCATAAATGAGGAATCGCGGTCAAGATGGGGAAGTTGGGCTGAAGGGCCAGTTTCCATGCTGTATGACTTTATGGCTCGATGCAATGCTGAGGATTCTCACCTTAAACCTATCCCTCTAATTTTTGATTCCCCCACTCTGGGTAAAAGATTCTCTGCATTCACCCTGTCTATTTCCCTCATGATGTACCCAAGTACCGTGAAATTCCTTTTTTGCATACAGTTTAGTAAAAATCTTACTTAACATAGATGCCAGCGTCCTCAAATACAAGAGGGGTGTAGGAACGGTAGATTACATTGTGGCGGTTCAAAGAGTGGCCGCCACCACCCCTGGCAGCGCAGTCCATGCATGTGCCACCCTCTGTGTGAAACACAATCTCCTCGGAACTCTGCCCCTCTCACCCTAATGCTGTTCCTTTTCATATTTGACATTTCCATCCTGGGAAAAAGGTTCTGACTCTCAACCCAAACTAAGCCTCTCATCATTTTATATACTTTTATCAGGTCTCCATACAACCTCCGGAGTTCCAGAGAAAACAATCGGTCTATCCAACCTTTCCCTGCAGATATTCTAGGCGGCATTCCGGTAAGCCTCTTCCGCACTCTCCCAAAAGCCTCCACATCCTTCTCTGGATGCTTTCAAGAGAGAGCTAGATAGGGCTCTTAAAGATAGCGGAGTCAGGGGATATGGGGAGAAGGCAGGAACAGGGTACTGATTGGGGATGATCAGCCATGATCACAGTGAATGCTGGTGCTGGCTCGAAGGGCCGAATGGCCTACTCCTGAACCTATTGCCTGTAATGAGGTGAATGGAACTGCACACAACTCTCCAAATACGGCCTCATCAAAGTTGTACAAAGGGTGAATGCCGAAGCCGCAGAGGACTGTAGATGGAGTCGATGGTGGGGAGTGTGGTCTGTGTGATGGACTGGGCTACATCTACAATGGTGGGGAGTGTGGTGTGTGTGATGGACTGGGCTACATCTACAATGGTGGGGAGTGTGGTCTGTGTGATGGACAGGGCTACATCTACAATGGTGGGGAGTGTGGTCTGTGTGATGGACTGGGCTACATCTACAATGGTGGGGAGTGTGGTCTGTGTGATGGACTGGGATACATCTACAATGGTGGGGAGTGTGGTCTGTGTGATGGTCTGGGCTACATCCACAACTCTGCAATTTTACACGGACTTGGCCAGAACTGTTCCCAAACCAAGTAGTGATGCAACCCGACATTATGACGTGAAGAAGGGTCTCGACCGGAAACATCACCCATTCCTTCTCTCCAGAGATTCCGCCTCACCCGCTGAGTTACTCCAGCGTTTTGTGTCCACCTCCGACATTATGATTTCTCTAATGATAGAAGTTTGGAAGAATCATTAGAGACATACCGAACGTCCGGAGTCTCCTGTGAAGTAGAGGCATTAGTGTACCTACTTGGTTGTCACTTCAATGGGGTTGGTCCAAGACAGATGGTTGGTAATATTAACATCAAAGAACCATTTCCACATCCGCACCATTGATGCTGATCGGGGCAAGTACTCCACACATTACCAGAAGTCAATAACTAGTTCCTTTGTCTTGCTGATGTTGAGGGAGAGGTTGTTGGCCTAACACCGTCACCGAGCTCTCTATCTCCTTCCTGTGATGTAAAACGTAGAGACATGGAAGGACAGAGTTTCCAAAGCAGCAAAAACAAGCAGTTGGAAGAATAAACTGGTGTGTTCCAGGGTTAAAAGCAAGACACAGTGAAATTAAAATTATGGTTCATCTCAAAGATCACAGTCCATTTTTTCTTGTTTATATCTGGTTGTTGGATGCAGATTGCAGAAGTCGCTGGTTCTGTATACAGACCACCCACTGGTGAACTCTGAGACTCCGGGCCAACCAGTCTGGCCCTGTCAGATGGAGAGAGCAGAGCGTGGAACGGGACAAATGGAACAGCTCAGAGCGGTGACTTCCCTTCACACCCCGTGAATGAAGTTTGAACTGTTTGTAACAACAGCTCATTTAAATAAAGACAGAAAATTGTGGACATACTCAGCAGCTAAGTCCTCGAGAACAGAGTTAACGTTTTAGATCAAAAACCCTTCAACAGGAAAGAGTCAGAAGAAGCTGTATCTGTTTAAAATACAGATAGGTACATGCGTATGCAGGGAATGGAGGGATAGATAGAGTGGCCTAGATTGAGTGGTGGAGAGGATGTTTCCACTAGTGCAAGAGCTTAGAACCACAGGGCACAGCCTAGAAATAAATGGACGTAACTTTAGAAAGGAGATGAGGAGGAATTTCTTTAGCCTGAGGGTGGAAGATTTCTATGGAATTCATTGCCACACACAGCTGCGGAGGCCAAGTCATTAGGTAATTTTAAAGTCAAAATTGATAGGTTCTTGATTATTATGGGTGTCAAAGGCTAGGGAGACGGGAAGGGGTGTTCCGGGTTGGGACCCTTCTTCAGACTAATTGCAGCAGGGGGTGAGAAAGCTGGGAGAGAGGTGGGGCTGGACAAAGTCTGGCAAGACATAGGTGGATGTAGGTGTGGGGGTGGGGGCTGATGGGTGGATAAAGGCCAGAAATGAAACGACAAAAAGTGTGAGATGAGATAAGGATTAAAGATGGGTGAATTGTGCAACCAGGAGAAGGAATCTAGGTGGAAGGGGACAAGGAGGAGGGAACAGTGAGGAAGAGGTACAGGGAAGAGAGGGGAGAGCGACGAGGATGGAAGTGGTGGTGGGGGGGGGGGGGTGTACCAGTGTCAATGAACCCATCAGGATAGGGCTGCTCACCATGACATTATCCTGGCAGGAAATGGAACTTGAGTCAGTGTCCCTGAATTTGTTTACATAATATTTACATGATCTGAGCTGATGGCATCATGTTAGCATCAAGCTGTCAACATGGTTAACCAGAAGCACCAAGATTTAGACAATAGACAATAGGTGCAGGAGTGGGCCATTCAGCCCTTTGAGCCAGCACCGCCATTCACTAAGATCATGGCTGATCATCCACAATCAGTACCCCGTTCCTGCCTTCTCCCCATATCCCCTGACTGCTATCTTTAAGAGCCCTATCTAACTCTCTCTTGAAAGCATCCAGATAATTTGCCTCCACCGCCCTCTGAGGCAGAGAATTCCACAGATTCACAACTCCCTGTGTGAAAAAGTGTTTCCTCATCTCCGTTCTAAATGGCTTACCCCTTATTCTTAAACTGTGGCCGTTGGTTCTGTACTCCCCCAACATCGGGAACATGTTTCCTGCCTCTAGCGTGTCCAATCCCTTAATAATCCTATATGTTTCAATAAGATCCCCTCTCATCCTTCTAAACTCCAGTTAGTACAAGCCCATGAACAAAGCAACATAAGTGAAACACTGGGGAAACTCAGCGGGTGCGGCAGCATCTATGGGGCGAAGGAAATAGGCAACGTTTCGTCCCGAAACGTTGCCCATTTCCTTCGCTCCATAGATGCTGCCGCACCCGCTGAGTTTCTCCAGCACTATTGTCTACCTTCGATTTTCCAGCATCTGCAGTTCCTTCTTGAACATAAGTGAAACACTATGTTAGAGGGACTGTAGTTATTGTTTGTCTGATTGTCACATGTGCTCTGTACGTGAGAGCAGCAAGATGGAATGGCCCGACCCAAAACATCATCTGTCCCTTCCCTCCCCACCTGACCTGCTCAGCAGCAAGGCAAGTGGGGATAGATACCAAGTGATGGTGATGAGGCTTTCCATCTACACCTCACGCTGCCTCGGCAAGGCCAGCAGCATAATCAAGGACCAGTCGCACCCCGGCCAGTCCCTCTTCTCCCCTCTCCCATCAGGCAAGAGGTACAGAAGTGTGAAAACACACACCTCCAGATTCAGGGACAGTTTCTCCCCAGCTGTTATCAGGCAACTGAACCATCCTACTGCAGAGCAGTGCTGAACTACTATCTACCTCATTGGTGACCCTCGGACTATATCTAATCAGACTTTACTGGACTTTACCTTGCACTAAACATTATCCCCTTTATCCTGTATCTGTACACTGTGGATGACTTGATTGTAATCATGTACAGTCTGACTGATAGAAGGCTACAAAAAAGCTTTTCACTGTAAAGTTGTCCCACCCCGGTCATTCCTTCCACCATTGACTCCATCTACACTTCACGCTGCCTCGGGAAAGCAGCCAACATAATCAAAGACTTGTCCCACCCCGATCATTCCTTCTTCTCCCCGCTCCCGTCCGGCAGAAGGTACAGAAGCTTGAAAGCGCGCACCACCAGACACAGGAACAGCTTCTTCCCCTCTGTTATCAGGCTTCTGAATGGTCCTTCCATAAGCTAGGGTACTGTCCGATTCTCCTCGACCCCATTGCGGACATTGGACTTTGTCTGTGGAACTGATGCGCTACAATGCTGAGAACTATATTCTGCACTCTGTATCAAGAGGAAGGGGGAGGGGGAGCGTCAGTCTACCCCACGACAGAAGTGGGAGGAGTTGTACAGATTGATAGCCATGGGGAAAAAGGATCTCCTGTCACGTTCTGTCCTGCAACTTGGTGGAACCAGTCTGTTGCTGAAGGTGCTCCTCAGGTTGACCAGTGTGTCGTGGAGGGGGTGAGATGTATTGTCCAAGATGCTCCGCAGTTTGAGGAGCATCCTCCTTTCCGAGACCACCCCCTAGTGACTCCAACTCCACCCCCAGGACAGAGCCAGCCTTCCTGATGAGTTTGTTAATTCTGTTGGGGTCCGTGGACTTCGCCCTGCTGCCCCAGCACACGACAGCGAAGAAGATGGCACTGGCCACTACCGATCGATAGAACATCTGCAGCATCTTACCGCAGACGTTGATAGAGCGGAGCCTCCTCAGAAAGTACAGACAGCTCTGTCCCTTCTTATACAGTGCCTCAGCATTCATGGACCAGTCCAGTTTACAATCCAAGTAAACTCCAAGGTACTTGTACACCTTGGTAAACTGCACATCCACACCCTTGATGGGGACAGGGGGCAGGGGACAAGGATGTTCCTGTACATGCCTTCTACATTCTCATCATAAACAGCAATGGGCCCAGCACAGATCCTGGAGGCACACCACTCTTCACAGGCCTGCCTTCAAAAACACATTTCCAGCACCACCCTTTGCTTGCCCCTGGATCCTATGCAATCTGACCTTCCAGAGCAGCTACCATGTGGAGCCACATCAAATATCTACTGAAGTCCATCTAGACAATGCCTATGGATTTGCCCTTGTCCACCTTTTGGGTTAGTTCTTCATAAATTGCCGAGGTGTCACAAGATGAGCGGCGATGCAAACTAATGGAACTCCTGAAGGCAGTGAGGATGCTTTCACTGCCTCATTCAGAGCCTGAGGTCAGGCCTTGTAACTTAAAACTGGCAACGAGCTCAGGCTGCCTGCAGTTTCTGGCAGGAACGTTATCGAGCTTCACCCAAACCTGTCAGCCACGGGAGATTTGTTTCCAAAACACAATGTGAATTAGCTGATGTTTGAAGATAATTTGTAAAAAAGACTGATAGCTGTTTCCACCACAGAGGATATCCATTGTTTGCATTTCCTCAAATCCTCCTGTCAAGATTGAAAATACAGATACCACTGCAAATCCATCATTCCCCAATGCCCAACACATTCCACAATGTGTAAGCATATCGTTTCTGCTTTTATCTGCGATAGGATCTTTGCAAGTTAGGGCAGTAGCTTGGTGTCACCGAGCAAAACAAGCAGCTTCTTTTACTGGTTTACAAAAAAGGGCACAAAGTGCTGGAGTAACTCAGCGGGTCAGGCAGCATCTGTGGAGAACATGGATAGGTGACGTTTCACAGAGTGCTGGAGTAACTCAGCGGGTCAGGCAGCATCTCTGGAGAACATGGAACCCAATCTCGTCTGCTTGCACGTGATCCAGATCCCTCCATTCCCTGCATATCCATGTGCCGATCTAAAAGTCTCTTAAACGCCACTATTGTATCTGCCTCCACCACTGCCCCTGCCAGTGAGCTTCAGGCATTAAACCACAATGTGTATTTGCCCCGCAGTGGCTAAACTTTACAAATTGAACTTGATGTGCTGACAAATTGAACTTGATGTGGTGACAGTAAATGATTCCCTCTGTTCCATGAACAATAAACGCCTGACGTCTGTGAAATCTACGGAAAGAATGCCTGATCTGGTTGTACAGAGAACACATATCTTTTCCTTATAAAGCCAGAGTAAAGCCATATCAGCATAAGATCTATCCCAGAGTGCAGAGAACTCTTGCTCATGTGTCATATGTTGAAAGAATGAAGCGACTGGGATTGTATACACTGGAATTTGGAAGAATGAGATGGGATCTTATTGAAATATATGATTATTAAGGGATTGGACACGTTAGAGGCAGGAAACATGTTCCTGATGTTGGGGGAGTCCAGAACCAGGGTCCACAGTTTAAGAATAAAGGGTAAGCCATTTAGAATGGTGATGAGGAAAAACCCACAGTTGTGAATCTGTGGAATTCTCTGCCTCAGAAGGCAGTGGAGGCCAATTCGCTGGATGCTTTCAAGAGAGAGTCAGATAGAGCTCTTAAAGATAGCGATTGGGAGAAGGCAGGAAAAGGGTACTGATTGGGGATGATCAGCCATGGTCACCACCGGGTGGTGCCCATAATGGCTGCCTCGCCAGCAGTCTGCCTTGTCCCTTCTCTGTTTTTATTATTTTAAGTATGTCTTGAATGTTTGTTTTAATGTCTCTTGGTATGTTTTATGTGGGGGGTGCGGGGGGGAGGGGGAACGGGGTAACCTTTTTCAGTCAACTACCTCGACGGAGATGCGTTTTTTCTCCGTGTCGCATCTCTGGCCCCTCTGCGGCCTACAACATGGAGTAGTGCGGCCTTTCCAGGAGACATCCCAACTTCGATACACTATACTCTGACTGATGAAGTCCAATGTACCATAAGCCTTTTTTCCACCTTATCCACCTGCGACTTGACCTTCAAGGAACCATGCACCTGCATTCCTAGATCTCTCTGCTCTGCAACACTCTCCAGAGGCCTAACATTCACTGTGTAGTCCTGTGCTTGTTAGACTTCCCAAAATGCAACACCTCACACTTCTCTGTCCAGAGGCAGCTGAGATAACAAGAATTAAAGGACATGGATAGGAAATGTTGAGAGGGATATGGACCAAAAGCGGGCTAGTGGGACTAGTGTAGATAGGGCATCTTGGTTTGCATGGGCAATTTCAATGTTTCAAGGATTCAAGGTCTGTTTATTGTCACATATAGTGAAACCCGATTACCATACACCAATACTAAAAATAGCAACAAGACACACAGCTACATAAAAGTTAACATAAACATCCACCACAGCGGATTCCCCACATTCCTCACTGTGATGGAAGCCAATAAAGTCTAATCTTCTTCCCACTTTATTCCACCTCGGTCGGGGGAGTCGAACCATCCGCAGTCGGGGCGATCGAAACTTCCGCGTTGGGCCGATCGAAGCTACTGTGATCCTGCAGCTTGGAGCTCCTGAAGTCGGTCCCTAACTGTGAGCTCCACGATGTTAAGTCTGCAGGCTCCTGCGGTTAGATAGAAACATAGAAACAGAGAAAATAGGTGCAGGAGTAGGCCATTCGGCCCTTCGAGCCTGCACCGCCATTCAATATGATCATGGCTGATCATCCAACTCAGTATCCTGTACCTGCCTTCTCTCATACCCCCTGATCCCTTTAGCCACAAGGGCACATCTAACTCCCTCTTAAATATAGCCAATGAACTGGCCTCAACTACCTTCTGTGGCAGAAAGTTCCAGAGATTCACCACTCTCTGTGTGAAAAATGTTTTTCTCATCTCGGTCCTAAAGGATTTCCCCTTAATCCTTAAACTGTGACCCCTTGTCCTGGACTTCCCCAACATCGGGAACAATCTTCCTGCATCTAGCCTGTCCAACCCCTTAAGAATTTTGTAAGTTTCTGTAAGATCCCCCCTCAATCTTCTAAATTCTAGCGAGTACAAGCCGAGTCTATCCAGTCTTTCTTCATATGAAAGTCCTGACATCCCAGGAATCAATCTGGTGAACCTTCTCTGTACTCCCTCTATGGCAAGAATGTCTTTCCTCAGATTTGGAGACCAAAACTGTACGCAATACTCCAAGTGTGGTCTCACCAGGACCCTGTACAACTGCAGTAGAACCTCCCTGCTCCTATACTCGAATCCTTTTGCTATGAATACTAACATACCATTCGCTTTCCTCACTGTCTGCTGCACCTGCATGCCTACTTTTAATGACTGGTGTACCATGACACCCAGGTCTCGTTGCATCTCCCCTTTTCCTAATCGGCCACCATTTAGATAATAGTCTACTTTCCTGTTTTTGCCACCAAAGTGGATAACCTTACATTTATCCGCATTATACTGCATCTGCCATGCATTTGCGCACTCACCCAGCCTATCCAGGTCACCTTGCAGCCTCCTAGCATCCTCCTCACAGCTAACACTGCCCCCCAGCTTTGTGTCATCCGCAAACTTGGAGATGTTGCATTCAATTCCCTCGTCCAAATCATTAATATATATTGTAAATAGCTGGGGTCCCAGCACTGAGCCTTGCGGTACCCCACTAGTCACTGCCTGCCATTCTGAAAAGGACCCGTTTACTCCTACTCTTTGCTTCCTGTTTGCCAGCCAGTTCTCTATCCACATCAATACTGAACCCCCGATACCGTGTGCTTTAAGTTTGTATACTAATCTCGTATGTGGGACCTTGTCGAAAGCCTTCTGAAAGTCCAGATATAACACATCCACTGGTTCTCCCTTATCCACTCTACTAGTTACATCCTCGAAAAATTCTATAATATTCATCAGACATGATTTACCTTTCGTAAATCCATGCTGACTATGTCCAAAGATTTCACCACTTTCCAAATGTGCTGCTATCCATAACTGACTCTAGCAGTTTCCCACTACCGATGTTAGACTAACTGGTCTGTAATTCCCCGTTTTCTCTCTCCGTCCCTTTTTTAAAAAGGAGGGTTACATTAGCTACCCTCCAATCCTCAGGAACTACTCCAGAATCTAAAGAGTTTTGAAAAATTATCACTAATGCATCACTATTTCTGGGGCTACTTCCTTAAGTACTCTGGGATGCAGCCTATCTGGCCCTGGGGATTTATCGGCCTTCAATCCATTCAATTTACCTAACACCACTTCCCGGGCTAACCTGGATTTCACTCAGGTTCCTCTATCTCATTTGACCCGCGGTGCCCTGCTATTTCCGGCAGATTATTTATGTCTTCCTTAATGAAGACAGAACCAAAGTAGTTATTCAATTGGTCTGCCATGTCCTTGTTCCCCATGATTAATTCACCTGTTCTGACTGCAAGGGACCTACATTTGTTTTAACTAATCTCTTTCTCTTCACATATCTATAAAAACTTTTGCAGTCAGTTTTTATGTTCCCTGCCACTACCTTCCCTGATTTATTCTTTTGCCAAACTGGGATGAACAATTTTTGTAGTTCATCCATGCAGTCTTTAAATGCCTTCCATTGCATATCCACCGTCAACCCTTTAAGAATCAATTGCCAGTCAATCTTGGCCAATTCACGTTTCATACCCTCAAAGTTACCTTTCTTTAAGTTCAGAACCCTTGTTTCTGAATTAACAATGTCACTCTCCATCCTAATGAAGAACTCAACCATATTATGGTCACTCTTGCCCAAGGGGCCGCGCACAACAAGACTGCTAACTAACCCTTCCTCATTACTCAATACCCAGTCTAGAATAGCCTGCTCTCTCGTTGATTCCTCTACATGTTGGTTTAGAAAACTATCCCGCATACATTCCAAGAAATCCTCTTCCTCAGCACCCCTGCCAATTTGATTCACCCAATCTATATGTAGATTGAAGTCACCCATTATAACTGTTTTCCTTTGTTGCACGCATTTCTAATTTCCTGTTTGATGCCATCCCCAACTCCACTACTACTGGTAGGTGGCCTGTACACAACACCCACTAGCGTTTTCTGCCCCATAGTGTTTCGTAGCTCTACCCATATCGATTCCACATCCTCCAAGCTAATATCCTTCCTTTCCATTACGTTGATCTCCTCTCTAACCAGCAACGCTACCCCACCTCCTTTCCTTTCTCTCTATCCCTCCTGAATATTGAATATCCCTGGATGTTCAGCTCCCAGCCTTGGTCACCCTGGAGCCATGTCTCCGTGATCCCAACTATATCATAATCATTAACAGCTATCTGCACATTCAACTCATCCAACCTTATTACAAATGCTCCTTGCATTGAGACACAAAGCCTTCAGGCAAGTTTTTAGAACGCTCTTACCCCTTATACAATTATGTTTGAAAAGTGGCCCTTTTTGATTTTTGCCCAGGATTTGTCTGCCTACCACTTTTACTTTTCACCTTGCTACCTATTGCTTCTACCCTCATTTTACACCCCTCTGTCTCTCTGCTCACACATTTAAGAAATCCACCAAATCTTATTCTCTGTTTATTATTTTTTTCTTCTTTCCCCCCTACCTGTTGGGTCTGAGTGTTTCCCTTCTCTGCCTCCTGCCTCACACACTGTCTACAAGCTTTCTCTATTTGAACTTCCGAGGTCGATCCCAGGCAAAAGGATCGCAACCTCCACGATGTTAAGTCCGCAGGCTCCCGTAATTGGAGCTCCCTGAAGTTGGTCCCCAACAGAGGCTGCCAGCTCCACAATTTTAGACAATAGACAAGAGACAATAGGTGCAGGAGTAGGCCATTCAGCCCTTCGAGCCAGCACCGCCATTCACTGTGATCATGGCTGATCATCCACAATCTGTACCCCATTCCTGCTTTCTCACTATATCCCCTGACTCCGCTATTTTTAAGAGCCCTATCTTAACTCTCTCTTAAAGGCCATCCAGAGAATTGGCCTCCACTGCCTTCTGAGGCAGAGAATTCCACATATTCACAACTCTCTCGGTGAAAAAGTGTTTCCTCATCTCCGTTCTAAATGGTCTGCCCCTTATTCTTAAACTGTGGCCCCTGGTTCTGGACTCCCCCAACATTAGGCTGCAGTGCAGATGGAGATACGATATGGAAAAAGTCACATCTCTGTCGAGGTAAGAGATTAAGAAAAGTTTCCCCCAACCCCCACCCCCTACACAAAAACAAGCTAGAGAACACTAAAACATACATTTAACACATAATAAAAAACACCAAAGAAGGAAAAGGATGAGATAGACTATTGGCGAGCAGCCATTGCGGGCACCATCCGATGGGCTGAAGGGCCAGTATCGGTGTTGTATGACTGTGACTCTATGACAATGACTGTGTGAAGAAATTGCCCCTCAGGTTCATATAAAATATTTCCACACTGACCTTAAACCTGTGACCTCGGTTAGGGATTCCCTGACCCTGGATAAAGCACTCTGTGCATTCGCCCCAACTATTCCTCTGATGATTTTCTAAAACCTCTATAAGATCGCCCCTCAGCCTCCTGTGCAGAGTCATGGTGTTGTACAGTCATCGAGCATGGGGGAGTTGTGCCTCTCAGCGCAACTCCTCCATGCCGACCAACATGCCCCATCTAAGCTCGGCCCATTTGCTCATGCTTGGCCCATATACCTCTAAACCTTTTCTATCCATGTACCTGTTGAAGTGTCTTTAAAATGTTGTTATAGTACCTGCCTCAACTACTTCCTCTGGCAGCTCCTTCCATATACCCTCCACCGTCAGAATGAAGAAAATTACCCCTCAGTTTCCAATTTCAATCAAAATCGTCCCCATGGTGTATGCTATAAAATAACCATTTGCAAATGCCACTGATAATTTTCACCAATCTCCTTTGCCTTTCTTTCTGGGGTTTCCAAATTATCCTCATTCCCCAACATCCAAACATGTTCGGCAACCTTTCTGGACTGAGTAGGGCAAGAAATCCATGAACGCCGCTTGCTAAATGAAGCAACATTTTAGTTCCAGCAATGATTCTTTTGAAACCACACATATCCCAACGTAGGTTTGTTTAAGAAGGAACTGCAGATGCTGGAAAATCGAAGGTAGACAAAAATGCTGGAAAACTCAGTGGGTGAGGCAGCATCTATGGAGCGAAGGAAAAAGGCATCATTGCCTTTTTCCTTCGCTCCATAGATGCTGCCTCACCCACTGCGTTTCTCCAGCATTTTTGTCTATCCCAATGTAGGAATGTGTCCACATTTAATAAACACTAATGATCCTAACTCCAGACAGGTTGGGGCGTGAATTCAGCTCGTTTACAATGTACCGCAAGATAATGTTAAACTGAAGATGTTTCCACAAGGAAACCAAAATTGTTTCAGTGCAAGATCCTACAGGACCTTGTGCAATGTTGTTACTGTTCTTGGATTAGTTCAGTCCTTTAATTAATCCAGGTTGTGTAAATTGGCAAATGGGACAATTCCGGATCTGCCTAGTTTTCCGTTGTCAACGTTACTCATCATCCCATTGTTCCCACCTCCTCAATGGCAAAGAATGGATAGCGTTGGAAAACAAGGGAGCAGCTCCATGGTGTGGGTTCTGCACCTCTCTCCTCATCCCATTGTCAGGGGGCAGCCTGATTGTCTCTTCGACATGTTCCTGATTTCCTGCTACCCACTGAGTTACTCCAGCACTGTGCATCTATCCTCCTGCAACCCCTCGCCTTGTTTCTCTTGGCTCTGTTCCCTGTATATCCAGAGTGGTATACGAAGGATGCCAACAAATTGGGGAGATTTAGTTTAGAGATGAGATTTATTATTAATGTTTAATGTTTTTTATGTGTCATTCCTAACTGTCACTGTATGTCACGTTGTCACTTGCGGGCGGAGCACCAAGGCAAATTCCTTGTATGTGAATATTTGGCCAATAAACTCATTCATTCATTCATTCATTCATGGAAACAAGACCTTTGGCCCACTGACCATCGATCACCCATTCACACGAGTTCTATGTTATCCCACTTTCTCATCCACTCCCGACAAACTAGGGGCAATTTACAGAGGGCCAAATAGCCTACCAATTAACAAATCTGCATGTCTTTGGGATGTGGGAGGAAACCGGGGCACCTGGCGGAAACCCACACGGTCACAGGGAGAATGTGCAAACACCACACAGACAGCACCCGAGGTAGACATATATATGGATAGAAAGATTTTAGAGAGATATGTCAAATGCAGGCAAAGGGTATGCTAAGTTAGTCACCCTGGAGAAGGTGGGCCAAAGGGCCTGTTTCCATGTTGTACAGCTCTGTGGTCTATCTCTGCTGTTGTTAACATTTGCAGGAATTGGATAAGAGGTATAATCCAACCTCCTCTCTACAATAAAGGTGATCCTTAGTGTCCTGACTGATATTTATTCAACATTTCTACTTTTCCATATTTTTCCATATTCTTCTGACTGATGGAGTATCCCAATCTGAAAATGGCATCTATCTGAAAGTAAGCATGCAGCTACAGCAGGCAGTGAAGAAAGCGAATGGCATGTTGGCCTTCATAACAAGAGGAGTTGAGTATAGGAGTAAAGAGGTCCTTCTGCAGTTCTACAGGGCCCTAGTGAGACCACACCTGGAGTATTGTGTGCAGTTTTGGTCTCCAAATTTGAGGAAGGACATTCTTGCTCTTGAGGGAGTGCTGTAGGTTCACAAGGTTAATTCCCGGGATGGCGGGACTGTCATATGCTGAGAGAATGGAGCGGCTGGGCTTGTATACTCTGGAATTTAGAAGGATGAGAGGAATCTTATTGAAACATATAAGATTATTAAGGGTTTGGACAGGCTAGAGGCAGGAAACATGTTCCCGATGTTGGGGGAGTCCAGAACCAGGGGCCACAGTTCAAGAATAAGGGTAAGCCATTTAGAACGGAGACGAGGAAACACTTTTTCACACAGAGAGTTGTGAGTTTGTGGAATTCTCTGCCTCAGAGGGCGGTGGAGGCCGGTTCTCTGGATACTTTCAAGAGAGAGCTATATAGGGCTCTTAAAGATAGCGGAGTTAGGGTATATGGGGAGAAGACAGGAACGCGGTACTGATTGTGGATGATCAGCCATGATCACATTGAATGGAGTTGCTGGCTCAAAGGGCCGAATGGCCTACTCCTGCACCTATTGTCTATTGTCTATTCATGTTCTCCAGAGATGTTATCTGAACCATTGAGTTATTCCAGCACTTTATGGGGGGTTTTTGTAAGCCAGCATCTGTACTTCCTTGTGTCCCCAAAGAATACAACTGTGCAGACCAGCTGTTATTGATGACAGCACCAAATTTCAAGATGCAGTAAGATCACTGAAGCTCTACAAGGCGCTGGTCAGGCCGCATGTGGAATATTGTGAACAATTTTGGGCTCCGTACCTGAGGAAGGATGTGCCGGCTCTGGAGAGGGTCCAGAGGAGGTTTACATGAACGATCCCAGGAATGAGTGGGTTAGCATATGATGAGCGTTTGTTGGCACTGGGCCTGTACTTGCTTGAGTTTAGAAGAATGAGGGGGGACCTCATTGAAACATACAGAAGAGTGAAAGGCCTGGATAGAGTGTCTGTGGAGAGGATGTTTCCACGTGGGAGAGTCTAGGACCAGAGGTCATAGACTCAGAATTAAAGAGCGTTCTTTTAGGAAGGAGATGAGGAGAAATATCTTCAGTCAGTGGGTGGTGAATCTGTGGAATTCTTCGCCACAGAAGGCTGTGGAGGCCGTCAGTTTATATTTTTTTGGCAGAGATAGATAGATTCTTGATTAGTACGGGTGTCAGAGGTTATGGGGAGAAGGCAGGAGAGATAGATCAGCCATGATTGGATGGTGGAGTAGATAATGGGCCGAATGGCCTAATTTTACTCTTAATAAATGACCTTATGATCGCTCACTGATAATCAATAATCACAGCAGGAGCTTGATCAGCTGGGCAATAGGGCTGAGGAATGGCTAGTGCAGATATCTGCAGGGTGTGAAAAATCAAACCAGGGCAGGACATTCACAGTGAATGGCAGGGCCAGCCCAGGGGAGTGTTGTAGAGCAGAGGAATCTCGGTCTAGGTACATAGCGCCCTGACAAATCATCTTGTAGGTAATCCTCATCACTGGTGTCCGGCAAGGATGTGTTGTAGCTCCTCACTCGACTCCTTACACACTCGTGACTGTGAAGCCAAATATCAATCCAACACAAGTTACAAATTCACGGACTGCATGACCGTAATGGGTCAGATATTAAATAACGATGAGACAGAGGAAGGTGATTGAGAACCTCGTAACCTGGTACCAAGACAACAGCCTCTCTCTCAATGTCAACAGGAGAAAGGAGATAGTGATCGACTTCAGGAAGCGAAGAGGTACACATAGATGCACACGGATGGTGCCAAAGTTGAGATATCACCAGCAATTTGTCCTGGTCCAGCAACATCGAAGCAATGGTCACGAAAGCATACCAGCGCCTCTACTTCCTTAGAAGGCTGAGAAAGTTCAGCAAGTCCCCAACAACTCTCACCAACTTCAACAGATCCACTATAGAAAGCATTTTATTGGGATGCATCAGAGCTTAGATTGTGAACAGCTCCTTCCAAGATCATAAGAAATTTCAGAAGGTTGTGGACACAGCACAGACCATCACACAAACCAACCTCCCTTCTATTGACTCTATCTATGTCTCACGCTGCCTCAGCAAGGCCAGCAGCCCAGACCATCACACAAACCAACCTCCCATCCATTGCCTCCATCTATGTCTCACGCTGCCTTGGCAAGGCCATAATCAAGGACCAGTCTCACACCGGTCACTCCCTCTTCTCCCCTCTCCAATCAGGCAAAAGGTACAGAAGTATGTCCCAACTGTAATCAGGCAACTGAACCATCCTCTCACCAGCTAGAGTGCGGTCTTCATCTCCCATCTACCTCATTGGAGACTTTGATCTTTAATGGACTTTATCTTCACTAAATGTTATAATTTTTATACTGCATCAGGTCAGGTCGGGGGGAGTTCCCCCCGCCACGGGTACCATGTCTTCCCGTGCTACCTGCTCTATGGTCGGACAGTCGGCGACTAAACCGTCACCCCCACCTGGTTTGCCAGGTGAGGAGGGGGCTGTGGACCCCCAGCAGGACCAGAAACAAGACCTGTCAAAGGGCAGATGAGCTCCTAGTGAGCCAACGGCCATCCACACTTCAGTAGAAGTTGCGATCACTGTCGTACACGGCATTGTAAGGAATGAGGAAAAACATGAAATGTAATTCTTCCCTCTCCTCAAAAGAGAAGTGGTTAATTGCAAAGAGTCATAAAGACTGCAGAGAGGATTATCAGAACGGAACTTCCCTCCATGGAAACAATCTACACACAGCGCTGTCAAAAAAGAGCAGAGAGAATCATCAGAGACACACTACATCCAGCTCACTCCCTGCTCAAACACAAAAACTGCACATACAACCTCAGGCACAGACGAGCGGACAGCATCGCCACAAACAGAACACGCTTTTTCAAGAGCTTCTTCCCTGCCACAGTGAGACTCTTGGCCAAAACAAAATGAACTGATGTCCTGACCCACCTCATAACATATCCTAGTATATGTGTTTATAGTTTATAGATTATGTGTCTTTCTGTGTGTCTTTTTAACTTGACTTGACTTGACACTCTGAACAACCGCACAAGAGTTCCTATGTGTGTAAGCACAAATGGCAAATAAAGTTTTTGATTTGATTTGATTTAATTAATACACTGGACGGCTTGATTGTAATCATGTATCGTCTTTTTCTTGACTGGATGGCAGGTGACAAAAAAGCGTACACATGACAACAATAATAAACGAACCTAAAATAAACCTTATGTTACAATGTTGGTGAGTGTGTACTGTCAGTATTGTCTGAAGAAGGATCTCGACCCGAAACGTCACCTATTCCTTCGTGCCATAGATGCTGCCTCACCCACTGAGTTTCTCCAGCATTTTTGTCTACCTTTGATTTTTCCAGCATCTGCAGTTCTTTCTTAAACTGGGGGTATTGTGTTCAATTTCGGTCACTCTGCTATAGAAAGAATGCTGGTAAGCTGGAGAGAGTGCAGAGATGATTTACGAGAATGTTGTCAGGACTCGAGGCCTGAGCTATAGGGAGAGGTTGGGCATGGTACGACATTATTCATAGAATCATAGAGTCATAGTGATACAGTGTGGAAACAAGCCCTTCAGCCAACTTGCCCACACCGGCCAACAATGTCCCAGCTACACTAGTCCCACCTGCTCGCGCTTGGTCCATATCCCTCCAAACCTGTCCTGTCCATGTACCTGTCAAACTGTTTCTCAAATGTTGGGATAGTCCCAGCCTCAACTACCTCCTCTGGCAGTTTGTTCCATGCACCTATCACCCGTTGTGTGAAAAAGTTATCCCTCAGATTCCTATTAAATCTTTTCCCCTTCACCTTGAACCTATGTCCTCTGGTCCTCGATTCCCTAATTCTGGGCAAGAGACTCTGTACTCCTACCCGATCTATTCCTCTCATGATTTTATACACTTCAATAAGATCACCCCTCATCCTCCAGCGCTTCAAAGAATAGAGTCCCAGCCTACTCAACCTCTCCCTATAGCTCAGACCTTCTAGTCCTGACAACATCCTTGTAAATTTTTTCTGTACCCTTTCCAGCTTGACATCTTTCCTATAACATGGTGTCCAGAACTGAACACAATACTCTAAATGCGGCCTCATCAACGTCTTATACCGTTGCAACATGACCTCCCAACTTCTATACTCAATACTCTGACTGATGAAAAATTCCTTGGAGCACAGGAGGCTGAGTGGTGATCTTATAAAGGTGTATAAAATCATGAGGGGAATAGATCGCGTAGACGCACAGCTCCATATACCCACCTCTCTTTCGAGTGAAAAAGTTGCCCCTCAGGTTCCTAATCAATCTTTCCCCTCTCACCCTAAAACAATGTCATCTGCTTCTTGATTCTTTTAGAAGCTTTTAGAGGCTTTAGAGGCTTTTAGACAGACACTTGGATATGCAAGGAGGGATATAGATGACGAGCAGGCAGAGGAGATGAGTTTAATTTGGGTTCACGTTGGGCACAGGCATTGTGGGCTGAAGACCCAGCTCTCATCTGTACTCTTCTATGTTCTATGTTCTGTAGTGGATCGTGTACTTCAAAAATGAGACCCTTCGAATAAGTAGCAGCCATTTTGGGCAAGTTAGGGAATAACGTTGCATATTGAACACTGAAGTGAACAGATTTAGTAATTTGCTGTTTAAGGTCAAAATATTTGAAATCCTGAACCAGCTCTTGTGTTGGACCGTGAGTTAAGAAAGTGTTTTGTGCAAAACAATGCAAGGGATTGCTTAGCAACCCTGGCAAAGTCAGTGTACAGTGAGTTAGCCGTCTCTCTTACTGTAAATGAGGTGATTCGGGGATGGCCCAGAATCAGCAGATGGCTGGATTGAATTAGTTTTGCTTGATGTGGCCATGGGTGGGAGTAGCCTGGAGGTTACACAACTTTTAGCTGCTTTTCACTTTGGGATTCATACTCTCTGGTTTACCTGATTTGGGCACAAATACTTCACCCATTAAATAGCTGGGCCTGAGGGAATAGGAAGGGAGGTTGCCCCAATCCTAAATAATTATAATATCGGCAAAAACTAATTGACATCAGGGATTTATTCTGAGAATGGCCCGTTCCTCCCACTGAATCAAGCGATTCTGCCAGAAAAAGCACAAACAGAGCTCCAGTAATCTGGAATTTCCCTTATCAGCTGCAATGTTTCTCCATCAGTCAACGGCCCTGCCAATATTCCCCGCTGAGGTTTGCACATGAAATGACGACCAAAACACAAAGTGTTGGAGGAACTCAGCGGGTCAGGCAGCAGCTGTGAATAGACAGATGACGTTTCAGGTCGGGACGGACTCTACTCCAGCATGTTGTGTGTTGCTCAAGGTTGCAGCATCTGCAGTTGCTTGTGTCTCTGTGAGAATGACGTTCTTGCCTGTGTTACTACAGGGTCACTAGAGATCGCCAGTTACACCCCAATACTGGCTGGAGGCTTGGAAATTAACAGTGCCACTTGGAACTGACCAACAGTGTGTGTCGATGATCCCACTGCCGACAACTGCTGCATTTGCTGCAACCGTTCAAATACAGGTGTTCAGTTGCAGCAAGTACTTCAAGCACAGAGACTCCATTAAATAAAACCCATCTGCCCAATGGTGCTGGCCAGAAATAACATCTGGATGTTCTAGATGATGTAATGTAAATGCCAGCGCCTCTTGAGGCCAGGAGTACAAGCTGGCGAGTGGGCCAGTGCCCCGTGACTCAGGTCACGTGACCTTCTAGAAGTTTCTGTTAGTGTTGGAAATAAAACGCTTCTTACAAGATGTTGTCGGTGTCGGACGGGCATTCATTGTGCCACCGGGACCACTCTCCTTGCAAGAAGAAGAAGAAGAACGAGCGACTGTGGGCCGAAAAAGAAGAAAAAGAAGAAAGCTCAGAGCTGAGGACGGTCAGCCAGTTCCAATGCTCGGTCTAAAGAAAAAAAAAGCAGGTCACAGTCCAAGTCAAAGAGCAAGAAGAAAGAAGCAAGAAGAAGAGCAAGCCTCAAAAGCAGCGGAGGGCCCAGAGCCGATCAGCCTCACGAGCCCCCATCACGCCCCACGTCTCACACTCACCCAGCAGGTCTAAAAGCCCTGTTCGGAAGGTCAGCCGATGGTGGCTTCCACGAGGGGTAGCTCACCCACACGCGTGGCAGACGATCGGGCGGGGAGACGGAGAGGAGGCCGCCCCCCCGTGATGGCCAGAGATCGCCAGGTGGAATCGGGATCACCAGCGAGGAAAAGGCTTCACGATTCCCCGAGTCCCCGCGATCGACGGAGGAATCGCAGGTCTCCATAGATGGCCTCTCCCAGACGGAGTAATGGCCGCCACAGCGACCTTCCCACCATGCTGGCCCGCACCCTCACCCGCTCCCGCGCGCCGATAACAACCGCCGCCACCGCCATGTTCGAGAAATTCAAGGAGCCCTGCGGAGCGAGCGGCACGACCTGAGCAGCAGTTTTAAAACGCTAAGTGACAGGTAGAGCCCTGTAGCCCAGTATAGAGGCCTGTAGCCCAGGTAGAGCCCTGTAGCCCAGGATAGAGGCCTGTAGCCGAGGATAGAGGCCTGTAGCCCAGGATAGAGGTCTGTAGCCCAGGTAGAGCCCTGTAGCCCAGGATAGAGGCCTGTAGCCCAGGATAGAGGCCTGTAGCCAGGATAGAGCCCTGTAGCCCAGGATAGAGACCTGTAGCCCAGGAATTCTTGCCATAGAGGGAGTACAGAGAAGGTTCACCAGACTGATTCCTGGGATGGCAGGACTTTCATATGAAGAAAGACTGGATAGACTCGGCTTGTACTCGCTAGAATTTAGAAGATTGAGGGGGGATCTTATAGAAACTTACAAAATTCTTAAGGGGTTGGACAGGCTAGATGCAGGAAGATTGTTCCCGATGTTGGGGAAGTCCAGAACTAGGGGTCACAGTTTAAGGATAAGAGGGAAGTCTTTTAGGACCGAGATGAGAAAATCATTTTTCACACAGAGAGTGGTGAATCTGTGGAATTCTCTGCCACAGAAGGTAGTTGAGGCCAGTTCATTGGCTATATTTAAGAGGGAGTTAGATGTGGCCCTTGTGGCTAAAGGGATCAGGGGGTATGAAGAGAAGGCAGGGATGAGATACTGAGTTGGATGATCAGCCATGATATCGAATGGCGGTGCAGGCTCGAAGGGCCGAATGGCCTACCTGCACCTATTTTCTATGTTTCTATGTTTCTATGATAGAGGCCTGTAGCCCAGGATAGAGGCCTGTAGCTCAGGATAGACGCCCTGTAGCCGGGGATAGGCCACCTGTAGCCAGACGCGGCGAGAAACCTAGATGGAGGGGCCAGTCGCCCAGACGACACGACGCGCCGAGACGCAGTGACAGCCAACGAGACGGAACCCTAGAGTTTGTAGGTTTTGAGGTTAAAGTGGAAAACAGCAACAATCTTAATTGATTCTATAAAACTTTATGTGGATATTAAAGTTTATTAGCAGAATTTAAATCAAATGTAATATATGTACAAATGTTCTGCTGAATTAAATGAAGCCAAATATAAATGGCTTGAAAAGTACTGTATTTTCATTTATATGCCGTGGACCTACAGGTAAATGAAACCCCAAAGTTGAAGGGGTAGATTGTAGATTGGTTATTGCATGTGAACCAATCAGAGTGATGTAGCATCACTAACTAACACCCATTTCCTACATGATGTAGTTATACTAGCAGTAGCTGTGGAGCAGAACAACAGACAGCCAACCATGTCATCTCTGGGTGCCTGCTCTACCACCCACCAAATGGAGCTCTGTCAGGGCCTGGCAGACATTGAGACAACAACCTGCCTGCTCCAACACCCGGCTTGAGATCTAACTATTCCTTTGGTTTATGTTTCATTCGCAAGAAGAAGAAGATCCAAAAAAAAAGGAGCCCAATCCACATCAAACAGGAATGGTGATTTGATTTGACTTTGGAAAACAGTCACGATCTTCCCTTTGAATATCTGATGGAGCTTGTCATTTGAGCCTCTTTGAGGTTCAAATGACAAGAAATAAATCAAATCAAATCAAAATCAAATCATCCTGCAAGAAGCCAGTGTGTTCTTGCCCGCATCCTCCACCAGTGCAGCGTCTGGAATGTTGCCGGGTTTGGCAGTGACCACACCGACACTCGCAGTAGGGTGAACTCACGTGATATGTTTTATATACACTGGTACAAAAATCCAGGATCATTTGCAGACGCTATCCCTGGCAGTCTCGGGCTTGTCCTATCACCTTAGTCCCGGTCTTTGAAGAAGGCGTGATGATCCAGGCTTCTTCCTGCAGTTTCACCCTTGTTTTGAGGGAGGCACTGGCGATCTCAGGGTTCTTACTGGCGGCTCAGCGTTGGGCTTGAAGAGGTGACGCTGGCAGTGTCTGGAGTATCCTGGTGGCCAGTCTTTGCCTCTGTGTGTGTGGGCAGTGTCCCTCGTTGTCTGTGGACAGTAAGAGGTTCTGGCATCTCAGGCTTAGCTTCAGGTAGAGATGCTGGTGTCTAGGGCACTGAGGCAATGATGGCCTTGCATTTGTCCCAGTGGCTCAGTCTTCCTCGAACCAGCAGCAGGGGAAGACTGGAGGCGCCCCACTATATCTCTCCTACTCTATCCTAGCTTCCTCTTTCTCTCCTGCTTCTTCTCTCATCCTTTTCACTTTTTTCCTCTGGCTAGAATGCCTGGGTTTATGGAGCGTGGACTGACAACATTCAGTGGCCAAGCCAATATCAACTATTTGGACCCAGCTGTTGCCATTGGAGTAGGGGATTGGCCTCTCCTGCGCTGTCCGCCAGTGATATGGATCAGATCCCTTGAATCGCATCCAAGGGACAGGACGCTGTCACAGTATTGGTATTGGAATTGGTATCAGTATTGGTCTTTTTCACACAAAGAGTTGTGTCTGTGGAATTCTCTGCCTCAGAGGGTGGTGGAGGCCGTTTTTCTGGAAACCTTCAAGAGAAATCTAGTTGGAGCACTTAAAGATAGCAGATCCAGGGGATATGGGGAGAAGGCAGGAACGGGGTACTGATTGTGGATGATCAGCCATGATCATAGAAACATAGACATAGAAAATAGGTGCAGGAGTAGGCCATTCGGCCCTTCGAGCCTGCACCGCCATTCAATATGATCATGGCTGATCATCGAACTCAGTATCCTGTACCTGCCTTCTCTCCATACCCCCTGATCTCTTTAGCCACAAGGGCCACATCCAACTCCCTCTTAAATATAGCCAATGAACTGGCCTCAACTACCTTCTGTGGCAGAGAATTCCACAGATTCACCACTCTCTGTGTGAAAAATGTTTTTCTCATCTCGGTCCTAAAAGACTTCCCCCTTATCCTTAAACTGTGACCCCTTGTTCTGGACTTCCCCAACATCGGGAACAATCTTCCTGCATCTAGCCTGTCCAACCCCTTAAGAATTTTGTAAGTTTCTATAAGATCCCCCCTCAATCTTCTAAATTCTAGCGAGTACAAGCCGAGTCTATCCAGTCTTTCTTCATTTGAAAGTTCTGACATCCCAGGAATCAGTCTGGTGAACCTTCTCTGTACTCCCTCTATGGCAAGAATGTCTTTCCTCAGATTAGGAGACCAAAACTGTACGCAATACTCCAGGTGTGGTCTCACCAAGACCCTGTACAACTGCAGTAGAACCTCCATTCTCCTATACTCAAATCCTTTTGCTTCTTCCCCACTGTTATCAGACCACAGACATTGAATGGCGGTGCTGGCTCGAAGGGCCGAATGGCCAACTCCTGCACCTATTGTCTATTGTCTATTGAATAGTTATTGGAATTGGTACTGGTATTAATTAGCATTGATATTGGTTTCACATGTGGCATCAGTTTATTAATGTCACGTGTAACAAGAAACAGTGAAAAACGTTTGTTTGTGAGCTATTCAGTCAATTCATTCCATGCACGAGTACAATCAAGTCACACAAAAGTACAACAGGTAGCGCGGAAAGAAAAATACCAGAGTGAAGAATATAATCTTACAGCGTAGTAGTGTTGCAGTTCAGGGAAAAAGTCCAAGGTCCACGATAAAGTAAGTTGGGAGTTTGCGACTACACCCGAGCTGAAGAGAGGAGAATTCTGTGGTCTGATAACAGCGGGGAAGAAGCTGTTCCTGAGTCTGGTGGTACATGCTTTCAAACTCTTGTACCTTCTAGGATGTGGGAGCGGAGGTGGGGAGAAGAGACAATGACCGGTTTGGGGAAGGTCCTTGGTTACGTTAGCTGCCATTCCTTTTAGTCATATAAGGGTTTCATATAAAGTTTATTCAGATAAAGTTTTCTTTGGAATCTATTTATATGTTACAACTGATTACATTAAAACTTTGCCTCAATAATCAAATGTTCAGAGTTACTGAGACGTGACATTAGTGGAATGGGCGCGAGTACTTGCCTGGGTATGTTTTGACAACCTTTCTGATAATTGGCGCTGTTGCAACACATTCTTTAATGACTGGGAGTGCCCTGAAGATTAAGTTATTTCCTCATCCTGTCTATGCTTCAATTTACTGTGCACTCTGTAAATCGGTTCCAATTTTTTAAAAAGGTGTCAATCCTTCCTGTTACAGGGCGGCACAATGGTGCAGCTGATAGAGGCACTGCCTCACAGCGCCAGACACCTGAGTTCAACCCTCCCCTCGGATGCTGCCTTTGGGGAGTTTGCACGTTCTTTCTGTGACCACATGGGTGTTAACATAGAAACATAGAAACATAGAAAATAGGTGCAGGAGGAGGCAATTCGGCCCTTCGAGCCAGCACCATCATTCATTGTGATCATGGCTGATCGTCCCCAATCAATAATCCGTGCCTGCCTTCTCCCCATATCCCTTGACTCCACTAGCCCCTAGAGCTGTATCTAACTCTTCTCCTGGTGCTCCGGTTTCAATAGACAATAGACAATAGGTGCAGGAGTAGGCCATTTGGCCCTTCGAGCATGGCTGATCATCCCCAATCAGTACCCCGTTCCTGCCTTCTCCCCATATCCCCTGACTCCGCTGTTTTTAAGAGCCCTATCTAGCTCTCTCTTGAAAGCATCCAGAGAACCTGCCTCCACCACCCTCTGAGGCAGAGAATTCCACAGACTCACCACTCTCTGTGATAAAAAGTGTTTCCTCGTCACCGTTCTTAATGGCTTACTCCTTATTCTTAAACTGTGGCCCCGTGTCCAAGCCCTTAACAATCTTATATGTTTCAATGAGATATCCTCTCATCCTTCTAAACTCCAGAGTGTACAAGCCCAGCTGCTCCATTCTCTCAGCATATGACAGTCCCGCCATCCCGGGAATTAACCTTGTGAACCTACGCTGCACTCCCTCAATAGCAAGAATTTCCTCCCGCATCCCAAAGATGTGTGGGTTTGTAGGCTAATTGGCCGTCTGCAAATTACCCATAGTGTATAGAGAGTAGATGTGAAAGTGGGATAACATAGAACCAGTGTGAACGGGTATCCAATGGTCAGCATGGACTCAATGGTGGAAAGGCCCTGTCTCCATGCTGTATCTCCAAAATCTACAGTTGCGGAGACAACCTGGGGAAGGACACAAAGTGCTGGAGTGGATCAGGCAGCATATGCAGCACCGTCACCAAGAGCCATTTATGTTGGCATATTATATTATTTTGTCTAGATATATCTTGCAGTATTATTTTGGACACTTGTGGGGTGGTCATTAGATGTACATGGGGGCGTATATGTATGGGCATAGTGGACAGGGAGTGGCAGACCAGGCACAGGGCTGGAGAATAACCAGTTCTCACCAGACCGGGGAGAACAGCTAGCTACAACTTGTATGCAAAATAAGGAAAACCTGGTACGTTCATAGAAACATAGAAAATAGGTACAGGAGTAGGCCATTCAGCCCTTCGAGCCTGCACCACCATTCAATATGATCATGGCTGATCATCCAACTCAGTATCCTGTACCTGCCTTCTCTCCATACCCCCTGATCCCTTTAGCCACAAGGGCCACATCTAACTCCCTCTTAAATATAGCCAATGAACTGGCCTCAACTACCTTCTCTTTGTTTGTACAACCACTTCAATAAAGAGTTTAAGAAGGAACTGCAGATGCTGGAAAATCGAAGGGATACAAAATGCTGGAGAAGCTCAGCGGGTGCAGCAGCATCTATGGAGCGAAGGAGATAGGCAAAGTTTCGGGCCGAAACCCTTCTTCGGACTAATGGGGGGTGGGGGGAGACGGGGAGAAGAAAGGAAAAAGGAGGAGGAGGAGCCCGGGGGCTGAGGGAGAGGTAGGAAGGAGAGGAGACAGCAAGGGTTAATTGAATTGTGAGAATTCAATGTTCATGCCAAGAGGATGCAGACTACCCAAGCGGAATATGAGGTGCTGTTCCTCCAATTTATGGTGTTGCTCACTCTGGCCATGGAGGAGGCTCAGGACAGAGAGGTCGAATTCGGAATGGGAGGGGGAGTTGAAGTGCTGAGCCACCGGGAGGTCAGGTTGGTTCATGCGGACCGAGCGGAAGTGTTCGGCGAAACGATCGCCAAGCCTACGCTTGGTCTCACCGATATAGATCAGCTGACATCTAGACGCCGCCTTCGCCGACCTCCACGCCGATGCTGCCGCCAACCTTCAACGGCCTGCCGATGACGCCCAGCCTCGCTGCCTGCCCGGTAACTCTGCATATCACCCCTCCCGGATTCCTCCGCCTATCGCCACCACAACGTGACCGCTGAACCTCGCCGCCCTCCGGGACCGCCTAACCTCATCGCCGCACCGGGCCCACCTAACATCGCCGTCGTATCGGGCCCATCCAGCATCGCCGCCGGACCGCGCCTACTGAACATCGCCGTCGCACTGGGCCTGCTGAATATCGCCGTCACATCGGGCCTGCCGAATATCGCCGCCGGACCGGGGCTCCCCGAACATGGCCGCCGCACCGTGGCCTACTCACCTCACCGGGCTGGCCGAACCGCGCCGCCCCACCGACCATCCGCCCACCGGGACCTCCCACGCATCGCCCGCCGACCCGTACTCTACTGCTCGCAGACTACTGCCATCGGGTCCGCCGACCCTCGCCACTCGACCGCACTCCAGCAGCCCGCAGCCGTCGCCTTACCAGCAAACTGGACTCTGCACCGGGCCTGAAGCCTCCACGCTGCAGATTCCCACTCCTCTGGGTTTGACTACACTGGGTCTTAGTGCTAGTCTGCCCAACCCTGGTAACCTCAGTGGCTGTTCCACTGGGTCTTCCCCATCCCCCTCAAACTATGTGACCCCTGCTCTTCCCTACCCACATTACAGCCACCATACCCCTCCACCCCCTGACCAGCCTCTACCCCCCCACCACACATCGCCTCATCCTCAATCCACTCACCTGCCTTCCTCCGCCCCCAACCCCCATCCCTGCCGTGTGTTCACCATCCCCTCCGACCTTCCCCTCTCCGACACCGAACGGTTGGTCCTCAGCAGAGGTCTTACCTTTGTCTCCCTCCGTCCCCACCTCAATGAGTTCCGCGCCCACCATGACTTGGAGCTCTTCTACCGTCGCCTCCGCCTCACAGCGTTCTTCCACGGGAAGGAGTCCTCGCCCCCCATTGACGATCCCTTTTCCCGTCTCCAACGTACCCCCTCCTCGTGGACCCCCCCTCGTGGCCTTCCGCCTTTAGAACTTTTCATCCAAAACTGCCGTCGCGACATCAACCGCCTCAACTTCTCCACTCCCCTGTCTCACTCCCATCTCTCCCCCCCTTGAACGTACAGCCATCGACTCACTCCGCAACAACCCAGATTGGGTTATCAAACCTGCCGACAAGGGAGGTGCCGTGGTAGTCTGGCGCGCCGATCTCTACAAAGCTGAGGCCACGCGCCAACTCTCAGACACCTCCTCCTACTTACCCCTGGACCATGACCCCACTGACGAGCACCAGGCCACCATCTCCAGCACCATCACCGACTTCATCAACTCCGGCTCCCTGCACCCCCGAGGCTCCAACCTCATCGTTCCCCAGCCCCGCACGGCCCGATTTTATTTTCTCCCCAAAATCCACAAACCTGACTGTCCTGGCAGGCCCATTGTCTCTGCCTGTTCGTGCCCCACCGAACTCATTTCCACCTACCTTGACTCCATCCTATCCCCCTTGGTTAAATCCCTCCCCACCTATATTCAAGACACCTCAGACACTCTCCGTCGTCTCCGCGCATTCCATTCTCTAGGCCCCCATCCTCTCATCTTCACCATGGACGTCCAGTCACTCTACACCTCCATCCCCCACCAGGATAGTCTCAAAGCCCTCCGGTTCTTCCTCGACCGGAGGAGCAACCTATACCCGTCCACTGATACTCTCCTCCGCCTAGCGGAGTTGGTCCTTACCCTCAATAACTTCTCGTTTGACTCCTCCCATTTCCTCCAAATACAAGGCGTAGCTATGGGCATGCGCATGGGCCCCAGCTACGCCTGCCTCTTTGACGGGTACGTAGAACAATCCTTGTTCAATATGTACCAGGGCCCCATCCCCGACCTCTACCTCCACTACATCGATGACTGTTTTGGTGCCACCACCTGCACCCACACAAAACTGACTGACTTCATCCGCTTCACCAACAACTTCCATCCGGCACTCAAATACACCTGGACCATTTCCGACACTTCCCTACCATTCCTTAACCTCACTATCTCCATCGCAGGTGATAGACTTCTGACCGACATCCACTATAAACCCACTGACTCCCACGGCTATCTTGACTACTCTTCCTCCCATCCTGCTTCCTGTAAGGACTCCATCCCCTATTCCCAATACCTCCGTCTACGCCGCATCTGCTCCCAGGATGAGGTGTTCCACACCAGGGCATCACAAATGTCCTCATTCTTCAGGGAACGTGGGTTCCCCTCCCCCACTATAGATGAGGCTCTCACCAGGGTCTCTGCCATACCCCGCAACACTGCCCTTTCTCCCCATCCCCCCACTCGCAACAAGGGCAGAGTCCCCCTGGTCCTCACTTTTCACCCCACCAGCCGGCACATACAACAAATAGTCCTCCGCCAGTTTCGCCACCTCCAACGTGACCCCACCACTCGCCACATCTTCCCATCTCCCCCCGTTTGCCTTCCGCAAAGACTGCTCCCTCCATAACTCCCTTGTCAATTCTTCCCTTCCCTCCCGCTCCACCCCTTCCCCGGGCACGAAATGCTACACTTGTCGCTTTACCTCCCCCCTCGACTCCATTCAAGAACCCAAGCAGTCGTTCCAGGTGAGGCAGAGGTTCACCTGCACCTCCTCCAACCTCATCTATTGCATCCGCTGCTCTAGATGTCAGCTGATCTACATCGGTGAGACCAAGCGTAGGCTTGGCGATCGTTTCGCCGAACACCTCCGCTCGGTCCGCATTAACCAACCTGACCTCCCGGTGGCTCAGCACTTACACTCCCCCTCCCATTCCATATCCGACCTCTCTGTCCTGGGCCTCCTCCATGGCCAGAGTGAGCAACACCGTAAATTGGAGGAACAGCACCTCATATTCCGCTTGGGTAGTCTGCATCCTCTTGGGATGAACATTGAATTCTCACAATTCAGTTAACGCTTGCTGTCTCCTCCCCTTCCTACCTCTCCCTCAGCCCCCGGGCTCCTCCTCCTCCTTTTTCCTTTCTTCTCCCCGCCTCCCCCCACCCCCCATCAGTCTGAAGAAGGGTTTCAGCCCGAAACGTTGCCTATCTCCTTCGCTCCATAGATGCTGCTGCACCAGCTGAGTTTCTCCAGCATTTTTGTGTACCTACTTTAATCAAGAACCAATTAAACTGGGAATTAACGACTGAAAGATCTGTTCTTTTTGGTCTGCGTAAGATCACTCCTACTTACCTGTGTAGCAGGCATGTGCCATGAGTAATTACTCAGGGTAGGCAGTCAGTCGGCTTTAAAAAAAATCTTAAACCACGCATGCACAGATTGTTCTCCTCTCCGTAAAAATAAAAAATAAAAATAAAGAAAGTAACAATTCAATTTGCCCAAGGCTTCCAAATCTCCTTCATTCTGAATTACTGGGGGGGTGGAGGGTGACGGCAGGTGGAGAGATGGTGGGAAAAACGGGAGCACACCGGGACAAGTTGAATCAGTTGTGATCTTATTGAATGATAATACTGTTTCAAGGGACCAATTGGGGGGAGAGTTCCTTTCACACCATGTGTGGAGTCTGGCCAGGGGTAAAGTTGCGGGGAGGGCAGTAGCGTTGAGAAGGAGGGGGTTGGGGATCATGCCAGTAACTCACTTACTCACCACTGCCGCGGTGCTCCGGGCGTGGAGCCACCGCATTGTGGCCGGGGAGGGAAGTAGCTTGGGTGGCTGCGAGCGGCTGCCGGGACCTCAGCGCCTTCTGCCGGCCCGCTCACATCTGGCAGTGCTCTCCGTCTGAACAGTGAGGGGACCAGCTCAAGAGCAAAGATCATAGAGCGGAGCGGGTCAGCGGGCGATGGATAACAGGACAGCGGGCAGTGGAGCATACTCCTGTGTCAGCGCGAACAAGGGACCAATTGAGGTTATTCGCACTGGCACATGGAGTAAGCTCCACCGCGCGCTGTCCTGTTATCCATTGCCCGCTGACCCGCTCTTGAGCTGGTTGCTGGCATGATCTCCGACCCCCTCCTTCTCAACGCTCCTGCCCTCCCGCAACTTTACCCCTGGCCAGACTCCTCACACTCTGGAAAACATATAGCTCAAAGAAATCTACTTACCACATTATTTTAACATGAATTCCATTCTTCTCTCTTTGTTTCTTAAGATACTCTTAAGATAATGACAATACATGTTTGAAAAACCCACCAAGAAACTTGCACTGCGCATGCACAGCAGGCTGCTGCGCATGCGCAGTACACAGTCCACGCTGCAAAGGCAGAATTTCAGCTGCCTTCAGCTCCCCTTGTCATTGACGGCTTGAAGCTGCGTCGACGGCACGTCAGCTGCACACACGTTCGCGTATTACATGTACTGCGCATGAAAGGCACTGAGAATTATGTTAGGTAGTCATAATTCTCCCATGACTTTACTTTTTTTTTAATTAAAAAATATATATATTTTATTTATTAGAAGTAAGTACATTACATTTTGATGGTACCTTTTTACAGGTTCCCAAAGTTATTATAACATTTTTTGTACAACATTCCTTTTTTTTTTTTAGAAAGAAATGAGAAAGAAAGAAGTAGTAAAGAGTAAAGGAAAGTCTGGTGAATGTGAAGTAAAGAAAATAAATAAGTAAGAAAGTGAAGCAGAAAGGAGATTCTCCCTCGCCACAAGTCAATGCTTTTTTATATTCTTGATCATTTTTCGACCAAACCCAGAATTTTTAATTTTACGATACTGTTGCACCACATGAATCCAAAAAGTCAATAAATGGAGACCAACTCGTTAAGAATTGGTCTTGTTTGTTTATTAGGAGGGGTCTCATTTCTTCCAAGTGGGCAGTTTCCAACATATTACCAATCCACATTTTGAGTGTTGGTATAGTAGCATTTTTCCAAAATTTAAGTATGAGTTTTTTTGCTGTTATTAAACCATAATTAAAAAATGAAATTTGGGATATATTTAATTTGTTCCCATCTCCTATTACTCCAAAGATAATCATTTCAATGTTAGGTTCCATTTTAATCTTAAATAAACTAGTGAATATATTAAATATATCACACCAAAATCCATGAAGTTTTGTGCAAGAAACGAATGAGTGTGTGATATTGGCGTTTTGAGAAAGACATTTATCACAGATGGGAGAAATATTTGAATACAATTTATTCAACCTAACTATTGAATAATATAATCTATGTAATATTTTTAATTGAATTAAATTGTGTCTAGCGTTTTATAGAACATTTATGTATATATATCAAATACCTTTCCCATGTTTCTTTAGAAATTTTTGTCATTAATTCTTTTTCCCAGTCTTCTCTAATTGCCTCTGTTGATGGCAATTCCCTGTTAAGAATACTATTATATAAATGTGATATTAATTTTTGTGAGTCCGCCTTAATATTCATTGCTTCTTCCAGTGGGTCTATCATTATGCTCTGCAATCTTGGTATATATTTTTTTATAAAGTCACATATCTGTAAATATTTAAAGTATTGGTTGTTATTCAGATTAAATTTTGATTTTAATTGTTGAAATAATAATAAATTTCCCATTTCATACATGTCACCCACCTTTTTAATTCCCAATCTTTCCCATTGTCTATATGTTTTATCCATAAAAGATGGTTTGAATACCGGATTATTCACTATTGGTGTTAATGATGATGTTTCTTAATTTTAAAGTTAATTTTATTTGTTTCCAAATTCGAATAATATGGTGTATAATTGGATTCTTCTTATATAATGTATTATTCAATTTTATCGGGGAGAAGAGGATCGCTCCTAAATCGTACGGAGAACAATCCTCTTTCTCCATTCTTATCCATTCCACCTGTTGAGAAGGACAATCCAACCAATAAATTATATTCTTAAATGCACTGCCCAATAATAATATAAAAAATTAGGCAGTGCAAGTCCCCCTACATCTTTAGGGTTACACAAATGATTTATTTTAATTCTATGTGCTTTGTAGTCCCAAATAAAATTAGTAATATTAGAGTCTAGTTTTAAAAATATATATTTTGGTATATATATTGGTATGGATTGAAATAAATATATTATTTGTGGTAGAACTATCATTTTTATAGCATTTATTCTGCCAATTAATGATAATGGAAGCATTTTCCAAAATGTAATCAGAGCGTTCAATTTATTTAATAAAGGACTAAAATTAGCGTTAAATAATGATTTATATCTTCTAGTAACTTGAATACCCAAATACTTAAATTTTTCCGTTGCAATTTAAAATGGAAATTTTAATAGGTGATTCGCTTTCTGGGGCTGTAATGACATAATTTCACTTTTATTCCAATTTATTCTATATCCAGAAAAAGAACCGAATACCTCTATTACGTTTAGTAAATTCGGGATACTCGTTTGTGAATTTCTAATATATAAAAGTATATCATTTGCATATAATGAAATTTAGTTATTAGAGTCCTTTGTATTATATCCCTGAATATTCGGAAGTGTTCTTATCCTTTCAGCCAAAGGCTCTATCATAAGGGCAAATAGCAGGGGTGATAAAACACATCCCTGCCTATTGCCCCGTGATAATTGGAATTTTGGGGACAACATATTATTAGTTAATATTCTTGCCATTGGTTTATCATATAGTAATTTTACCCATCTAATAAAATTATCTCCCATATTAAATTTTTGGAGTACTATGTATAAATACTGCCACTCTACCTGATCAAATGCTTTCTCTGCATCCAAAGATATAAGTGATAAGTCTTCCTTTTCCACTTTATGTGAATACATTATATTAAAAATTCATCTCAGATTATTAAATGATTGTCTTTTAGGTATAAATCCCGTTTGGTCCGGGTTTATCAATTTATTAATATATTTACTCAATCTTCTTGCTAAAATCTTTGCTAAAATTTTCTGATCTGTATTTAAAAGTGATATAGCTCTGTACGAGCCCGGATGTTCTAAATATTTATCTTTTTTTGGTATAAGCGTAATTGTAGATTCTGCTAATGTTTCTGGTAATTTATTTTCGGTAAAAGCATAAGTATATAATTTAAGTAATCGTGGGACCATTAACTCCTGAAATCTTTTATAAAATTCATTATTAAAACCATCAGGCCCTAGTATCTTCCCATTTTTCAGTTCTTTTATTGATTCTCTTATTTCTTCACGTGATCTGAGCTCCTAATTCCTCTTGTTCTAAGATATCCAATTTTGGCAAATTACAATTATCTAAAAAATGTATAATTTTATTGTCTTCTATTTTAGTTTTAGATGTATATAAATTTTGATAAAATTGAGCGAACCTTTTATTAATGTCCTTAGGTAAAGTTAATAATTCCCCGTTCTCTGATTTAATTTTAATAATAGTTTTTTCCTTTTCTTGCTTCTTCAATTGTCATGCTGGAAGTTTATGTGGTTTATCCCCAAATTCAAACTGTACTTGTTTTGTGATCTGAAATAATCTTATTACTCTTGCCGATAATATTCGATTGTTTAAATTTCAATAATGTAATCTTATTATGTTTATCTATAGTTGGGTCTTTTGCATTACCTAATTCTAATATTTTAATTTCCTTTTCTAACGTCCATTGTTCTGTCCTATTTTTTTTATTTTGAAAACTTTGATATGAAATTATAACTCCACGGATGAATGCCTTAAAAGATTCCCATAATAAAGTTGGTGAAATACCTGGTGTCTCGTTTGTGTCAAAAAAATAAATAATTTGCTGTTTTAAATACTCGTAACCTTGTGGGTTATTAGCTATTTGTGTGTTAAATCTCCAAAAGTATTTTATACCTGGCATTCCCTCAAGTTTTAAAGTAAAAGTCAACAGGGAGTGATCAGAGATAATACTATTGTGATATTTAGGATCAATCGTATATGGTATTAATTTTGTATCCACTAAGAAATAATCAATTCTTGAATAAGTTTTGTGTACTGATGAGTAAAACGAGTATTCCCTTCCAGTTGGATTAACTATTCTCCATACATCTGTTATATTAGTGTTTTTTTAATATGTGTTTAAGAATTCACTAGACTTGGATTTAACGCTACCCTTCCTTAATTTTATTGATTTGTCTAAATATGAATCTATAACACCGTTAAAGTCCCCCCCTAATATTACATTTTGATAATTATACTCATCTATTATATCCATAATTTTCTTTAAAAATTGGGGGTTATCAAAATTTGGAGCATAAATATTTATCAGTCAGTGGTGTAGAATAAATTTCTCCCGCCACTATCGTGTACCTTCCTTCTTTATTAGATATAGTATTCTTTAATATAAATGGTATACCTTTCTGAATAATAATAGCCGTTCCTCTAGCTTTAGCAGTAAATGACGAGTGATAAATTTGGCCTATCCAGTTTGCCCATAGTCTCATCTGTGTTTGTAGTTTCGTATGAGTTTCTTGCAGAAAAGCTATGTCCACATTTAAAGATTTTAACTGGGCCAGAATCTTGCCCCTTTTAATTGGATCATTCGCACCCCTAATATTCCAACTACAGAATGTGAATCCTCCATTCTTTTTTTTCCTATTATCTTGCATTGTTAATAGGTTTTGTTGATTTTGCTTCATGTGGTGTAGTTAAGTACCTCAGGCTTTTGGGTATGTGGGTATCATCCCATACTTCTGATGTCATTTTACCTCTCCTCCATATATTGAACCTCCGTAAGAAAAAGAAAAAAGTGTGTTGAGAAATGGTGAAGAAAGAAAGAAAAATTATTAGATAAGCCACATAAAAGTGAATACAAAAAAAAAAGTGAGTTTAAGGTATCAAAAAGGTGATACCCTAAATACAAGATGCCATCTATGATGGCCAAAAATTGATTGACCTCCGTAGTTGGAATTATACATTGAGCTCAGCCCCCTAGATACAATGTCATTTGTGACTACATGCCATTTCATCTTAATATATCTTAATATATCTTAATATATCAAAAAACAAAACAAATCATTAGCATTTTCATTAATTGTAATGTGTTAGTATACATCCTAAATTTTACTTCGGAGTCATGTGAGTGACTACGTGAAGAAGCCCCGTCCAGCCGCACACGCGTCATTATCGATCAGATCGCATAGCGTTCATGACCGTGTGTGGAGGAGCAGGAGCGGTGAGTAAAGCAAATTTAAAGTAAAATCGGACAAGGTAAGTGGTTTCGTTTTTACTTACAGGGCACTTTTCTTGCCGCTCAAATGTGTTGGCAGAGGTCCACACAAACTCAGAATGGAGAAGAGCGTAGGGGAAGGAGAGGCCAGGGACGCACCACAGGTAAACCCCCGATGCTAAGGGTAGCGGGCGTCAGGAAGAGGAGGCAGTGGCATCGAAGCCATCAACTCCCGTTACGGTCGAATGTGCCGTTAAACCGCCGGCGGCGGGGCGCAAGGCTGGACAAAAGTCGGCCCGACCTGTAAGACTCGGAAGAGTCAGACCCGGAGGTATACCCTCCTGCAGCAGAAAATGTTATGGCTGCAAGGGTCGCAAGTTTAGAGCTCCTGATGGGGATTTACAAAGAACCCCCACAGGAGGAATCAGGTCGGTGTTGGCCAATGGAGGATACAGCACAGGGTGTGCCTTGGTTGGGACAGGCACAAGGGTGGCCTACAGGAGAGCCATCAGAAATGACTGTGCAAAGGTATTACAGTGGTTGGCCTACAGGAGAGCCAGTGCCAGAAATGCCTGGGAAAAAAGGCAGTATATGTGCTGGCCTACTGAAGAGCCAGTACCAGAAATGTCTCAAAAAAGACAGTACAAACGTACTTATGTGCCAGCACCGAAAGTTCCTAAAGGGAAAATTATGAAGCGTTGGCCTAGAGTTGAGCCAGCGCCAGCAGCACCTGAAACAGGGCAGCCTATCCGTGGGCCGATAAGAGAGCCCGCGCAGGGGGAATCTGGCATAGACTTACCTGAAACAGGGGAGCCAGAATTTACCAAACCTGAATAGGAACATCTACATTCAGAAGATGAATTCTACAAGGATGAGAGCCCATTATCAGAGCTGAAAGTTCCTGGACTAGCACAAAAGTTTGCTGTTCCTAGAATAAAGGGGGAACCGTTGAGGGAGGAAATAGCAATGACTATAAACTATCTACTCTCCCATCAGCTCCAGGAAGTAACTATGGATGAGACTATGAAACAGTACGAGGCCCCAGCAAATTGTGAATTGCTGACAGTTCCAGCAGTAAATAACTTGATTTGGGGTTATTTGAGCATTGGTTTACGCTCACAAGAATTGAAATTGCAACGTGTATTGAAATTGCTGGGGTCAGGCATCACGGCATTTGCCAGAGGTTTGGATGATGATTATGTATCAGATTCACAACAAGATGCTCTAGCACTGATGTGTGGTGCACATTTTGAAATAAATTATATTCATAAAAATGCAATAAAACCAAATATTCATCCTAAGTATGCAGGGCTCTGCAAACAAACCAACATACAAATGCCTAAGCTGCTGTTTGGAGAAAATCTAGCAAAGAAGCTAAAAGGACTTGAATGAAGAGTCAAGAACCTTGAGTGGCATGATGATGAAACCACCGATGATGAGCAGAGCGGTGCGAAGGCAGTATCCCTACAGGCGGAATACTGGTGCTGGAGAAGGAACAAGCCGATCATTCTCGTATACACGTTGGCGTGCTGCACCGGGGATACGTGGAGGTTACAATGTGCCTACCAGAAGCGGACAATTGCCGGTGGAAAACCCCGAGGTAGGGGGTCCTGGTCTGGTAAGGAATACAATAAATGTTTCACATTCACAAGTAGGGGGAAGGTTACGATTCTTCCTAAAAGAAATGATTCATTTATTCTAAATAGCATTGTAGGATTCAAAATTGAGTTTCTATCCACATTTGGATCCTCCAAGGCAAGGAAATTCAAACTGGTCACGAATTTTCTCAAAAGAAGAGAATAAGTTGATCAAAGGAGAATTAGAAACTTTAACCAAAAAGGGGGTAATAGAGAAGTCAGTAGAACAACACCATCAGTTTGTATCAAATATTTTTCCAAGAACAAAAAAGGATGGTGGATGTAGAATCATATTGGATCTGACAAATCTTAACCTTTATGTACAATACAAACATTTCAAAATGGAAACATTTACTAATGCAATTCAGCTAATCACAGAAAATTGCTACATGGCAAGCATAGATCTGCAAGATGCATATTATTCCGTGGCAATGCATGGTAATGATCAAAGATATTTGAAATTTAGATGGATGAGTCAGTTATGGCAATTTAAAGCATTGCCCAATGGTCTGACTTCAGCACCAAGAGTATTCACTAAATTGCTCAAACCAATTTTAGTTCTGTTAAGAGCTGAGGGCCATGTATTAATGGCTTATTTAGAGGATATCCTCATTGTAGGGGACACTTTGGCTGCTGCAAAATTGTCAGTATCCAGAGTCAAATACATTTTTGAGAAATTAGGTTTCATTATTCACCTACAAAAATCTAAATTGTTACCAAGCAAAAAGATTGATTACCTAGGGTTCACAATTAACTCCGAACACATGGTAATCACTTTGCCAAAAGATAAAAGCTGCAGTTAATTGAAGGTTGCATAAAACTCATTAACGAGGACACACCTTCAATTAGAGAAGTGGCAAGCTTGCTAGGCAAATTAATTGCAGGGTTTCCAGCGGTCACGTTTGGACCATTGCATTATCAATGTTTACAGAGAGCTAAGGTACAAGCGTTAAAAATGAATAGAGGGCATTTTGACAGGCCCATGAAATTAACAATTTAATGCATTACAGAAATAGAATGGTGGATTAACAATGTTTCTAATGCTTCCAGAAAAGTTCTGGTAGAAACACCTTCCGTCACTCTACAGACTGATGTAAGTGCGCTGGGTTGCGGCGCTACTAACATGATTTCCAGCTGTGGAGGTAGGTGGAATGTGAATGAAGTACCTTTGCTGGAAAATCTGGGAATCAATTACCTAGAGCTATTAGGCGCATTTTACGGCCTTAGAGCTTATTGCACTGATATGGGAAATGTGCATGTTCAGGTACAGGTTGACAATACTACAGCTGTAGCATACATAAATCACATGGGTGGTATAAAATCAGAATCATGTGATAAATTGGCAAATGAAATTTGGACCTGGTGTATTGCCAGGAAAATTTGGCTGTCAGCAATATATTTACCAAGTAAATTTAATACAATTACAGACAAAAGATCACGTAAATTTAATGATAATACAGAATGGATGTTAAATCGGAAAATATTCACACAAATTATCACACAATTTGTAATGCCAGAAATTGATCTGTTTGCATCAAGATTGAACCACCAGTTTGCCTAAGTATGTGTCATGGGAACCTGATCCTGGAGCAGTAGTGGTGGATGCTTTCTCGCTACATTGGGGTGGTATGTTTCTGTATGCGTTTCCGCCATTTTGTTTAATCCACAGATGCATACAGAAAATTAAACAAGATTCAGCCTCAGGGATTTTGGTAGTACCAGATTGGCCTAAACAGCTATGGTACCCACTGGTGTTAATAAAAAAAATAAAAAAACCCTTATGGTTATTCCAAAGCAGATTAAACTGCTTGTACACCCTGTGACTGATGAACCACATCCTTTACATGATCATATTGGTTTGTTCATTTGCAGATTCTAAGAAGGCCATATCTTGGAAAAGGATTATCAGACCGTACGGTGGATGATATAACAACAGCCTGCAGGAATAGTACCCAGAAGCAGTACATCTCCTATATAAAGAAATGGGAGGAGTTTTGTTCAGGGAAACATATTGCATATAACACAGCAGAAATTTCAGATGTAATAGAGTTCCTTTCTACTCTATACTATGAATTAAAATTAAATTATAGTGCAATTAATACTGCACGAAGTGCACTCTCTGCATATTTAAGCAGTGAATCAGAACAAACTCCAATAGGAGCACATCCTCGGGTCTGTAGGTTTATGAAAGGAATTTTCAACTCTAATCCTCCCAGACCTAGGTATACAGAAATTTGGAATGTAAAGGATATACTGATGTTGCTAAGGAATTGGAATCCAGTTGAAACTCTGTCATTATCCAAAATCACCATGAAATTGGTTATGCTTATGGCATTAGTTTCAGCTCAGAGAGTTCAAACATTACAGAAACTCAGAATTGATAGAATGAAAGTAGGGCCAAATGCTGTGACATTCTATGTCTATGATTTACTGAAGCAAAGTAGACCTGGGTTCACAGGATGCAAGTTGGAATTTTTAGCATATCCTACAGATCCACGACTGTGTGTAGTAACATATGTGAAATGTTACATAGAAACAACAAAAGTTTTAAGAGGCACCGAATTGGCATTTTTTATTAGTCATAAAAAGCCTCATAAGAAAGTGTCAACACAAACAATTTCACGATGGTTGAAACAGGTGTTGAGATATTCAGGTATTGATACTGATAAATTTAAATCTCATTCCACCAGGGCGGCATCAACATCAGCGGCCAGGGATTCAGACAATAGACCTTATTCTCGCGGCCGCAGGATGGGCAAGTGAACAGATGTTTCACAAGTATTACCATAAGGAGATTAAAGATCTCAGAGGGTTTGGTGATGCCGTGCTGGATACAGTATTAAATCCCCCATTATAATAAATGGCCCTAATTTTGTTACTTTTATTAAAATAAATAAAACCATTAACTGATTACATTCAAATGTTGTGGTTATGCATTGTTGATTGTGCTTACTCAAATAGAGTCAATCGATGCAGTGAACACCTGGATTTGAATCCACGGTGTGAAATCACAGAGCTTTGAAATCTTCACGTAGTCACTCACGTGACTCCGAAGTAAAATAGTAAGATTAAACGAGAACTTACCAAGTTTGAAGTTTGATCTTTATTTTATGAGGAGTAACGTTGAGGGATTACGTGCCCTCCGCTCCCACCCTCATAAAAGGATCAAGCTGGTAGTTCTAAGTCTTTATGCATCTTACTATCATACTTCAGTAATTATCGTCTGTGATTGTCACTCCGCTGCTTTGAAAGATTGACGCGTGTGCGGCCGGACGGGGCTTCTTCACGTAATCCCTCAACGTTACTCCTCATAAAATAAAGATCAAACTTCAAACTTGGTAAGTTCTCGTTTAATCTTACTATTATATTTCATTTCCTTTCAGCTTTACTAACGTTAATTATCTGTTAATAATAATCATCACATCCTCTATAGGCCCCTTATCCCCCAAAATCCATTAGTTAATACATTGGTTAATCATATTAGTATAATATTAATATAATAGCATGACCATCAATTAGTAATATTAGGTTTATATGGTTAGTTCTTTACATTACATATATACTGTATTAATTAAAACATTTCTTAAGTCCATAATTTCCTTTGACTTTTTTTTGAATCTGATCGCGTTACTTCAAAATGTCCTCTTTCCACTTGTTTCTCTTCCACTTATCCGTTCAAGGTGAAACCAGGGCTCTGTCGTTAAAAACACATTCCTGACAGATAAGCCTGTCTGGTTAATGTCTAGAGCAGTTCCGCCATCTTAATTACAGCACAGTTTTCCCTTAAAAAGTTTAATCATCCACCTTCACTTCTCTTTTTTCTATTTTCTTTACAATTTCTTGTGCGTAATCAAATGCCAAATCCGGATCCGTGAAAGCGCGTTGCGTAGAGTTGTGTGTAATCTTCATCTTCGCTGGATACACCACCCCGTATTTCACATTAGGTTGTCCTTGCAGAATACTACTAGCTCTTTTAAACTGATTCCTTTTCTCCAGTATTTTGTGTGGATAGTCTCTGTAAAATCTGACAGTCTCTCCATCAAATGTGAGCCTCTCCCCATGCGGTATCATCTTCATAAGTTTTTCCAGGGTTGAAATGTCCAAAAATTTAACAATGATCTGTCTTGGGGGAGCATTTGTTTCTCTTCGGAAGCGACCTACCCGGTGTGCCACATCAATCCTCGGGGTTTCCTTCAACTTAAAGACATCTTTGAGTATTTTAGTGACAAGTTCGGTCATTAGAATTCCAAGCTCTTGTCCCTCCTTTACTCCTATAATCCTTAAGTTCTGTCTCCTTGATCTAGCTTCCAAATCTTGACATTTATCAGTCAGTTTATTCAATTGCTCCCAATTAGCACCCTGTTCTTTTTTCAGGGTCGATATTTACATAGATACATAGAAAATAGGTGCTGGAGTAGGCCATTCGGCCCTTCGAGCCTGCACCGCCATTCAATATGATCATGGCTGTTCATCCAACTCAGTATCCCGTACCTGCCTTCTCTCCATACCCCCTGATCCCTTTAGCCACAAGGGCCACATCTAACTCCCTCTTAAATATAGCCAATGAACTGGCCTCAACTACCCTCTGTGGCAGAGAGTTCCAGAGATTCACCACTCTCTGTGTGAAAAAGTTTTTCCTCATCTCGGTCTTAAAGGATTTCCCCCTTATCCTTAAGCTGTGACCCCTTGTCCTGGACTTCCCCAACATCGGGAACAATCTTCCTGCATCTAGCCTGTCCAATCCCATAAGAATTTTGTACGTTTCTATAAGATTCCCTCTCAATCTCCTAAATTCTAGCGAGTATAAGCCAAGTCTATCCAGTCTTTCTTCATATGAAAGTCCTGACATCCCAGGAACCAGTCTGGAATTTCCTGAGACATCTCACGCATTTCAACCTTCATATCTTCTCTCGACTTATCGACTCGTTCAGTCAGCTCATCAATTTTCTTATTATAAACATATTCTATTCACGCAAATTATTGTGTTGTCCTCTGATCCAAGTCCATAAACTGCTGCTTCAAAGAGTCATACTGTTCCTTTGATTCATCATGCGCAGTATCTATTTTCTTAGACAGGTTAACCTCCATTTTCGAGAGATTATTCTCCAGTGTATTATTCATACTGGTAAGCATTTTGGAGAATTCCTTAGTGAGATCTCTGGTAAGATCTTTAGTAAGATTAGCTCTTACCGTTTGTTCCCACTGCTTCATCTCTTTCTCCTTTTCTTTTGTCTCTCTTCTTGAAGCCATTTCGGATACTGCTTGTTGAGAATCAGACTCTTCTTCTGAGCTTTCAGTTGTTGTTTGAAGAGCTTCCAAGTCTTCTTGCAGCAGGAGTCTGATAGTCGATTTCTTAGGTCCCCGTTGATGTTTTCCTTTACTCATCTAAAGGTCCCGTTAAAACTCCGATTTTCTCCGAGCTGAACTCAAAGCTGCGCCTTCACCACTTCATGGCGCCACCGGAAGGCGTTTACTATTTATATTTAATCATTATCATTTTATAATTTTAGTCAGGGTAGGCAGTGCCCACCTTGCCTACCCTGACGACACGTGCCTGCTGTGTAGTAATGGCAACGGAAAGTTGGACACTGGAAGAGTCAGAAATTTACCATTACACCGTCTATATCTCTTTTCCTTTCCCCTGACTCCCAATCTGAAAGATCTCAACCCAAAACGTCACCTATTCCTTCTCTCCAGATATGCTGCCTGACACGCTGAATTACCCCAGCTTTCTGTGTCTATTCCTGGAGAACATGGATAGGCGACGTTTCACAGAGTGCTGGAGTAACTCAGTGGGTCAGGCAGTATCTGTGGAGAACATGGATAGGCGACGTTTCACAGAGTGCTGGAGTAACTCAGTGGGTCAGGCAGTATCTCTGGAGAACATGGATAGGTGACGTTTCACAGAGTGCTGGAGTAACTCAGTGGGTCAGGCAGCATCTGTGGAGAACATGGATAGGTGACGTTTCACAGAGTGCTGGAGTAACTCAACGGGTCAGGCAGCATCTCTGGAGAACATGGATAGATGATATTTCACAGAGTGCTGGAGTAACTTAGCGGGTCAGGCAACATCTGTGGAGAACATGGATAGGTGATGTTTCACAGTGCTGGAGTAACTCAGCGGGTCAGGCAGCATCTGTGGAGAACATGGATAGGTGACATTTCACAGAGTGCTGGAGTAACTCAGCGGGTCAGGCAGCATCCCCGGAGAACATGGATAGGTGTTGTAGGTCGAGACTCTTCATCAGGACCTGGGTGCGGACTGTAGAGCCGTGCATGTTCCTTTAACATGGTGACCTCACTTCTACTAACCACTCCACATTAGCTTCATTATAAATGTAACCTTACCACCCCTAGCTCGCTCTCTAGCTCCGGTAACGGACCACGAACAGCTAGGGCAATATGTGTGTATACGAATACACTGTATGCAATAAACTAGAGTGAAGACACCATGTGTTTGGACAGTCTTTACATGGTGTCAGAAGTGGGATTCGAACCCACGCCTCCATTTGGAACCGATCCACGTTGCCTCTTCCCGTTTGCAGCGTATGATGCTGCAACTCCAACGCTTCATGTTTCAAATCGTGTACCGCAAGGGCAAGGACATGTTTGTGGCTGACACGCTGTCCCGCGCACCGCTGGCTTCTACAGCCCGCCACCCGTACGAGTCATCCGACCTGATGGTGCTAAACGTCAACTTCATGCCTTCCCAGCAGATGCAGTCCCTGATTCACCACACTGCCAAGGATCCTGCCCTGCAACAGCTTATAGACGTCATCCGTCGCGGCTGGCCTGACCGTCGCTCACCCTTGCCGGCTGGTGCTGCGCCCTACTTCCTAGTCCGGGACGAACTTGTGCTGCAGGGCGGCGTGGTGGTCAAGGGCCACAAGGTTGTGGTGCCTGCCGCTCTGCGGGACCACTATTTCCAAACTGCCCACAACGGCCATCCCGGTGCCGATGCCACCCTGTCCCAGGCCCAGAGCCAATTTTATTGGCCCAGCATGGCACAGGACATCCGGGAGAGGGTCTCTGCCTGCTCCACCTGCAATACCCTCTCCCCACCAGCAACGCCAGCCAATCCTGCAACAGCCTGCCCCTGCCCTGGCGTGGATGGCGGTCGCTACGGACATATTTGAGTGGCGTGGCAAACATTTCCTGGTCCTGGTCGACTCTTACTCCAGCTGGTTCGAGATTAAGCGTCTGCACTCCCTCACTTCTGCTGCGGTCATCGGGACGTTGCAACCCCTCTTTGCAACCTTTGGCATTCCTGTGACTGTGCAGTCTGACAACGGGGGCCAGTTCACGAGTGCTGAGTTCCGCGCATTCGCCGCCGCCTACAACTTTCGCCACATCACCAGCAGCCCGGAGTACCCGCAGAGCAACGGCCTTGCTGAGCGCGCCGTCCGCAGTGCCAAGGAGCTGCTGGAACATTGCAGACTGTCGCATTCGGATTTTTATCTCGCTCTACTGAATCTCCGAAATATTAGTCGCGACCCTGCCATGGGCTCACCGGCTCAACGGCTCATGTCCCGCACCACTCGCCCTCCAATCCCTGTCTCCCAGCGGTCGCTACAGCCCGCAGTCCGCAGCCCTGCTGCTGTCCAGAAGCGTATTACCCAGAAACAGGTCGTCCAGAAGCGCGCCCACGACAAGTCATGCCGTCCCCTTCAGCCCCTCTTCGAGGGCCAGGTTGTCCGGATGCAGTCCCCCTCCGGACACCACCGCTTGGCTGTTGTCATCGGCTTTGCCGACTCTCCGCGCTCTTACCTGGTTGACTACGAGGGCACAATCTACCGCCGGTCCCGCCAGCATTTGCTGCCGGTCAACGAGCCCGCTCCGCCTCCCGCAGCCCCTTTTGCTCCCCCGGTTGCCGCCTCGTTGCCTCCCGCTCCTCTGCCCTCGCGACCCTTGGCGCCCCGTTCTCCCGCTGCTCCTCCTGGCCCCCCCCATCTGCCATCTCCCGCTCGCGTGCCCGTTGCGGTGCCCCTGTCTCCTCCCCGGTCTCCTCGTTCTCCCCCTCCTGCTCACTCCCCTTTCGGTTCACCTATCGCCGCTCCTGCCCCGGTGCCCACTCTACCTTCGGAGGGGGGGGGAGGCGGGCTGCATACCCGCTCCGGGCGTCTGGTCAAGCCGCCTGAACGTTACGGGGAGTTTGCTTGAATGTTTTAAGTTTTTCCTGACGATGTACGCGCGGGTTTGTGCCTAGCGTATGAGTCGTGGTCTCACTGTCATCATTGCTATGTTTCCCTTTTCAAGGGGAAGGATGTAGAGCCGTGCATGTTCCTTTAACATGGTTTTTTTTTTTTTTTTTTTTTTTTTTAATTTTTATTTATTAGAAGTACATTACATTACAACCACATACATTAATACTCGTCATTTATATCTTCTTACAATTAATGTACTCCCTTTATTTATTTTTTTACACTAGAGAAAGAAAAGATTGAAAGAGAGAAGAAAGTGAAGGAAAAAGTGCAAGTGTAGAAAAGTGTAGAAAATGTAACAACAAAAAAGGACGAAGACCCTATAAGAGCGAAATTAAAAACAAAAAGAAAAAGAGTTAAGAAATAGGCCCTAAGAAAAGAAAAGAGAAAGAGAAAAAAAGAAAAACAAATGTTTTTTTTTTGAGCATCACGTAAATAGGACATACCAACTCTTCAACTATCATCCCCCCTTACCCGACCTCAATTTTTTATTTTTTTAAAGTACTTTTGCACCCTATGTTTGTAATAATTATATAAATGCAGACCACGTCAGGTGGAAGTGATCTGGTTTACCTGCTAGGAGGAGTCTTATCTCTTCAAGGTGTAATGTTTCAAACATATTTGAAATCCACATATTTATAGTTGGTATTGGAGCCTTCTTCCAAAATTTTAGAATTAGCTTTTTTCCAGTTATTAACCCATAATCCATTAATTTCTTTTGAAACACATTTAGTTCTGGATCATCTTCCGTTATTCCGAAGATAATCCATTCTGCTTTGGGTATCAGTCTTGTTTTAAATAACTTTGTAAAGATTTCAAAAATTTCATTCCAAAATTTTTGAATTTTTGTACAGAAGACAAATGAGTGCGCTATAGTTGCTTCTTGGGATTGACATTTATCACAAATAGATGATACGTTTGGGAAAATTTTATGAATTTTAGTTTTCGAATAATATAATCTATGTAAAATTTTAAATTGTATTAAAGTGTGTCTTACATTAATCGAGCATTTATGCACTTTTAATAAGTATTCATTCCAACTTTCCTTTGAAATTTTAATAGCTAACTCTTGTTCCCAGTCTCTTCTGATACCCTCCGTAGATGGTATTTGTGCATTTAAGATAATATTGTACAAATATGATATTAAGTTTGCTGATTCCGCTTTTATCTGCATTGCCTCGTCCAGTACATCTGCTGGGTTATTATGATGATCTTTTATATATTTTTTCAAATAGTCGCATATTTGAAAGTATTTAAAATATTGATTATTTCCGAGTTTATATTTTATTTGTAATTGTTGAAATGAAAGTAATTTTCCAGTTTCATACAAGTCACCAAGCGTTTTAATTCCTAGTCTATCCCATTGTGTATAAGCTTTATCTATAATAGAAGGACTAAACGAAGGGTTATTGACTATAGGTAATAAAAGTGATAAGTTTCTTAATTTTAAATTTTGTTTTATTTGTTTCCAAATACGGATTGTACTATGAATAATTGGGTTCTTATTATAGTTTATGTTATTCAATTTCATTGGAGAGAGGAGGATCGCTCCAATGTTTCTAGAGGAGCAATCCTCTTTCTCCATTACAATCCAGTCTACTTGCTGGGCGGAGTTATCCATCAGTTGAATCATGTTTTTAATATTTACTGACCAATAATAATACATAAAATTAGGTAGTGCTAGACCCCCCAATACTTTAGATTTATTCAGATGGGTTTTTTGTATTCTATGTGATTTATAGTCCCATATAAAATTAGTGATATCTGAGTCGAGTTTTTTAAAAAACTTCTTAGGTAAGTATATAGGAATTGATTGAAATAGGTATAAAATTTGTGGTAAAAAGATCATTTTTATTGCGTTTATTCGGCCTATTAAAGACATCGGAAGCATCTTCCAGAATTTAATTAATGTATTCAGTTTATTAAGTAGGGGGTCAAAATTTGCCCTGAGCATACCTTGATATGCTCTGGTAATTTCGATTCCCAAATATTTAAATTTTTCTGTAGCTATTTTAAAAGGGAATTTTAAAAGATGTGTTGAATCTTTCGGTTTTATTGACATAATTTCACTTTTATTCCAATTTATTCTATATCCAGAAAAAGATCCGAAGTCTTCAATTAAATTTAATATATTTGGTATAGTGATTTGAGGTTTTGTAATATACAATAATATATCATCCGCGTATAAAGATATTTTATTATATGAGTCTTTAGTATTATATCCATGAATATCAGGGTGTATTCTAATTTTTTCTGCTAGCGGTTCAATAATGAGAGCAAACAGCTGTGGTGATAATGAGCATCCTTGTCTATTTCCCCTTGATAGTTGAAATTTCGAGGATAATATGTTATTAGTAAGTATTCTAGCTGTAGGTTTGTTATATAGTAACTTAATCCATAAAATAAAATTCTCTCCCAGTTGAAATTTTTGTAATACTTTATCCATATAATTCCATTCTACTTGATCAAATGCTTTTTCAGCATCCAGCGAAATAATTGATAATTCTTGATCTTCAGATTTGTGTGAGTGCATTATGTTGAGTAGACGTCTCATATTATTAGAAGAGTATCTCTTAGGGATAAACCCTGTCTGATCTGGGTTTATTAATTTACTAATGTATTTACTTAATCTTCTGGCTAATGTTTTCGCTAATATTTTTTGATCTGTGTTTAACAATGCTATAGCTCTATATGAGCCAGGTTCTTCTAAATCCTTATTTTTCTTAGGTATTAATGTAATCGTTGATTCCGCTAATGTATCAGGTAGTATTCGTTTTTTAAAAGCGTATTGGTACATTTTTTGTAATCTTGGTATTATTTTATCATAAAAGCTTTTATAAAATTCATTAGTAAATCCATCAGGGCCTGGTGTTTTTCCATTCTTTAATGAGTTTATTGTATCTTCTAATTCCTTAATTGAGATTTGTGCACCCAGTCTTTACAGGGACCTGGGGAAGGTCACCCTTAAGCAGAATGTGTAGGTGGGGGGGGGGGGAGTAAGGTACAGAAGCTTGAAAGCGCGCACCACCAGACTCAGGAACAGCTTCTTACCCTCTGTTATCAGGCTTCTGAACGGTCCTTCCATAAGCTAGGGTACTGTCTGATTCACCTCTACCCCATAGCGGACATTGGACTTTGTCTCTGGACAGATGCGCTACAATGCTGAGAACTATATTTTGCGTTCTGTATCTTCCCCTTTAATGAAGCCGTCCGCTGTGTACAGTGTACAGATACAGGATAAAGGGAACACCGTTTAGTGCAAGATAATGCCCAGCAACGTCTAATTAAAGATAATCTGAGGGTCTCCAATGAGGTAGATGGTAGCTCAGGACCACTCTCTAGTTGGTGAGAGGATGGTTCAATTGCCTGATAACAGCTGGGAAGAAATGCGTATTCACACTTATTTTCCTCTTGCCTGATGGGAGAGGGGAGAAGAGGGAGTGACCGGGGTGAGATTGGTCGTTGATTATGCTGCTGGCCTTGCCGAGGCAGCGTGGGGTGTAGATGGAGTCAATGGAAGGGAGGTCGGTTTGTGTGATGGTCTGGGCTCCGGACTATGATCATAATTTACGGTGCCAATAGTCAGAATTGATTGTCACGTGAATATAAATGAGTAAGACGTGTGTTTACCATTGGGTATATGGATTGAGCTGCAAGAGGAAGTGGTTAAAGTAGGTACAATAACAACATTTGAAGGACATTTGGGCAGGTTGTGCAGGCTGGGACATTTATCTTTGTCTCATATGAGGCTAAGGGTTGAACTTATTGAGATCATGACGGGCATGGCTAAAGTGAAGGCTCAGTCTTTTTCTGAAGGTAGAGAATTCTACAACTGGAGGGCACAGGTTTAAGGTAAATGGAGAGATTTATGAAAGATCTCAGGTAAAACCTTTGGACTCAGAGGGTGGTCCATATCTGGAATGAGCTGCCAGAAGAGCTAGGGAAGATAATACAATTACGACTGTTAAAAGCCAACTTGGACATAAATGGATACAAAAGGTTTAGAGGGATATAGGCCAATTGCAGGACGAGCTTAGATGGGTCATTGTGGATGAGTTAGATACATAGATACATAGAAAATAGGTGCAGGAGTAGGCCATTCGGCCCTTCGAGCCTGCACCGCCATTCAACATGATCATAGCTGATCATCCAACTCAGTATCCCGTACCTGCCTTCTCTCCATACCCCCTGATCCCTTTAGCCACAAGGGCCACATCTAACTCCCTCTTAAATATAGCCAATGAACTGGCCTCAACTCTCTGTGGCAGAGAGTTCCAGAGATTCACCACTCTCTGCGTGAAAACGTTTTTTCTCATCTCGGTCTTAAAGGATTTCCCCCTTATCCTTAAGCTGTGACCCCTTGTCCTGGACTTCCCCAACATCGGGAACAATCTTCCTGCATCTAGCCTGTCCAACCCCATAAGAATTTTGTACGTTTCTATAAGATCCCCTCTCAATCTCCTAAATTCTAGCGAGTATAAGCCAAGTCTATCCAGTCTTTCTTCATATGAAAGTCCTGACATCCCAGGAATCAGTCTGGTGAACCTTCTCTGCACTCCGTCTATGGCTATAATGTCCTTCCTCAGATTTGGGCGAAAGGGCCTGTTTCCGTGTTGAGTGACGCTTCCTCTTAGGCCCCCTTCGGTCATGTCTGACCATGGGTGTCTCCAGGGTTGGAGGACGCCTGTGCGTGACTTTGTTCAACGTGGGGAGACTGGTGCACAGACAGCCACCCCACGGTCCTTGACAGATCTGGGTCAGGATCCAGTAGCATGGAGTCCAAGACGACCAGAGACCCTTTTCTGCTGCAGCCTTCATCCGCCTTCCCAGCCATTGTGACGCTCCACTAAAGTCAGCCATCATCCTTCCGCCTGTTCCACCGTTGAGGTCTTGGTTGGATTGCTCTTTGTCAGAGACCTCCCCCTCGACCTTACCGCCATGGGTGGCCCTACCAGGAGCATAGCTCCAGATGGCATCGCTCTCAGGATCTCAGGCCCACACAAGCTTCTCCACCATGACAAGGTGACAATCCACGGAGACTCCATTGACTCCATGACAACAATAACATAGTCAGTAACATTGCAGCCTGCCATTGTGCTGTGCAATGCTATACCATGTTAAAATGGGAGGGGGGAGATGGTGATGGAGGGTTAAAGTTGCCAGATGGAAATAAGACAATGTTCCTCTTTTAATAGAATGCATTGCTAAACCACCATTGCCATAACAGTAGTGAAGAGTTTATTGAAATGAATAGGCAGTTCGTAGAAATGTTCTTCAACTGAAGACATTGAGCCGTACTGTATGCATTCGGCAAAGTGCTGAAAGAACTCAGCGGGTCAAGCAGCATCTGTGAAGGGGAATGAAAAGACAACGTTTCCAGTCAGAACCCAACTCAGTCTGAAGAATCACGATCATGACAGAAGCCTCCTCGTGGCGATCCCTGCAAGCGACCACGCGATGCTCTCTGTGACGCGTCGGGCGACAATTCTGTCAACATGTTGGATGATGACAGAAGTCAACAGCGAGCTACATCGTCTGACACACGAGCGGGAACGAACGAACAAGTCTGAAGAAGGGCCCTGACCCAAAACCTCATCTGTCCATTCCCTCCGCATATGGTGCCTGACACGCTGAGTTCCTCCTGCACTTTGTGTTTGTTTCAGGATTCCAGCGTTTGCTATCTCGTGTCCACGTTGAGTCATGTATAGCTGATGAATGCGTGTGAGCTAAAACACTGCAACATATGTTTGACATAATCTGAAAGAGACGGTAAATTAACACCATCCAGTGATTAACGGAACACAGTTTGACACAAGGTTGATGGTTTGTTTTGCTGTTAATTGGACCAGACCAGTGTCAAAGCCAAGAAATACAAGACAGTCCCACATGTAACCCATCAGTTCACATTTGGGATTTGGAGCCCACATTTCCAGTATTGTTTGCTTTGGAAGCTGTGAACAGCTCCATAAAATTCCATGGCATTTTGTTTTGCCTTGAATAAAGGGTCACAACATTAGTAAACCATAATGATATAATGAGCCAATGTTATGATGAATTACTGACAAAGTATCGTTGGAATTAATTGAGCCATTATCAACATATATTTCATAACATTGTTTTGAATCTCTATGTCAACATTGTTCTCATTAAGCTGAGCAATGTTTCCATTGGGAACAGATCATTTTCTGTCCCGAGTTTGATCCCAACTACGGGTGCTGTCTGTTCGGAGTTTGCATGTTCTCCCCGTGACCTGCATGCGTTTTCTCCGAGATCTTCGGTTTCCTCCCACACCCCGAAGTAAATTGTCCCTAGTGTGTGTAGGATAGTGTAAGTGTGCGGGGATCGCTGGTCGGCGCGGACTTGGTGGGCCGAAGGGCATGTTTCCGCGCTGTATCTCTAAACTAAACATGATTACAATTGAGCCATTTACAGTGTATAGATACATGAGAAGGGATTAACATTTGGTGCAAGATATAGCCATCAAAGTCCAATCAAGGATAGTCCGAGGGTACCGATGAGGTAGATAGTAGTTCAGGACTGATCTCTGGTTGTGGTGGGATGATTCAGTTGCCTGATAACAGATGGGAAGAAACTGTCCCTGAATGTGGAGGTGTGCAGTGTTGAGAGGGGAGCAGGGGCCAGGTTCTCTGGGCCTCCCTCACTGGTCGGGTTCCTGGTTGCGCGGTGGGCGAGACATGCCGGAAGACCTTCTCGCCACGTGCGACACACCGGGAGACATGATTGTGGCATGCGAGAAGATTTTAGATAGGCACATGAATATGCAGAGAATGGAGGAATTTACAGGCAGAAGGCGATCAGTTTAACTTGGCACCAGTTTGGGGGCTCATGTTGTCATGTTGTGAGTGAGCGCTGTCAACTGATCTCAGTCAGGCAAACGACAACGAACAGAGGCAGCAGCAGCACCGCAGCTTGGCGCCAACCCGGAGCATGCATCCCTTTTAGGGCGGGCACCTACGAATGGCATCACTCTGCTGCAGACTTCTGCTGTCTCAAAAGCAAGAAGAAGACGGCACCAGGTTTGGCCCGCACACTGTGGGTCGAAGGGCTAGTACCATACTGTTCTATATGTTCTATGTTCATATGAGGAAAGATTGAAAAGACTAGGCTTGTATTCACTGGAGTTTAGAAGGATGAGGGGTTATCTTATAGAAACATATAAAATTATAAAAGGACTGGACAAGCTAGATGCAGGAAAAATGTTCCCAATGTTGGGCGACTCCAGAACCAGGGGCCACAGTCTTAGAATAAAGGGGAGGTCATTTAAGACTGAGGTGAGAAAAACCTTTTTCACCCAGAGAGTTGTGAATTTATGGAATTCCCTGCCACAGAGGGCAGTGGAGGCCAAATCACTGGATGGATTTAAGAGAGAGTTAGATAGAGCTCTAGGGGCTAGTGGAGTCAAGGGATATGGGGAGAAGGCAGGCACGGGTTATTGATAGGGGACGATCAGCCATGATCACAATGAATGGTGGTGCTGGCTCAAAGGGCCGAATGGCCTCCTCCTGCACCTATTTTCTATGTTTCAATGTTTCCATGTGCCTGTCCCCTTTCCCCTTCTTGGCGGTAGAAGCGATAGGCCTGGGGGGTGCAGTCAGACCAGCCTGAATGAGTCATTGCAGTGTTTAACACAAGCTAAATCTTTCTCTTTCTTCTCTTGATGGGGGAAATAAATTTTCAGAAATCCAAGGTTCAGCGTTAACTGGGGAAGAACGCACTTTCCCACAATTTATTGTGCGACATTTCAATTTGAAATGATTCCTCCTTAATAAAATTACAAGGCTACAAGCAAAACAAGTTGTATTTAATACCGTTATTTATTTCACTCATGGGACAAACATAACTCAGGCTGAGGGATGCAGTATATTGCCCTGGCACGGACTGATCCTCCGATATTTGCTGAAGCTGTAACCATACATCACAGAGACACTACAGTTGTCAGCATTTCACCATTACTATCCTTCTCTCAACCGATCTGCGCGAGTGCTGAGCTCCTGCTGTCTCTCCGATGACTCGTCGGAGCAGTCTTCCTCTGGTATCTGAAGTAACAGCCAGTATTGAAGTACTTAGTCTTATTGGGCCTGTCCCACTTACGCGATTTTTTCGACTACTGCCGGCACCCGTCATAGTCGCAGCAAGTCTCAGAAAATTTTCAACATGGTTCAAAACTCTTTAGATTCTGGAGTAGTTCCTGAGGATTGGAGGGTAGCTAATGTAACCCCACTTTTTAAAAAGGGAGGGAGAGAGAAAATGGGGAATTACAGACCAGTTAGTCTAACATCGGTAGTGGGGAAAATGCTAGAGTCAGTTATTAAAGATGGGATAGCAGCACATTTGTAAAGTGGTGAAATCATTGGACTAAGTCAGCATGGATTTATGAAAGGTAAATCATGTCTGACGAATCTTATAGAATTTTTCGAGGATGTAACTAGTAGAGCGGATAAGGGAGAACCAGTGGATGTGTTATATCTGGACTTTCAGAAGGCTTTCGACAAGGTCCCACATAAGAGATTAGTATGCAAACTTAAAGCACACGGTATTGGGGGTTCAGTATTGATTTGGAAAGAGAACTGGCTGGCACACAGGAAGCAAAGAGTAGGAGTAAACGGGTCCTTTTCAGAATGGCAGGCAGTGACTAGTGGGGTACCACAAGGCTCAGTGCTGGGACCCCAGCTATTTACAATACATATTAATGATTTGGACGAGGGAATTGAATGCAACATCTCCAAGTTTGCAGATGACACAAAGCTGGGGGGCAGTGTTAGCTTTGACGAGGATGCTAGGCGGTAAGGTGACTTGGATAGGTTGGGTGAGTGGGCAAATGCATGGCAGATGCAGTATAATGTGAATAAATAGGAAGATTAAACGAGAACTTACCAGTTTGAAGTTTGATCTTTATTTTATGAGGAGTTACGATGAGGGATTATGTGAAGAAGCCCGCCAGCCCGCATGCGCGTCAACCTTCAAAGCAGCGGTGTGAAGTCACAGAAACCAGTTGCTAAACTGATTATAGGAAGATTCGAGAAACTAGAACTACCACATGACCTTTATGAGAAGAGGGTTGCGAGCGGAGGAGCCATCTTGAGGAACGGCTGCAAAACAGCAGCCGTCCGTTAATTGTACTTTTTTACTAAGTTTATTACTTTTCTTTAAGTCTTTGTTTTTATTTATTCTGCCTTTAATGTGGGGGGGATCAAGGGGAAACCACTTCCTGGTCCCTACCTGGTCGGTGAGGCAGCCTTCTCTCCGGCTGCCCATTCGACCCGTCCTCGCGGCCTACCAGCGGGCTTGGAGCGGCGTGGAGCGGCGTTTCCTGGCGGGAACCGCACAGCACCCTCAGCTTCGGTGGCGGCACGGCGCTGGAGCGCTACTGTGCAGCGGAGCGGGCGATGCCTTGCCTGGGTCGCCGCGCTGGACCGACGCGCTGGAGCTCCGGTGAGCTGGACCGTCGAGCTCAACACCTCCGGGACTGGAGCGACCATTCGCGGGCGGCGGCGCCGATTCTCCGACATCGGGAGCCTCGTGGCTCCAAATCGGCGCGGCCTTGTCGGCTTCAGGTGCTGCGGACGCCTGCGGGAAATCGGCCGTTCCAGCCGTAGTTACGGCCTCTGGTGAGGGATGCGGCCGTTCCAGATGGCCCAGCTGCTGGAGGACTCTCCCGACGCCGGGGCTACATCACCCGGCGAGAACGGCCTGGATCACCGGGCCTCCGTAGAGGCAATAGCGGGGGCTTCATTTGGCCTGGGTGAACTGGGGCTGGGGACTGGACATTGTGCCTTCCCCCACAGTGGAAATCATTGTGGGGGGATGATTTTTGTATGTAATTGTTTGTAATTGTATTTGTTAGTCTGTCTTCAAGATGGCGGTCGGAGGGGAGAGTGGACGCTGGCGTTAAATTGCCGCTGCTCTCTCCTCAAATTGTGCTTCTGATTTTCTTTTTTCGTGTTTTTGGAAGGAATTCTGTCCCTGATTTATGTATTGGTCTTTATAACCTATTTTTTTAAAACTCTGATTATATGTTTTCTATAAATCTCTGTATGGTGTCCTTGAGACCTCGGTATAAGGCGCCCGTAAATAAAATCCATTATTATTATTATTATTATTATTAGTTGACCAGAAATGATTGAAAAGATAATGCATTCAGACATGTCATAGATTTAAAACATGCTGATGCTATTAATAAGCAAATAATAAGCAAATTATTGAATAGAACTTAAAATTGAGATGGCAAATGAACCCGGCCTGGCAATCGGTTTATTATAAAAGGTTTGGAAAGTCCGCTCATTTGACCATCCTACTGTCGCTAGGATGCGGTCCAGCAGAACCTCCATGAACCTTGCTGCTGACGTTATCGCAGGCCTGGTGGAGTGAGATTAAAAAAAACATCAGTGTTCACTCCTGCACAAGCCAATACATATCGAAAACATCTGGAGATGGTCTACACTGAAACCCTCTTGTGTGATTTTTGTGGCTAACGAACATTGGAAGCTCAGTGCCTCTAAGATTCTTTGTAGCCTTAAAATATTGATGAATATGTGTGACAACACACAATCTGTGGTCCATAGGATATGCCAGAAATTCCAGCTTTAGACCCAATGCCCCCGGTCTGCTTAGTTTAATTAACTTATTTACATAGAACGTTATTTTGTTGGTAGATATAACCATTCTGTTCAGCCGTAGCTTATGCAACGACTGGACGCGTTGCGCTGAAACCAGCGCCATGAGCATAACTACCTTATATGAAAGCTGGGCCAAAGATAAGGATGTAGCTGGAGCCCACCGGCGAAGTAGTGTTAACACAATGTTAATATCCCATACTACCGTGTACCTGGGCCTGGGAGGATTTGTGTTAAAGATATCCGTCATAAATCTGGATATCAGAGGATGAGACCCGACAGAGTGGGTCCTGATCCCAGCAGCAAATATGATGACAAGGCACTTTTGGCACAGTGAATGGCACTATAACTTAATTTTTTGTCAAAGAACCATTTGAAAGGAACTCCAAGACGTCAGTTATCTGTGCCGTATTATATGTTATGTTATCATTTAAACAAAAAACTTCCCATCTGATCAGGAAATGTACTGCTTTTTGGTGCTATCCCTTCAAGCTGCAGTGATCACGTCCACGGTTCGGTCTGACAACCCGAGCCCCAGGAACGGTCTTCTTAGAGTCTGCAAATCAATAAATTGATTCTATCATGCAGAGGGTGGCTACCCGAGTCATGGGATGAACCAGCAAATTTTTGTGTTTAGAAATAACCATATAAGGTGCTATTATCATTCCCAACATCAGCGGGAACCATGGCTGCATAGGCCAGTCAGGCACTACGAAAATGCCTGAAGCGGAATCTTGCTGGATTTTTTGCAAGACCCGACTGATGAGGCAAAATGGAGGAAAGGCATAAAAGAACATTCTTCCCCAGTGTAGCGAGAATGCATCCATCGCCACTGCCCCTGGGTCTGGCTGCCATGCCACATATTTTTGCAACTGGTGATTGAGCCTAGATGCAAACAAATCGATATTCGGTGTTCCAACCGAGCAACAATGTCATTAAATACTTTGTGATCCATCATCCATTCTGTGTTGTCATTACATTTACGTGACGATACACCAGCGCCAAATGAGGTTAGGTGAACTATCACAGGATACTGACTTGATTCCACCCATGTCATTAATATATGCAACCGCCGTAGTGTTATTAACTTGTAGTTGAGCATGCAGATTATGCATATTCCCACAATAAGCCTTTAACCCATAGAATGCCCCCAGTATCTCTAGGTAGTTGATACCATAACTGAAGAATTGGTAACTCATGCACATCCCATCTGCCTCCGCAACTAGAGATGGTATTAGTAATTTCCCATCCTTGAGCCCTAGCATCAGTTTGTAATATAACTGAAGGTTACTGACCAAAATGTTACTGGAGCAATGTTGAATATTGGTCGTCCACCATTGTAACTCTGATAGTTTCAGCTGGTAATAGCATAGGTCTGTTAAAATGACCTAAATAGTACTTGAGAGCATGCTCCTTTGCACGTTGTAAATTCTGATAATGCAAAGGCCCAAATTTCGCAGCTGGAAAAACAGCCACTATATTGCCAATTACACTAGCTACCTGGCGAATAGAAGGCTGCTTCATAACAACAAGGTTGTTGCAGGCTTCTATTAATTCTAATCTCTTGCCCCAGGGCAGAGTCACAGACATATTAATAAAGTTAAAGGTAAATTCCAAATAATCAATAATTCTAGTTGGTATCAACTTAGATTTAACTGGATGGATGAGAAACCCCAATTTATCAAATGTGAGTTTCGTGGCTGAAACAGCTAATTTAGCTAATTGCAGTGTTTTCCCAATATCATCCAGTTATGCCATAACAATGTGTTTTTGAGCTCTAAGTAGCCCAATCACCGGTTTCATTAATTTGGTAAATAATCTTGGGCTGAAGTTAACCCATTAGGCAATGCTTTAAACTGCCACAGTTGCCCCATCCAGCTAAATTTGAAATATCACCGGTGATCCCTGTGAATGGGCACCGAATAGTATGCATCTTTGAGATTGATGCATGCCATGAAGTATCCTTTGGAAATCAGCTGTTTGGCAGTAACGAAGTTTTCCATTTTGAAATGTCTATACTGCACATAAGAGTTAAGTTGTGTTAAATCAAAGATGATTCGATACCCTCCATCTTTCTTTTGTCTGGGGAATATATTAGAGACGAATTGGTGATGTTCATAACTCGACTTCTCGATTACCCCTTTTGAGTATAATGTGTGAATTTCAGCTTGTATATCCAAACCTTCCTGTTGGGAATGAACAAACGTCCGGCTTTGTGAATGCTGTGTGGGTGGCAATGAATTGGGAAAAAATTCAATTTTGAACCCTTGTATACTGTGCAGTATAAACAGATCTGATGTTATCCAATGCCATTCATGCAAAAACAAGTGTAATCTACCACCAACTTGTAACTGGTCCACACACCCAATGTTCCGGAAAGAACCAGACCCACCTACCTCCGTGGTTACCGGTGGTCTTATGGTAGACCGAAAGGCCCTTGATGCAGGTTCTATTTCCGCCCTCGAGGTTTGGAGGGTAGGACTGCTAGAATGCACGGATTGCGCATTTTCCATGGGGGCCGGCTTGGGCCTTGGCCTAAAAAAGACCTCTGCCCAGAGCATTCAGCTTTCGAGCTGCCACCAGCTTCAGTGAACCGCTTACTGCTGATGGAAGCGTAGGGGTGTTGCCGCCAAAACGGTGAAGCTTTGCTCGTCACTGGTGCCTTGATCAGCCCGACAGCTTTTGCTTCTTCATCCAGGTCTTTTACCTGCTTCGGTAGATCTTCCCCGAACAGAAGATTCAGCGGCTGGACATTGCTGGCCTTACATAAGCCTGCAAATTTGGGATTCAGGGCAGGTCTGATGGCGTTCTTCCGAAAACAGTTTATTTCGAAATGTGCATTGCACATCAATGCCAGGGCATCCTGCTGGATATCTGATAAGGGTCCGCCATCCACAGATCTGGCAAATGCCGTAATGCCTGAAGCCAGCAATTTTAAGATTCTTTGGAATTTCATCTCCTGGGCTTTGATGCCCCTCCAATATATCCCCAGATAGAGCTGTTCACAGCAGGCACTTTCAGGGATGCACAATTTGCAGGTGTATGATATTTTGAAGTTGTTTCCACCATCACCTGTTCCTGCAATTGGTGCGATGTGAGGTAATTTATGCTGGAAGCTAGCTCTTCCTGCAGCGGCTCCCCTGTTTGTGAGGGTATTGCGAACCTTGATGCCATGGCAGGCAATTCTTGAACCTCACGTATGTCGTGCATCCCGGTATGTTCCCCAGACATACCTCCGAATTTGGAGTCAGTCCAATACTGACCCCGTACGCTCCCCTCCTCAGAGTGGGAGACATTATGCAGCCCTGGACCAGGCGCTGCCGCAGGTCCCCGAGGAGGCCTGCGCTGATATGTTTCCGTTTCACGGAGCATATCATGATGGAGCATCCTTTCCATAAGGTGCTCCATCCGGGATAAACGCCCGAAGACGCTATCCATGATTGTAGGAGGCGACTCCTCCTGGCCTCACTCATCTGAGTCAACAGCCCTATCCGACTTCCTTTTGGCTTTCCCCCCTTTCGGGGTTGCCAAGGCGCTTTCGGCAAGCACCAAGTCGGAAGTTGCTGACCGCACTGTCAGTGACTCGGACGGCGAAAGCGCCGGCCGCCGGCTACCTGCACTCCCGCGGTCCTCCGTAGCCGGTTTCCCCGCGGCCCATCGGGATTTCGCCCTGGATTCCATATCCGTAGCAAACTCTGTAAAAGAGATTACTCCAACCAAAAAATACCACCTCAGAATAAGTTTAAAACTTACCTGCAGGCTTTTTAAAACTTACCGCTGGAGGAGCGACGCTCCTCCCAGCCAGTCGTGCGCCATGCGTTAGACGTATTGACGCGCATGCGGGCTGGCGGGCTTCTTCACGTAGTCACTTACGTGACTCTGAAGTAAAATGTGAGGTTATCCACTTTGGTGGCAAGAACAGGAAAGTAGACTATTATCTGAATCTTATAGGGGCGATCTTATAGAAACTTACAAGATTCTTAAGGGTTGGACAGGCTTTATGCAGGAAGATTGTTCCCGATGTTGGGGAAGTCCAGAACAAGGGGTCACAGTTTAAGGATAAGGGGGAAGTCTTTTAGGACCGAGATGAGAAAAACATTCCGCATGTGATCGCATGGGCTTTCTCCACGTGCCCACCACTCTCTGTGTATGAAAAAGTTGCTCTACTGGTTCCTATTAAATCTTTCATCTCTCACCTTGTACCTCTGTCCTCTGCTTCTTGATTCCCCTGGAATGGGGAAAAGACTCTGTGTGTTCACCCTATCTATTACCTGGGCTTGCAGGCTTGAGTTATGGGGAAGGTTGGATAGGCTAGGACCTATTTTCCTTTGGTGAATACTATACTGAAGGGTCAGCATGTTGAGGTGTACAAGATCATGAGGGATGGATAACATTAACACCCACAGTCTCTGTTCCAGGGTAGAGGGTTCTAAAACTAGAAGGAACAGGTTTAAGATGAGATGGGATAGATTTAAGAGGGATCTCAGGGGCAATTTTAACTCTGTAGAGGATAGTCTGTAGATCAGGGGTTCCCAACCTATTTCGTCCCGTTTACCCCTGGCAACTTTAATAGCACATAACAATGTTATTCCACTTATTCCACAATGTTATTCCACTTATTTACGAACAACTAATGATGAACAGATACCAGAACCAAACACAGTCAGTCAATGAGAAACAATATGTACAAATCCAGAATCAACAAATCTACCCCTGGGGAGGAGAAATTTACCCCAGGTTGGGAACCCTTGAACTAGAGGGCACTCCTGAACTACTATCTACCTCTTTTGTGACCCTCGGACTATCTTTGATCGGACTTTGCTGGCTTTTCCTTGCGTTTAAAAGTTATTCCCTTATCATGTATCTGTACACTGTAAATGGCTCGATTGTAATTGTATTGTCTTTCCGCTGACTGGATAGCATGCAACAAAAGCTTTTCACTGTACCTTCCCAATGCAGGTAAGTGGAACTAGCCTAGTATGCCAACTTGGTCAGCGTGGACTAGGTGGGCCGAAGGGCCTGTTTCCTTGCCATACAGCTGGATGACTTTACATGTGACCCAAATATCAGACACTGCACACACGTGACCAAGATGTGTTGAGATGCAATAGTTGATCGCCATGAACCACCACCCAACGATCAACACGGTTCTGCCCAATGAATGGATGCAAGAACGTACTGACACAAGAAGTGAGACCATTCCTCAACACGAGGTCTGGGTCTTCTATCAAAGGTTGGGGTGTATATTGACTTTTAGCAATCAATCAACATTGGTACTCAATCAAAAATGAACAGGCTCAATAAAGTTATACACTGAGCTCACAGCACCTGGCCTCAACATGTTTGTCGGCACTGGGCCTGTACTCCCTGCAGTTTAGATGATGAGGGGGAAACTCATTGAAACTTACCAAATAGTGAAAGGCCTGGATGGAGTGGATGTGGAGAGGATGTTTCCTCTAGTGGGAGAGTCCAGGACCAGAGGTCATAGCTTCAGAATTAAAGGATGTTCCATTATGAAGGAGATGAGGAGGAATTTCTTTAGTCGGAGGGTGGGGAATCTGTGGAATTCATTGCCGCAGATGGCTGTGGAGGCCGTCAATGGATATTTTAAAGGCAGAGATAGACAGATTGTGGAAGGTGTGACCTGTACAAAAAGGACGGGTTGCACTTGAACCCGAGGGGGACCAATATCCTGGCAGGAAGATTTGCAAAGGCTACTGCGGTGACTTTAAACTAGAACGGTTGGGGGGAGGGACTCAAATCGAGAAAGCTAGTAGACAGTTTGTGAGGCAGGAGGCAGAGAATGGAAGAACTCAAACCTAACATGTAGGGGGGAAAGAAGAAAAAATAATAAACAGAGAATAAGAGGTGGTGGGTTTCTTAAATGTGTGAGCAGAGAGACAGAGGGGTGTAAAATGAGGATAGAAGCAATAGGTAGCAAGGTGAAAAGTAAAAGTGGCAGGCAGACAAATCCAGGGCAAAAATCAAAAAGGGCCACTTTTCAACATAATTGTATAAGGGGTAAGAGCGTTGTATAAACAAGCCTGAAGGCTTTGTGTCTCAATGGAAGGAGCATTCGTAATAAGGTGGATGAGTTGAATGTGCAGATAGCTATTAATGATTATGATATAGTTGGGATCACGGAGACATGGCTCCAGGGTGACCAAGGCTGGGAGCTGAACATCCAGGGATATTCAATATTCAGGAGGGATAGACAGAAAGGAAAAGGAGGTGGGGTAGCGTTGCTGGTTAGAGAGGAGATTAATGCAATAGAAAGGAAGGACATTAGCTTGGAGGATGTGGAATCATTATGGGTAGAGCTGCGAGAGAGCAGGCTATTCTAGACTGGGTATTGAGTAATGTGGAAGGGTTAGTTAGCAGTCTTGTTGTGCCTGGCCCCTTGGGCAAGAGTGACCATAATATGGTTGAGTTCTTCATTAGGATGGAGAGTGACATTGTTAATTCAGAAACAAGGGTTCTGAACTTAAAGAAAGGTAACTTTGAGGGGTATGAGGTGAATTGGCCAAGATTGACGGGCAATTGACTCTTAAAGGGTTGACGGTCGATATGCAATGGAAGGCATTTAAAGACTGCATGGATGAACTACAACAATTGTTCATCCCAGTTTGGCAAAAGAATAAATCAGGGAAGAGGTAGTGCATCCGTGGATAACAAGGGAAATCAGGGATAGTATCAAAACAAAAGATGAAGCGTACAAATTAGCCAGAAAAAGCAGCCTACCAGAGGACTGGGAGAAATTCAGTCCAGCAGAGGAGGACAAAGGGCTAAATTAGGAAAGGGAAAATAGATTATGAAAGAAAACTGGCAGGGAACATAAAAACTGAATGCAAAAGTTTTTATAGATATGTGAAGAGAAAAAGATTAGTTAAAATAAATGTAGGTCCCTTGCAGTCAGAAACAGGTGAATTGATCATGGGGAACAAGGACATGGCAGACCAATTGAATAACTACTTTGGTTCTGTCTTCACTAAGGAAGACATAAATAATCTGCCGGAAATACAAGGGGACCGGGGGTCAAATGAGATGGAGGAACTGAGTGAAATCCAGGTTAGCCAGGAAGTGGTGTTAGGTAAATTGAATGGATTAAAGGCCGATAAATCCCCAGGGCCAGATAGGCTGCATCCCAGAGTACTTTAGAAAGTATCCCCAGAAATAGTGGATGCATTAGTGATAATTTTTCAAAACTCTTTAGATTCTGGAGTAGTTCCTGAGGATTGGAGGGTAGCTATTGTAACCCCACTTTTTAAAAAGGGAGGGAGAGAGAAAACGGGGAATTACAGACCAGTTAGTCTAACATCGGTAGTGGGGAAACTGCTAGAGTCAGTTATTAAAGATGGGATAGCAGCACATTTGGAAAGTGGTGAAATCATTGGACAAAGTCAGCATGGATTTACGAAAGGTAAATCGTGTCTGACGAATCTTATAGAATTTTTCGAGGATGTAACTAGTAGAGTGGATAGGGGAGAACTAGTGGATGTGTTGTATCTGGACTTTCAGAAAGCTTTCGACAAGGTACCACATAAGAGATTAGGATACAAACTTAAATCACATGGTATTGGGGGTTCAGTATTGATGTGGCTAGAGAACTGGCTGGCAAACAGGAAGCAAAGAGTAGGATTAAACGGGTTCTTTTCACAATGGCAGGCAGTGTCTAGTGTGGTACCGCAAGACTCAGTACTGGGACCCCAGCTATTTACAATTTATATTAATGAACTGGATGAGGGAATTGAAAGCAACATCTCCAAGTTTGCGGATGACACTAAGCTGCGGGGCAGGGTTAGCTGTGAGGAGGATGCTAGGAGACTGCAAGGTGACTTGGATAGGCTGGGTGAGTGGGCAAATGTTTGGCAGATGCAGTATAATGTGGATAAATGTGAGGTTATCCACTTTGGTGGCAAAAACGGGAAGGCAGACTATTATCTAAATGGTGGCCGATTAGGAAATGGGGAGATGCAGCGAGACCTGGGTGTCATGGTACACCAGTCATTGAAAGTAGGCATGCAGGTGCAGCAGGCAGTGAAGAAAGCGAATGGTATGTTGGCTTTCATAGCAAGAGGATTTGAGTATAGGAGCAGGGAGGTTCTACTGCAGTTGTACATAGTCTTGGTGAGACCACACCTGGACTATTGCATACAGTTTTGGTCTCCAAATCTGAGGAAGGACATTATAGCCATAGACGGAGTGCAGAGAAGGTTCACCAGACTGATTCTTGGGATGTCAGGACTTTCATATGAAGAAAGACTGGATAGACTTGGCTTATACTCGCTAGAATTTAGGAGATTGAGAGGGGATCTTATAGAAACGTACACAATTCTTATGGGGTTTGACAGGCTAGATGCAGGAAGATTGTTCCCGATGTTGGGGAAGTCCAGGACAAGGAGTCACAGCTTAAGGATAAGGGGGAAATCCTTTAAGACCGAGATGAGGAAAAACTTTTTCACACAGAGAGTGGTGAATCTCTGGAACTCTCTGCCACAGAGGGTAGTTGAGGCCAGTTCATTGGCTATATTTAAGAGGGAGTTAGATGTGGCCCTTGTGGCTAAAGGGATCAGGGGGTATGGAGAGAAGGCAGGTACGGGATACTGAGTTGGATGATCAGCCATGATCATATTGAATGGCGGTGCAGGCTCGAAGGGCCGAATGGCCTACTCCTGCACCTATTTTCTATGTATCTATGTATCTATGTTATATCTGGACCTTCAGAAGGCTTTCGACAAGGTCCCACATAGTAGATTAGTATACAAACTTAAAGCACACGGTATTGGGGGTTCAGTATTGATGTGGATAGAGAACTGGTTGGCAAACAGGAGGCAAAGAGTAGGAGTAAATGGGTCATTTTCAGAATGGCAGGCAGTGACTAGTGGGGTACCGCAAGGCTCAGTGCTGGGATCCCAGCTATTTACAATATATATTAATGATTTGGACGAGGGAATTGAATGCAACATCTCCAAGTTTGCAGATGACATGAAGCTGGGGGGCAGTGTTAGCTGTGAGGAGGATGCTAGGAGGCTGCAAGGTGACTTGGATAGGCTTGGTGAGTGGGCAAATGCATGGCAGATGCTGTATAATGTGGATAAATGTGAGGTTATCCACTTTGGTGGCAAAAACAGGAAAGTAGACTATTATCTGAATGGTGGCCGATAAGGAAAAGGGGAGATGTAACGAGACCTGGGTGTCATGGTACACCAGTCATTGAAAGTAGGCATGCAGGTGCAGCAGGCAGTGAAGAAAGCGAATGGTATGTTAGCATTCATAGCAAAAGGATTTGAGTATAGGAGCAGGGAGGTTCTACTGCAGTTGTACAGGGTCCTGGTGAGACCACACCTGGAGTATTGCGTACAGTTTTGGTCTCCATATCTGAGGAAAGACATTCTTGCCATAGAGGGTGTACAGAGAAGGTTCACCAGATTGATTCCTGGGATGTCAGGACTTTCATATGAAGAAAGACTGGATAGACTCGGCTTGTACTCGCTAGAATTAGAAGATTGAGGGGGGATCTTATAGAAACTTACAAAATTCTTAAGGGGTTGGACAGGCTAGATGCAGGAAGATTGATCCCGATGTTGGGGAAGTCCAGGACAAAGGGTCACAGTTTAAGGATAAGGGGGAAATCTTTCAGGACCGAGATGAGAAAAACATTTTTCACACAGAGAGTGGTGAATCTCTGGAATTCTCTGCCACAGAAGGTAGTTGAGGCCAGTTCATTGGCTATATTTAAGAGGGAGTTAGATGTGGCCCTTGTGGCTAAAGGGATCAGGGGGTATGGAGAGAAAGCAGGTACAGGATACTGAGTTGGATGATCAGCCATGATCATATTGAATGGCGGTGCAGGCTCGAAGGGCCGAATGGCCTACTGCTGCACCTATTTTCTATGTTTCTATGATTCTTGATTAGTATGGGTGTCAGGGGTTATGGGGGGAAGGCAGGAGAATGTGATTGGGAGGGACAGATAGATGACCCATGATTGAATGGCGGAATAGACTTGATGGGCCGAATGGCCCAATTCTGTTCCTATCACTTATGACCTTATGACCTTAAACAAACTTTAAATACATTGAATATAGAACATAGTACATAGAACAGTAAATCCCAGGAACAGGCCCTTCGGCCCACAATGTCCATGGCAAACAAGATGGTGTCAAACTAACTTCTCTGCCTGCACATGATCCATATCCCTCCATCCCCTGCCTTTCCATGTGTCCATCTAAAAGTCTCTTAAACGCAACTATTGGTCGGGTTTAAAGTGCTATGGACCAAATGTGGCTCGGCATGGACAAGGTGGGCTGAAGGGCCTGTTTCCGTGCTGCACACCTATGACTCTATGAGGCCGCAGTTGAAGATGAGGATGTGTAGGCTAAAGTGACGCAGCGGAGAGTAACTCTTGATCACTCACTGCTTACCCCACGCTATGACATTGTTGTTAAAACTAGAAGTTTGACACCCCCCCACTGGTCTGCGAGATCCCTGCTGAACAGCTGGAATGTCCACCCACAGCAGAAAAATGAGAGCCTATATATCCTGGCATTAGCTTTGAAATATTATGTTTGTTCAAGTTTCCATGCTGAAGTGGTGCCAGTTGTAAAGTGATGGAAACATGATCCCGTGTAGCAGAGGAAGAGATTAGCGCAAGCTGAAACAATACCACATCGCTTTTACATGGAAGCAGTTTCAATACTTGCTCGTAACCCTATCTTATCATCACCATGTTTGTCTCTATTCAAAGGGACGTTTACACTTTGTGCCCAATAGTTCATTGCCCGTACGTCTGACCCAGAATGATACTTGTGAGCTGTGCAAAATAGGCATTGAATGAATATCTCACATTAATATATTGCCTTTCATGAGCTCAGGGGTGGAAACGTTGGTCTAAATTATGGCAACCTGTCGATGCACTGAGAAATCTCGTAGACAATAGCCAATAGGTGCAGGAGTAGGCCAATCGGCCCTTCGAGCCAGCACTGCCATTCAATATGATCATGGCTGATCATCCCCAATTAGTACCCTGTTCCTGCCTTCTCTCCATATCCCTTAACACCACTATAATATGGAAATGGGGGGATAACCATTTCATTTTTAACATGGAATTAAGATTCTAGACTGTTTCATTGACATTTTTAGATTATTTAATGACCACACAGTCAAGCTGGTGGAATTCATGTTCAGTACAGGATGTTACACAATAGGCTGATTCCCGTCAAACATAACATAAAACACAACAACATACAGTATACAGTACATGCACGAGGTGGCTATGTGATGTTGTCATAGAGTGTTCAGAGTTCGAATTGCATATGGGTAGAAACTGTTTTTAAATCGTGATGTTTCGGCGGGCAGTGAGCTGTAGCGCCTTCCTGACGGCAGCAGGTGGAAGATGTGGTGAGCTGGGTGGGAGGGATCAGAAATGATTTTCTTCACCCTTGACACGGACCGTTTGAGATTGAGTGATTCTATTGATGGGAGGGGAGTGCTGATGATTTTGGATGCTTTGTTGACAATGCGCTGTAGTTTATTACGGGAGTGAGTGTCTAAACTGCTGTACCAAACTGTTATTGATGAAGTGAGCATGCTTTGGATGATGGCTGTGTAAAATCAGATTAGGAGATGTTTCCTCACTCTGAACTTCTTGAGCTGACGGAGAAAGAAAAGTCTTTGGTTGGCTTTTTTATAAATGTGATCTGAATTGATTTTCCATTTGAGGTTATTGCTTATGTGAGTGCCAAGAAATTTGAATGAGTCAGTGGTGGATATGGGTTCGCCAGAGATGAGTAGGGGGGTCTTGGGTTGTGCCTTACGTCTGAGATCAATGATAAGTTCATGTGTTTTTGATGTGTTGAGTAGGAGGTTATTATCTGTGCACCAAGTGACTGCTTTGTTTGTTTGAGTGCGGTATTCTGTTTCGTTGTTGTTAGAGATGAGACCTATGATGGTTGTGTCACCTGCGTATTTATATATTTTGACTGAACTATACTGGGATGTGAGTTGATTTGTGTAGAGTGAAAATAACCAGGGTGACAAGATGCAGCCCTGAGGGGCTCCTGTACTGAGGTGCAGAGGGTGAGATATGGTGTTATGTATCTTCACCCTCTGTTGTCTGTTCCAAAGGAAGCTATAGATCCAATGACAGATGCAGGGGTCAATGTTCATGTCTGTTAATTTATGGAAGAGTTTGACCGGGTTGATGGAGTTGAATGCCGAACTGAAGTCCATGAACAGGATATGCGAATACGATGTGGGTCCATGTTGGAGGAAGTGCTGGTTTTGAGGTGAGCGAGAATAATGCGCTCAAATAACTTCATGGCCACAGATGTAAGGGCAATCGGTCTGTAGTCATTGAGGCAGGATGTTGTGTTAGACTTGGGCACAGGAATGATGGTGGATTGTTTGAAGCACTGGGGCACTGAACATTGGCAGAGGGAGGTATTGAAGATGTTGGTGAACACAGGGGCCAGTTCTGCTGCACAATGATGGAGCACTGCTGGGCTGATGTTGTCTGGGCCTGCAGATTTGTTTTTCTTCTGTCTCCTGAAGGTAGTCCTCACCTCGGCCTCCTGGATGTGGAATGGAGGGGGAGGAAGAGGAGAGGGGGACGATGGTGGAGGGACTGGAGACTGTTCAAACCTGCCATAGAAAGTGTTCAGTTTGTCTGGGAGTTGATGATCATTATCAAGGATGGGGGTGGATTTCTTTTTGTAGTTGGTGATTTCCTGAAGTTTTTTCCAGACAGTTCTAGTGTTGTTGGTTGAGATTTCTTGTTCTATTTTGGTGGCATAATTGTGTTTGACTTTCCTTATTGTAGACCTTAATTTATATTTTGCAGCCATGTAGTCCAGATTTATATGCAACATTTTTCTCAGTTCTTAATTGTTGAATTTCGTTTGTGAACCAGGGCTTATTGTTGTATTGTTTAACCGTTCTTGAAGGGATACAGAGTTGCTCGCAAAATTGGACATATGACGTCACTGTGTCCGTGTAGTCGTGGAGGACACCAGCTGCGCGGAAAACTTCCCAATCAGTGCATGCGAAGCAGCCTTGCAGCTTTTCGATGGCGTCTGTAGACCACGACCTAACAGATTTGGGCGAATTTTTTGAGGATTTTTTTTTTGCTTGTACTTTGGGATAAGCAGCAGCATCGCGTGGTCTGACTTGCCCAACGGAGCTCCTACAAAGGCACGGTAGGCCTCCTTAAACGGGGTATAGCAGTGGTCGAGCGTGTTGTTCCCTCTGCTGGGGCAGGTCACGTGCTGGTGGTAGTTTGGAAGCTCAGTGGACAGGTTGGTGTGGTTGAAGTCACCTAACACAATTATTGCTGCATCTGGGTATGCATTTTCTGTGTCGGATATGTGACAGGCTAGTTCGCTCATGGCGGCGTTAGCATTAGCCTTAGGTGGAATATAAACACCGATTACAATGACCGATGCAAATTCTCTGGGGAGGTAGGTGGGTCTGCATGTGGCAGTAAGATACTCCAAGAGTGGGGAACATACATGGCTGAGTGAGGTGGAGTTTGTGCACCAGCATTGGTTTATCATAATGCATATTCCACCACCTTTTAACTTGAAAGATAGTTCAGCTGACCTGTCGGCTCGGTGAAGTGTATATCCTGGCAGCGTTACTGCTTGGTCAGGCACTGACTGATCCAGCCAGGATTCAGTCAGGCAGATGGCAGAGCAGTTGCTGTAGTTCCTGTTGGTCTGAATCAGAAGCTGGAGTTCGTCCATCTTGTACCGGAGAGATCTAACATTTGCCAGCAGAAGGGCTGGGAGAGGAGGTCGGAATGGGCACCTCTTGAACCTTGAGAGGATACCGGAGCGCCTGCTTCGTTTGCTGGTCTGCGGTCTGTGGTCCGCGGTCCGCGGTCCGCGGTCCGCGGTCTGCGATCGGCTTCGTTTGCCGGTCTGCGGCCAGAATGTAGAGAGACCCGGAGAAACAAACGTTATTTCCTTCGGTAGAGATGGCCTCAGGACTCCGTGGATGTTAAGTTTGAGATTTAGAAGTTCCCAGCGGGTGTATTGGGTTATACATGACACATTACGAACGTATAACGCAGACACAAGTACAATAGACAGGAACACAACTTGTACTGGGGCGAGCCTCGCAGCCGCCATTTTTCATATCCAAAACGGAACAATGAAATTCTTACTTGCAGCAGCATAAAAGATACGTATACAGTGCATTCAGAAAGTATTCAGACTCCTTCACTTTTCCACATTTTGTTACATTACAGCCTTATTCTAAAATGGATTAAATTCTTTTTTTTTATCATCAATCTATACACAATAGCCCATAATAAAAAAACCAAAAACTGGTGTTTAGAAATGTTTGCAAAGTAATTAAAAAGAAATAACAAATATCACATTTACATAAGTATTCAGACCCTTCACTCAGTACTTTGTTGAGGCATCTTTGGCAACGATTACAGCCTCAAGTCTTCTTGGGTATGACGCTACAAGCTTGGCATACCTGTATTTGGGGAATTTCTCCCATTCTTCTCTGCCGATCCTCTCAAGCTCTGTCAGGTTGGATGGGGAGGGTTGATGCACAGCTATTTTCAGGTCCCTCCAGAGATATTCGATTGGGTTCAAGTCCGGGCTCTGGCTGGGCCACTCAAGGACATTCACAGACTTGTCATAAAGCCACTCCTGCGTTGTCTTGGCTGTGTGCTTAGGGTCGTTGTCCTGTTGGAAGGTGAACCTCCACCCCAGTCTGAGGTCCTGAATGCTCTGGAGCAGGTTTTCATCAAGGATCTCTCTGTACTTTGCTCCATTCATCTTTCCCTCGATCCTGACTAGTCTCCCAGCTCCTGCCGCTGATAAATATCCCCACAGCATGATGTTACCACCACCATGTTTCACCGTAGGTATGGTATTGGCCAGGTGTTGAGCGGTGACGTGACGCTTGGCATTCAGGCCAAAGAGTTCAATCTTGGTTTCATCAGACCAGAGAATCTTGTTTAGGTGCCTTTTGGCAAACTCCAAGAGGGCTGTCATGTGCCTTTTACAGAGGAGTGGCTTCCGTCTGGCCACTCTGCCATAAAGGCCTGATTGGTGGAGTGCTGCAGATATAATTGTCCTTCTGGAAGGTTCTCCCATCTCCACAGAGGAACTCTGGAGCTCTGCCAGAGTGACCATCGGATTCTTGGTCACCTCCCTGTCCAAGGCCCTTCTCCCCCCCGAATGCTCAGTTTGACCGGGCGGCCAGCTCTATGAAGAGTCCTGGTGATTTCAAAGTTCTTCCATTTAAGAATGACGGAGGCCACTGTGCTCTTCGGGACCTGCAATACTGCAGAAATTGTTTTATACCCTTCCCCAGATCTGTGTCTCCACACAATCCTGTCTCAGAGGTCTACGGACAATTCCTTCATCTTCATGGCTTGGTTTTTGCTCTGATGCACTGTCAACTGTGGGACCTTATATAGACAGGTGTGTGCCTTTCTAAATCATGTCCAATCAAATTAATTTACAACTTGTGGACTCCAATGAAGTTTTAGAAATATCTCAAGGGTAATCAATGGAAACAGGATTAACCTAAGCTCAATTTTGAGTTTCATAGCAAAGGGTCTGAATGCTTATGTATATGTGATATTTCAGTTATTTCTTAGTAATTACTTCGCAAAAATTTCTAAACACCTGTTTTCGCTTTTATATTACGTGGTTTTGTGTGTAGATTTATGATTAAAAATAAAGAATTTAATTCATTTTGTAACGTAACAAAAGTAAAGGGGTCTGGATACTTTCCGAATGCACTGTACATAATACTCTGTAAAACCCATAATAGAAAAAAGTTCAGTATATATGAGTATTTTTACAATACTGGAGAGATGTTGAGGAACAAGATTATTATTCAGTTTTTTACATCATTACACTGTTCTTAACAAAAAACTACCCATCATGTGAAACCTTATAAATTAGATAATTTCAAGACCGAAAGTCAAAAACGTTTTTCATGACAGACAAATTTTCATCCTTTTACCACCAATTTGGACACCAAAAATGTGACATTAAAAACTCTGCCACATTTAGTCATGTATATTTAATTCTAAATAAACTTCATATGGCTCCTCATACATAAACGTTTTGATAATGATCTAGGGAAATATCTTCATCAATACCAGGAGAAAATTACAGTAACATAAAGTTAATACAGTACAGTACAGATCCTGGAACGGACGTTGTGCTTGGTGTCCATTGTCACAACGACTGTTATCGGGGTCGGTACCTCCGTAAGTTAAATCACGGACGCTCCAAACCTCTAATGCTGTTCAAAAACCCAACATAGAAACATAGAAGCATAGAAACATAGAAAATAGGTGCAGGAGTAGGCCACCTATATAGGACATGAGGTGTCCTATGGTAGTAGCGATTTTTGGGTGAGTTAATTAATATTTCTTATTTTCCAATTTAATATATCAAAAACATTGGTGTCAAAAACGCAACGACCGTTTACGATATATTTTCCGACTTTTTAAAATCAATTAACAAAATGTTTTGGACATAAATTGGTCATCAAAACTAAGAAACTGAGCCAATCTTCAATTTGGCAACACACTGTCTCTTGTTTACCTTTCGCTAACTTCATTCCTTCGTGTCAACTTCGGGAAGCTCCGCAACGACCGTTACGGAGACATTTTACTTACTAAAAATTCATCCCAAACCAATCATTCTGACGAATCATTGGCCATCGATATAGCTCAAATCCATAAGGTAATGTACCGTTTAGATCACATTGGTGAAAATAACCATATAACCATATAACAATTACAGCACGGAAACAGGCCATCTCGACCCTTCTAGTCCGTGCCAAACACGTATTCTCCCCTAGTCCCATATACCTGCGCTCAGACCATAACCCTCCATTCCTTTCCCGTCCATATAACTATCCAATTTATTATTAAATGATAAAAACGAACCTGCCTCCACCACCTTCACTGGAAGCTCATTCCACACAGCCACCACTCTCTGAGTAAAGAGGTTCCCCCTCATGTTACCCCTAAACTTCTGTCCCTTAATTCTCAAGTCATGTCCCCTTGTTTGAATCTTCCCTACTCTCAGTGCGAAAAGCTTATCCACGTCAACTCTGTCTATCCCTCTCATCATTTTAAAGACCTCTATCAAGTCCCCCCTTAACCTTCTGCGCTCCAAGGAATAAAGCCCTAACTTGTTCAACCTTTCTCTGTAACTTAGTTGCTGAAACCCAGCCAACATTCTAGTAAATCTCCTCTGTACTCTCTCTATTTTGTTGACATCCTTCCTATAATTAGGCGACCAAAATTGTACACCATACTCCAGAATTGGCCTCACCAATGCCTTGTACAATTTTAACATTACATCCCAACTTCTATACTCAATGCTCTGATTTATAAAAGCCAGCACACCAAAAGCTTTCTTTACCACCCTATCTACAAGAGATTCCACTTTCAGGGAACTGTGCACAGTTATTCCAAGATTCCTCTGTTCACCTGCATTCTTCAATTCCCTACCATTTACCATGTACGTCCTATTTTGATTTGTCCTGCCAAGATGTAGCACCTTACACTTATCAGCATTAAACTCCATCTGCCATCTTTCAGCCCACTCTTCCAACCGGCATAAATCTCTCTGTAGACTTTGAAAATCTACTTCATTATCCACAGCCCCACCTATCTTAGTATCATCTGCATACACTAATCCAATTTACCACACCATCATCCAGATCATTGATGTACATGACAAACAACAGTGGACCCAACACAGATCCCTGTGGCACCCCACTAGTCACTGGCCTCCAACCTGACAAACAACCATCCACCATTACTCTCTGGCATCTCCCATTCAGCCACTGTTGAATCCATCTTGCTACTCCACCATTAATACCCAACCATTGAACCTTCTTAACCAACCTTCCATGAGGAACCTTGTCAAAGGCCTTACTGAAGTCCATATATACAACATCCACGGCTTTACCCTCATCAATTTCCCGAGTAACCTCTTCAAAAAATTCAAGAAGATTAGTCAAACATGACCTTCCAGGCACAAATCCATGTTGACTGTTCCTAATCAGCCCCTGTTTATCCAGATGCTTATATATATTATCTCTAAGTATCCTTTCCATTAATTTGCTCACCACTGAAGTCAAACTAACAGGTCTATAATTGCTAGGTTTACTCTTAGACCCCTTTTTAAACAATGGAACAACATGCGCAGTACGCCAATCCTCCGGCACTATTGCCGTTTCCAATGACATTTGAAATATTTCTGTCATAGCCCCTGCTATTTCTACACTAACTTCCCTCAATGTCCTAGGGAATATCCTGTCCGGACCTGGAGACTTATCCACTTTTATATTTCTCAAAAGTGTCAGTACTTCCTCTTCTTTGAATCTCATAGTTTCCATAGCCACTCTACTTGTTTCCCTTACCTCACATAATTCAATATCCTTCTCCTTGGTGAATACCGAAGAAAAGAAATTGTTCAATATCTCCCCCATCTCTTTTGGCTCTGCAGATAGCTCTCCACTCTGACTCTCTAATGGACCAATTGTATCCCTCGTTATCCTTTTGCTATTAATATAGCTGTAGAAACCCTTTGGATTTACTTTCACCTTACTTGCCAAAGCAACCTCATATCTTCTTTTAGCTTTTCTAATTTCTTTCTCAAGACACTTTTAACATTTTTTATACTCCTCAAGCACCTCATTTACTCCATGCTGCCTATAATTATTGTAGATCTCTCTCTTTTTCCGAACTGCGTCCAATTTCCCTTGAAAACCATGGCTCTTTCCAATTTTTACTATTTCCTTTCAACCGAACAGGGACATAAAGATTCTGTACTCTTAAAATTTCACCTTTAAATGTCCTCCATTTCTCTTCCACATCTTTCCTATAAAACAAACTGTCCCAATTTACTCCTTTTAAATCCTTTCGCATCTCCTCAAAGTTAGCCTTTCTCCAATCAAAAATCTCAACCCTAGGTCCAGTTTGGTTGGTTGGCAATGTAACGTTCGTTTTATGGGACACCAAACCTTTGAGTGTCCACCGCAACGTACGTTTGTGCGTATGATGTGTGACGTGCGTTGCGCTGTCCACTCAGATGGTTGCAGTATTCTGCAACATGATCAGGTGTGGAAACGGTGTTTGCAATTTTATTGTTCCATGTGGTATCCATAAACATAGAAAGGAATAAGAAATACGTGCACTTACTCTGCCAACCAGGTCACTGGTGGACACCACGCAACAACTGATACTCCTAATTTGAGGAAGGACATTCTTGTTATTGAGGGAGTGCAGCGTAGGTTTACAAGGTTAATTCATGGGATGGCGGAACTGTCATATGCTGAGAGAATGGAGCGGCTGGGCTTGTATACTCTGGAATTTAGGATAAGATTATTACGGGTTTGGACACGCTAGAGGCAGGAAACATGTTCTGGTTTGGCGGTCATTCTATTTGCGCAAAACGGTTCACGATAGCTCTACGATTTTTGCCAGTTCACTCACTGTTCTCCTGCGCTGCGATTTCACCAAGTTTCGTTCCGATCGGTTGAATGTCGTAAAAGTTAGCAAGGTTTAAAAATCTCAAAAACCGCGCGTGCGCAGATCGATCTCTTATCCTGCCAGTCAGTGCCCCGTGGATTAGTCTCTTCCCCTGTCACTCTCCGGGACGTTCCTCCCCTTCCTGCGCCATCGCGTCATTAGTGAAGCTGAGAATGGCCGGTGGAGGTTTCCAACCGGACTTTCAGAGGGACCGAAGCAGCCCCGCCCCGCCCCAGCAGCAGCCCTGCCCCCAGCAGCAGCCCGACCCAGTAGCAGCCCCGCCCCCAGCAGCAGCCCCGCCCCCAGCAGCAGCCCCGCCCCACCAGCAGCACCGCCCCAGCAGCAGCCCCGCCCCTAGCCCCGTCCCAGCAGCAGCCCCGCCCCCAGCAGCAGCCCCGACCCAGTAGCAGCCCCGCCCCCAGCAGCAGCCCCGCCTCCAGCAGCAGCCCCGCCCCACCAGCAGCACCGCCCCAGCAGCAGCCCCGCCCCCAGCCCCAGCAGCAGCCCCACCCCCAGCAGCAGCCCCACCCCAGCAGCAGCCCCACCCCCAGCAGCAGCCCCACCCCCAGCCCCACCCCCAGCAGCAGTAGGGGGGAAGTGCTAGGGGATGAGGGGAAATGAGTCGCGCCTGCCTAGTTACGGGTGAGTGGTGGAATATTGCGTTGGGGAACAGGTTGCGTAGGGGGACCAGGCCTCCCTTGTGATTGGGACCCAACGGTCTAGTCTCCTTTAAACGTTGCCACTCTCACCTTATAACTATGCCCTCTAGTCTTTGACATTTCCACCCTGAGAAAAAGGTTCTGACTGTTTACCCTATCTGTGCCTCTCATAATTTTATAAACTTCTATCAGGTCTCCCTTTAGCCTCCAGCATTCCAGAGAAAACAATCCAGCTCTTTCCAACCTCCCCATGCAGCTAATGCCCACTAATCCAGGCAGTATTCTGGCAAACCTCCTCTGCTCCCACTTCCTTCAAACAAAAATGAGATTCCATTTCAGTCATTGCTCTTAAAAGTTGATTGCCTTTTTATTTTTAAGGGTTGTTGTGACACCGTTGTGGCTCAGTGCATTGCAATGAAAAACCGTACAAGAGAAGTGATCATTAATCACACATGGAACTGCAGATGCTGGTTTATAAAAAAAAGACACAAAGTGCTGGAGTAACTCAGCTGGTCATACAGCATCTCTGGATAGGGAACGTTTCAGGTCAGTCTGTAGGAAGGTTCCAATCCGAAACGTCACCTATCCATGTTCTCCAGAGATGCTGCCTGACCACATGTTCGCTAGAGATGCTGCCTGCCTCCAAACATATAGACTATATGTTTCTATAGGCACGGGTTATTGATTGGGGATGATCAGCCATGATCACAATGAATGGCGGTGCTGGCCGAAGGGCCGAATGGCCTCCTCCTGCAACTATTTTCTATGTTTCTATTTTCTACGACCCACGGAGTTACTCCAGCACTCTGTGAAACGTCACCTATCCATGTTCCGGCAGCATCTATAGAGCGAAGGAAATAGGCAACGTTTCGGCCCAAAACCCTTCCGGGTTTCGGCCCAAAACGTTGCCTATTTCCTTCAGGGTTTCGGCCCGAAAGGTTGCCCATTTCCTTCGCTCCACAGATGCTGCCTGACCCGCTGAGTTACTCCAGCACTCTGTGAAACGTCACCTATCCATGTTCTCCACAGATGCTGCCTGACCCACTGAGTTACTCCAGCATTTTATGTCTATCTTTGATCAATGTTCAACGGGCTGGTCTCATTGGGTTTGTATTTTGCACTCTAGCCTTGTGAAAGGGTAGCCAAGAACACAGGCCAGACCTAATGAATACTGTAAGCTTGCTTTACTTCCATCTGAAACAGATGTTGAAATAATATTGGATTCAGTCAGTTAAAATTACATAACAAACACTACTTAGACTGGAATTGTGCAGCAGTTCACCTCCTGAAGGTGTATTTGGTTTGGCAACAGCCTGAAGAATTCTTTCCAGAAAAAACACATGATTTGCCTTTGGTGTTTCAGTTGTATCCCAGCCGACTGTGAACCTGACTTAATGGATCACACTGACTTCGAATCAGAGTTACAGAGCCATACAGCTGGGAAACTGGTCCTTTGGCCCAACTAGTCCGTGCCCACCCAGATGCCCCATCTAAGCTAGTCCCATTTACTTGGAAAATAACACAAAATGCTGCAGTAACCCAGCGGGTTAGGCAGCATCCCTGGAGAACATGGATAGGTGACGTTTCACAGAGTGCTGGAGTAACTCAGCGGGTCAGGCTGCATCTGTGGAGAACATGGATAGGTGACGTTTCACAGAGTGCTGGAGTAACTCAGCGGGTCAGGCTGCATCTGTGGAGAACATGGATAGGTGACGTTTCACAGTGTGCTGGAGTAACGCAGCAGGCCACGCAGCATCTATGAAGAACATGGATAGGTGACGTTTCACAGAGTGCTGGAGTAACTCAGCGGGCCACGCAGCATCTGTGGAGAATATGGAGAGGTGACGTTTCGGATTGGGATCCTTCTTCAGTGTGATTGTAAGGATCTGGCCCGAAACGTCACCTATCCATGTTCTCCAGAGGTGCTGCCTGACCCGCTGAGTTACTCCAGTACTTGAAAGGTCATATCCTTTTGTGTAAACCAGCAGAAGCAGTTCCTTGTTTCTACTTTATTCATTGCTGTGTTCTTCACATAGCTTCCAACATGGACACCTGCTGGCTGTTAATATTAATTGATGCATTAAAGTCTTTAGCAGAATAACACTTACCACCAACCCCTATTTCAGTCTGGTATCCAACCTCACGATATCTGCTAACCCACGGATGGCTGTGGAGACAGGAATGTAAAGACGATCATTTAAACATTGTTACCTTCAAACTGACAGAATCAATGATATACGGTAAACAAGCACACAGCTTCTGTGTCATATTATGACAGTCGGAGAGGTGTGTAGTTTGGGCATTGTGTGTCAAGAGTCAATAATGCTTAATATGCACCACAAACTGAACAATGAAATGCTTACTTGCTGCAGCGTTACAGACCCATTAACACGAAACAATGACAAATAAATATCAATAATCAATAATGCAATAAATTATCAGTTATACTCAATAGCTACACCATAATAGTGCAATCTGAAGTCCATAGTGCAACCTTATACAAAGTCCAGAGCAGAGCGGTGCAAGATAGGGGTGAGGTCTGTGTTGTGCAGTGTTCAACAGCCTGATGGGCGCTGGGAGGAAGCTGTTCCTGAAACTGGAGGTCACGGTTTTCAGGCTCCTGTACTTCTCCGTGGATTGTCACCTTGTCGTGGTGGAGAAGCTTGTGTGGTCCTGAGATCCTGAGTGCGATGCCGTCTGGAGCTAGGCTCCTGGTAGGGCCACCCATGGCGGTAAGATCGAGGTGGAGGTCTCTGACAAAGAGCAATCCAACCAAGACCTCAACGGTGGAACAGGCAGAGGACGATGGCTGACCTTAGTGGAGCGTCACAACGGCTGGGAAGGCGGATGAAGGCTGCAGAAGAAAAGGGTCTCCGGTCGTCTTGGTGAGTGTGAATGTATAATCAATGGGAGCGTGGCCAGGGTGAGGTTGATCTTTGATGGTATTGGCTGCCTTTTTATGCTGCCATCCTCCAGATCTCTTCAATGGTGAGGCCAGTACCTATGATGGACTGGGCAGTGTCCACCATTCTCTGTATTGTGCTTCTTGGGTGTTCAATTTACCAATCCTGGCCCTGATGCAACCAGTCAGTATTCTCCCCAATGTACATCTGTAGAAGTTGAATAGCATTTGGCAAATGCTGCATTTCCTCAACATTCTGAGTGAGCAGAAGCTTTCCATGTGATTTACTGGAATCTTTAGAGGATCAACACCTATCATCAACCCTCGGGTCTAGTGTCCAACCTCAGAATAACTAGTGACCTTTGGAGAAATTTAGAGGATATTTCACACAACGTTACCCTCAAACTGACACAATCAAAAGTATACTTGCCCAAATGTTTTTTACATGGAGAGTGCTGTGGGGCTGGAACATGATGCCAGGGGTGGTGGAGGAAGCAGATGCCATGGTGGTGCTTAAGAAGCGTTTAGATAGGCATGTTGAAGTGCAGGCAATGGAGGGATATGGATCACGTGCAGGCGGATGAGATCAGTTTAATGGCATCATGTTTGGCACAGACATTACGGGCCGAAGTAACAAGAAATTTAACACAAATCAAGAAATAACAGGCCTTGTGCACTCTGGAATGTGAGCTTTCAACAAGCCTGCAAGATAATCCAGATGTTGATGGGTGGCATGCTGCTAGAAATACTGAAAGATTATTGTCCAAACGCCAGGAAAAACTTGTTAGAACTCCTGCTTGCCTCTTGTTCCTACAAGCACATTGTTTCACACCGCATGATGATACCTACAGCCTATTACCTGATGGAAGTATTAAAAAATGACAAGCATTAATTGGCTAGACAGTCAGAAACTTTCTGGCAGAGTGGAAATATCAAAGGCTAGAGGGAATAGTTTTACAGCGATAAGGGGAAAGTTTAATGGAGATGTGTGGGAGGAGTGATGAGTGGAGGGGGTGGTGGTGGCGGCAGATGATACTGGCGTTTTAGAGGATTTTATCTCGGCACGTAGAATTCCAGGGAACGGAGCGATATGGATGATGTGTGGATCGAGGAAATTAGAAGGATGAGAGGGTATCTTATTGAAACATATAAGATTATTAAGGGATTGGACACGCGAGAGGCAGGAAACATGTTCCTGATGTTGGGGGAGTCCAGAACCAGGGGCCACAGTTTAAGAGTGTTTCCTCGTCTCTTTAGAACTGAGACGAGGAAACACTTTTTCCACACAGAGTTGTGAGTCTGTGGAATTCTCTGTCTCAGAGGCCGGTTCTCTGGATGCTTTTAAGAGAGAGTTAGATAGAGCTCTTAAGGATAGCGGAGTCAGGGGATATGGGGAGAAGGCAGGAACGGGGTACTGATTGGGGATTATCAGCCATGATCACAGTGAATGGCGGTGCTGGGTCGAAGGGCGAATGGCCTACTCCTACACCTATTGTCGAGTCTTGGCATCATGTTCGGCACAGACATTGTGGGCCACAGGGCCTGGTCCTGTGCTGCACTGTTCAATGTTCTGTGTTCCATGTTCATTTAAACACATTTACCGTTTTTTTAAATTGAAAGACATGGTGGGCCGAAGCTTTTAGATAGGCATTTAAAAGGTGGGTACTTCGGCCCACCGTGTCCATGCCGACCATCGATCAGCTGTTCACACTAGCTCTATGTTATCCCACTCTTTCATCCACTCCCTACACGCACGGGCCAATTTACAGAGGTCAATTAACCTACAAACCCGCACGTCCTTGGGATATGGGCTGGAAACCGGAACACCCAGAGGAAATCCACGCGGTCACAGGGAGAACGTGCAAACTCTGCATAGATTGTGCTGGAACTCAGGGTTGAACCGAGGTCTCTGGTGCCTTGAAGTAATGGCTCTACCTGCTGTGCCACTGTACTGCAGTTCATTTACTGGGTTAATTTACTAATTAGTAAACTAATAAACCCAGATCAGACGGGGTTTATCCCTAAGAGATATTCATCTAATAATATGAGACGTCTACTCAATATAATGCACTCACATAAATTTGAAGAACAAGAATGATCAATTATTTCGCTGGATGCTGAAAAAGCATTTGACCAAGTAGAATGGAATTATATGGATAAAGTATTACAAAAATTCCAACTGGGAGAGAATTCTATTTAATGGATTAAACTATTATATAATAAACCTACAGCTAGAATATTAACTTATAACATATTATCCTTGGAAATTTCAACTATCAAAGGGAAATAGACAAGGATGCTCATTATCACCACAGTTGTTTGCTCTCATAATTGAACCGTTAGCAGAAAAAATTAGAACACATCCAGATATCCATGGGTATAATACTAAATATTCAAATAATAAAATATCTTTATACGCGGATGATATATTATTGTACATTACAAAACCTCAAATTACTATACCAAATATATTAATTTTAATTGAGGACTTTGGATCTTTTTCTGGATACAGAATAAATTGGAATAAAAGTGAAATTATGTCAATAAAACCGAAAGACTCAACACATCTTTTAAAATTCCCTTTTAAAATAGCTACAGAAAAATTTAAATACTTGGGTTTTGAAATCACTAGAACATATCAAGGCATGTTTAAAGCAAATTTTGATCCTTTACTTAATAAATTAAATACACGAATTAAATTTTGGAAAACGCTCCCGATGTCTTTAATAGGCCGAATAAATGCAATAAAAATGATCTTCTTACCACAAATTTTATACCTATTTCAACCGATTCCTATATACCTACCAAAGAAGTTTTTTTTAAAACTGGAATCAGACATTACTAATTTTATATGGGACTATAAATCACATAGAATACAAAGAACACACTTGAACAAAGCTAAAGTATTAGGGGGCTTAGCACTCCCTAACTTCATGTATTATTATTGGTCACTAAATATTAAAAATATGATTCAACTGATGGACAACTCTGCCCAGCAAGTGGACTGGATTGTAATGGAGAGAGAGGACTGCTCCTCTGGAAACATTGGAGCGATCCTCCTCTCACCAATGAAACTGAATAACATAAATTATAACAAAAACCCAATTATACATAGTACAATCAGAACTTGGAAACAAATAAAACAAAATTTAAAATTAAGAAATCTATCGCTTTTATCTCCAATAGTTAATAACCCTTCGTTTAATCCCTCTATTACAGACAAATCTTTTATACAATGGGATAGACTAGGAATTAAAATGTTCGGTGACTTGTATGAAACTGGAAAATTACTATAATTCCAACAATTACAAATAAAATATAAACTGGGAAATAATCAATATTTTAAATATTTTCAAATATGTGACTATTTGAAAAAATATACAAAAGATCAATATATAGCCCAGCAGATGTATTGGATGAAGCAATGCAGATAAAAAGCTGAATCAGCAAACTTAATATCATATTTGTATAATATTATCTTAAATGTAGAAATACCATCTACGGAAGGTATTAGAAGAGACTGGGAACAAGAATTAGCTATTAAAATCTCAAAGGAAAGGTGGAATGAACATTTATTAAACGTGCATAAATGTTTGATTAATGTAAGACACACTTTAATACAATTTAAAATTTTACATAGATTATATTATTCCAAAACTAAAATTAATAAAATTTTCCCAAATGTATCATCCATTTGTGATAAATGTCAATCTCAAGAAGCTACTATAGCGCACTCATTTGTTTTCTGTACAAAAATTCTAAAATTTTGGATTGAAATTTTTGAAATCTTTACAAAATTATTTAATATAAAACTGATACCCCAAGCAGAATGGATTATCTTTGGAACAACGGAAGATAGTCCAGAACTAAATGTGTTCCAAAAGAAATTAATAGACTATGGGTTAATAACTGGAAAAAAGTGAATCCTAAAATTCTGGAAAAACGCTCCAATACCAACTATAAACATGTGGATTTCAAATATGTTCGAAACAGAAGAGATAAGACTCCTCCTGGCAGGTAAACCAGATCACTTCCACCTGACGTGGTCTGCATTTATAGAATTATTACAAGTATAGGGTGCAAAAGTACTTTAAAAAAACCTGAGGTCAGGTAAGGGGGGATGAAAGCTGGAGAGTTGGTATATCCCATTTGCGTGATGCTTACAACAAAGTATTTGTTTTTCTCTTTTCCCTCTTTCTCTTTTTTCTTCTTTTTTAGGGTCTATTTCTTAATTCTTTTTTTTTTAAATCTTTCTTATAGGGTCTTTGTTCTTTTTTGTTGTCACGTTTTTTACACTTTCACTTTTTTCCTTCACTTTCACCTTTCTCTCAATCTCATCCTTTTCCTTTATTAGTGTAAAAAATGACGGAGTACATTAATTGTAATAAGATATACGTGACGAGTACTAATGTAATTGGTTGTAATGTAATGTACTTCTAATAAATAAAAAGAAAAAAAAGAAAAAATGTACTAATGTGCTTATCTTCTCACTGAGCCTCATGCAATGTATACATAGATACATAGAAAATAGGTGCAGGAGTAGGCCATTCGGCCATTCGAGCCTGCACCGCCAATCAATATGATCATGGCTGATCATCCAACTCAGTATCCCGTACCTGCCTTCTCTCCATACCCCCTGATCCCTTTAGCCACAAGGGCCACATCTAACTCCCTCTTAAATATAGCCAATAAACTCGCCTCAACTACCCTCTGTGGCATAGAGTTCCAGAGATTCACCACTCTCTGTGTGAAAACGTTTTTTCTCATCTCGGTCTTAAAGGATTTCCCCCTTATCCTTAAGCTGTGACCCCTTGTCCTGGACTTCCCCAACATTGGGAACAATCTTCCTGCATCTAGCCTGTCCAACCCCATAAGAATTTTGCACGTTTCTATAAGATCCCCTCTCAATCTCCTGAATTCTAGCGAGTATAAGCCAAGTCTATCCAGTCTTTCTTCATATGAAAGTCCTGACATCCCAGGAATCAGTCTGGTGAATCTTCTCTGCACTCCCTCTATGGCTATAATGTCCTTCCTCAGATTTGGAGACCAAAACTGCACGCAATACTCCAGATGTGGTCTCACCAAGACCCTGTACAACTGCAGTAGAACCTCCCTGCTCCTATACTCAAATCCTTTTGCTATGCAAGCTAACATACCGTTCGCTTTCTTCACTGCCTGCTGCACCTGCATGCCTACTTTCAATGACTGGTGTACCATGACACCCAGGTCTCGCTGCATCTCCCCTTTTCCTAATCGGCCACCATTTAGAAAATAGTCTGCTTTTCTGTTTTTGCCACCAAAGTGGATAACCTCACATTTATCCACATTATACTGCATCTGCCAAACATTTGCCCACTCACCCAGCCTATCCAAGTTACCTTGCAATCTCCTAGCATCCTCCTCACAGCTAACACTGCCCCCCAGCTTAGTGTAATCCGCAAACTTGGAGATGTTGCCTTCAATTCCCTCATCCAGTTAATTAATATAAATTGTAAATAGCTGGGGTCCCAGCACTGAGCCTTGCGGTACCCCACTAGTCACTGCCTGCCATTGTGAAAAGGACCCGTTTACTCCTACTCTTTGCTTCCTGTTTGCCAGCCAGTTCTCTATCCACATCAATACTGAACCCCCAATACCGTGTGCTTTAAGTTTGTATACTAATTTCTTATGTGGGACCTTGTCGAAAGCCTTCTGAAAGTCCAGATACAACACGTCCACTGGTTCTCACCTATCCACTCTACTAGTTACATCCTCGAAAAATTCTATAAGATTCGTCAGACATGATTTACCTTTTGTAAATCCATGCTGACTTTGTCCAATGATTTCACCACTTTCCAAATGTGCTGCTATCCCATCTTTAATAACTGACTCTAGCAGTTTCCCCACTAGCGATGTTAGACTAACTGGTCTGTAATTCCCCGTTTTCTCTCTCCCTCCCTTCTTAAAAAGTGGGGTTACGTTTGCTACCCTCCAATCCTCAGGAACGACTCCAGAATCTAAAGAGTTTTGAAAAAATGATCACTAATGCATCCACTATTTCTGGAGCTACTTCCTTAAGTACTCTGGGATGCAGCCTATCTGGCCCTGGTGATTTATCGGCCTTTAATCCATTGAATTTACCCAACACCACTTCCCGACTAACCTGGATTTCACTCAGTTCCTCCATCTCCTTTGACCCGCGGTCCCCTGCTATTTCCGGCAGATTATTTATGTCTTCCTTAGTGAAGACGGAACGAAAGTAGTTATTCAATTGGTCCGCCATATCCTTGTTCCCCATGATCAATTCACCTGTTTCTGACTGCAAGGGACCTACATTTGTTTTAACTAATCTCTTTCTCTTCACATATCTATAAAAACTTTTGCAGTCAGTTTTTATGTTCCCTGCCAGTTTTCTTTCAGTCAGTTTTTATGTTCCCTGCCAGATGCTAGTTTATAAGTATGATTATTGACACTTCTTATGTTCGTTTGTGCGGTGGTATGATGGTGCACCCCATGCTGAACCTGTGGTCACAGAAGGACAGAGTGCTGGAGTAACTCAGCGGGTCAGGCAGCATCTGTGGAGAACATGGATAGGTGACGTTTCACAGAGTGTTGGAGTAACTCAGCGGGTCAGGCAGCATCTGTGGAGAACATGGATAGGTGACGTTTCACAGAGTGCTGGAGTAACTCAGCGGGTCAGGCAGCATCTGTGGAGAACATGGATCGGTGATGTTTCACAGAGTGCTGGAGTAACTCAGTAGGTCAGGCAGCATATCTGGAGAACATGATTGATGTGCAGGAAGGAACTGTAGATGCTAGTTTATAAGTTATTTGAGACATTGCAGTTGTATAAGACGTTGATGAGACCACATTTAGAGCATCGTGTTCAGTTTTGGGCACCATGTTATAGGAAAGATGTTAAGTTGCAAATGGTGCAGAGAAGAGTTACAAGGATGCTGCCAGGACACAAGGGTCTTGGCGGTAGGGAGAGGGTGAGTAGGCTGGGACTCTATTTCCTGGAGTGCAAGATGATGAGGGATGATCTCACAGAGCTGTATAAAATCATGTGAGGAGTAGATTGGGTAGATGCACAGTCTTTTGCCCAGAGTTGGGGAATCGAGGACCAGAGGACATGGGTTTAAGGTGAAGGGGAAAAGATTTAATAGGAATCTGAGGGGTAACTTTTTCACACAAAGGGTGGTAGGTGTATGGAATGAGCTGCTGGAGGAGGAGGTTGAGGCAGGGACCATCCCAACGTATAAGAGACATTTAGACAGGTACATGGATAGGACAGGATAGAGGGATATGGGCCAAACGCAGGCAGGTGGGGCTAGTGTAGATGGTACATGCAGGTCAGTGTGGGCAAGTTAGGCTGAAGGGCCTGTTTCAACACTGTACGGCTATGACATAGCAAAGATAGACACAAAATGCTGGAGTAACACGGCGCGTCAGAACAAGGTGTCCGACCTGAAACATCACCTGTTCCTTTTCACCAGAGCCCAACCTGCTGAGTTGCTCCAGTACTTTGTGTCTATAAACATGGATAGGTGATGTTTGGGTCAAGACACCTTCTTTAGATTGTAAATCCAAAAACTTTTAAACACTGCTATCGTATTTGTCTCTACCACCACCCCGAGCAGCCCGTTCAATGCACTCATCCTTCTCTGTGTAAAAAACATGCCCGCTCAAACTTTGCCCCTCTCACCTTAAAGCTATGCCCTCTAGTATTTGATTTTTCCCTCTTGGGAAAAGATTGTGACTGTCTACCCTATCCAGGTACATGAATAGGATAGGTTAGAGGGATATGGGAGAAACGTAGACAGGTGGGACTAGTGTAGATGGGACATGTTGGTCAGCGTGGATAAGTTGGGGCGAAGGGCTTGTTTCCATGCCGTATCACTCTATGGCTCTACCTATGGCTCTCATAATTTTATATACTTCCATCAGGTCCCCTCAGAGAAAACAATCCAAGTCTGTCCAGCCTCTCCCGATAGCTAGCGCCCCCAAATCCAGGCATCATTCTGGTAAAGCTCCCCTGCACCCTTTCCCAAAGCCTCCACATCCTTCCTATAATGGGGCAACCCGAACTGTATGCAATACTTCAATACAAGAGGCTTTTAGATAGTAAGTAAGTAAGTAAGTAAGTAATTTTTATTTATATAGCACTTTTAAATCAAATTGTGTTGAAGCCAAAGTGCTTTACAGAGAAAAAAAATTAGATTACCATACATCGATATAAAATAAAAAAAATAGGCACATGAATATACAGGGAATGGAGGAATATGGATCACCTGTAAGCAGAGATTAGTTTAACTTGACATCATGTTTAGCATGGACATTGTTTGGACATGGACATGGACATGGACGGGCCTGTTCCTGTGCTGCACTTTTCTATTTCCCTCATTTCTGCAATGTCATCATATAAATTTTAAGCTTCCACAATCGTAAATAAGATGTGAAAGTTAGAGAGCAGATTTGAGAACCATGTTAAACAGCTCTCCTGAACTCTTTTGCTGCATGCTGGTGCCCTTCTGGTTTCCAGTCGGAAAGGACTCGTTTGAATGTTAGAAGCAGTTCAGATTTTTGATTTCCATCACGTTCCACTGGTCACAGACATAATGGGATGTCCATGTGGCAAGCCTCCACTTTATGGACCAGCATGTAATGTATTTTGGGCGTCTGTACAGAGGTTTGATTGAGCACAGGAGTTGGACTGTGGACTGACAACATTAACGGGGTCAGCAAGGAGTCTGTGAAGTGAAACGCGGGGAAGAGGGAGGAATGGCTGAGAGACAGTAATGTAAATAACAGATTTGCCTTCCGTTCACTCAGGGTCTTTCTCAGCCTTGGTTGACTTTGAAGTCGTGGGTACGAGCTCGATCTTGCTTTTCCCATTGCCGACAGCGGTGACTGATGGCACTAACCTCATGTTTCACATGACAGTAGTTAACAAAAGTCATGGTCTTTTAGCAATTTCCCCAACACATAGATAGCAAGCTGGGACTGTGTTAATGGCTGCTGGTCAGAGGTGACAATGGAGGGAGAGTAACAGAGAGATTTGCAGTGGCCAGCTGCACAATTTGTTGCTGGGTGGACATTTTTCTTCCTGTGCTTTCTTTAAGTAGCACTGATATCATTTTCTTACAGAATCATTCACAGGCCGAGATATTCCGCAGTCAGTACGATTAACCAGTTTACAACACAGTCAATAATTGGATGTGAACTGAAGATAGACACAAAGTGCTGGAGTAACTCAGTGGGTCAGGCAGCATCTGTGGAGAACATGGATAGGTGACATTTCACAGAGTGCTGGATTAACTCAATGGGTCAGGCTGCATCTCTGGAGAAAAAGGTTGGGTGAACTTTGTGGGTTGGGATCCTTCTTCAGACTGCAGGACGCAGTTTTACCACTTGGGGAATGGTATAAATCTTCCCGAACTACCCATGAGACTTAAAGATGCTGTCTGAGAGAAAAGAGGAAAAGCCCAGCTGCTCCATCAAGCCTTGACTCACACTATCATGACAAATCACATATAGGTTTAGGTTTATTGTTGTCATGTGTCAGAGGGCTGTGGAGGCCGAGTCAGTGGATATTTTTATGGCAGATATAGACAGATTCTTGATTAGAACGGGTGTCGAGGGTTATGGGGAGAAGGCAGGAAAATGCGATTAGGAGGCAGAGATCATCCATGATTGAATGGCGGAGTAGACTCGATGGGCTGAATGGCCTAATTCTGCTCCTATAACTTGTGAACGTGGGTACGGTGAAAAGCTTTGATTTGCATGATATCCAATCAGATCATATATACAAAACATAAATACAATTAATTCAAACTCATGTACTTCTACAAAGTAGGCACACCTAGAGGAGATTTTGCAGTGGAGAAGTAAAGTATAGAAACATGGAAACAAAGAAACATAGAAAATAGGTGCAGGAGGAGGCCATTCGGCCCTTCGAGCCAGCACCGCCATTCATTGTGATCATGGCTGATCGTCCCCAATCAATAACCCGTGCCTGCCTTCTCCCCATATCCCTTGATTCCAATAGCCCCCTAGAGTTGTATCTAACTCTCTCTTGAATCCATCCAGTGATTTGGCCTCCACTGCCCTCTGTGGCAGGGAATTCCACAAATTCACAACTCTCTGGGTGAAAAAGTTTGTACTCACCTCAGTCTTAAATGGCCTCCCCTTTATTCTAAGACTGTGGCCCCTGGTTCTGGACTCGCTCAACATTGGGAAACATTTTCCTGCATCTAGCTTGTCCATTCCTTTTATCTATATTATTAAAACTAAAATCTTCACCGCTTTCGACTTTCTGTTTCGTGATTTCCGAGAGAACGCCGCCACTTACGGCCGTCATGTTTGGCCACCTCGCTCAGAGTCCCCCTCCGCCAGACTGGACCAGAGGATTTTTCCCATCGATGAAAAATCAGAGAGTTATTACTGTTTTAAAAAATGTCACCATTCTCTCTGCTGCTCCCACTGGCGGCAGGGGGGAGGGACTATAAAACCCGGAAGTGTCGTGCCACACTCAGTCTCTGCGAGACAGAGGAAGCGAGAGGGTCACTGCTCTCTGAGCTGCGAAGAACACTGAACGCACGTCTACTCCACGGTGAGTCCCCTCGATGTGGTTTTCAGTAAATGTGTTTGTTGGCTTGCAAAGTGTTTGCCCAATTGGCTTGGCTTTTAAAGGGCTTTCAGAAAACGTGTTTGTTGGCTTGCAAACTGTTTGCCCAATTGGCTTGGCTTTTAAAGGGCTTTCAGAAAACGTGTTTGTTGGCTTGCAAAGTGTTTGCCCAATTGGCTTGGCTTTTAAAGGGCTTCCAGAAAACGTGTTTGTTGGCTTGCAAAGTGTTTGCCCAATTGGCTTGGCTTTTAAAGGGCTTTCAGAAGTTTTCGGATGAACAAAGCGGGAATAATTTTATTAGATCAGGACTGTGTTTAATTGCAAAATTGCCGCTCATTCCGTGACCCGCTTAGTGCCAAGATGGCGCCAATGACGTCATTTCCGGTTAGTGGCAAGATGGCGCTGAGTGCGTCATTTCCGGTTCATGGCAAGATGGCGCTGACTGCAGAAGGCACAGAGTGAAGACGTCGTTGAATAATTCAAGAGAGCTTACTGCTCTGTCTATGGTGAGTGTGTGTTGGACGTTATTTAAAGCACGTTTTTGCTTCAGCAGCAGCCTCGACAGGAGGCTTTAAACGTTTGAATCATTCGGTTTACACACAGTATGTTCATCACATTCTGAAGTTACTTGGCATTTTACTATTGGTTGTGTGTGAGTGAGTCTGCGTGTGTGAGTGAGTCTGTGTGTGTATGTGTGTGTGTGTGTGTGTGTGTGTGTGTGTGTGTGTGTGTGTGTGTGTGTGTGTGTGTGGCTGTGAGTGAGTCTGTGTGTGTGTGTGAGCCTGTGTGTGTGAGTGTGTGTGTGTGTGTGTGTGTGTGTGTGTCTGTGTGTGTGTGTCTGTGTGAGTGAGTCTGTGTGAGTGAGTCTGTGTGTGTGTGTCTGTGTGAGTGAGTCTGTGCGTGTGTGTCTGTGTGAGTGAGTCTGTGTGTGTATGTATAGGGGGTTGCACGTAAGATCTCCGGGTGAAAGGGCTTGACGAACGGAACTGCTCAATCCATCTGGAGGACATCGCATCCGGTATATGTTGTTAATACACAAAACGCGTACTTTCCTACCTGTTAAAAAATGCCAAAATGGTGAATTTATGCGCTGTAAATAATTGTGGAAGTCGGGGTAACCGTGAGAGACATCTATCCTACTTCAGAATTCCAAAGGTGAAGAGAAATGAAGGTAAAGAGAAGCAAGAGCTGAAGGGACAACAGCTAAAGTGCTTGGCGAACATTGGCCGTGCAGATATCGAGATTGAAAATATTGGGAATTATCGCGTTTGCTCACTATTTCATCAACAGTAAGGCATTAATCGTGTTTTTTCTTGATTCCTTTGATATCTAAAAAGTTTCAGAAGTGATAAATCTGGCTGTAACATTTTAAAATCGCCCATGGTTCTGAAGTGGGTTTTTACATGCAAAAAGAAAACGCGTCCGGAACTAAATTTATAATTAAAAAAATCTCCAGACTTACGACTGGTGTGTGGAAAAGTATGTTTCCTATCATTATGCTATTGAGATGTATATTTTGGCAAATAATAAAATGTCCTGACAGCTTAAACACCCACTCCCTTTCAAAGATATTGCCAATTTGCTGAGGTTGATTGTCCAATTAACAGCTAACAATTATGCCACGTACGGTTTGTGATTTTTTTAAAGGATACTGCCAGCCCACCAGCTGTGAGTGACTGAACTGCCAGCCCACCAGCCATGAGTGACTGCACTGCCAGCCCACCAGCCGTGAGTAAGTGAACTGCCAGCCCACCAGCTGTCAGTGACTGAACTGCCAGCCCACCCGCCGTGAGTGACTGCACTGCCAGCCCACCAGCCATGACAAGTGAACTGCCAGCCCACCAGCCATGAGTAAATGAACTGCCAGCCCACCAGCCATAAGTGACTAAACTGCCAGCCCAATAATCCATTCAGTCCACCCTCTCCCCCTTCTCTCTCACAGTGTCATAGAAACATAGAAAATAGGTGCAGTAGGCCATTCAGCCCTTCGAGCCTGCACCGCCATTCAATATGATCATGGCTGATCATCCAACTCAGTATCCTGTACCTGCCTTCTCTCCATACCCCCTGATCCCTTTAGCCACAAGGGCCACATCTAACTCCCTCTTAAATATAGCCAATGAACTGGCCTCAAGTACCTTCTGTGGCAGAGAGTTCCAGAGATTCACCACTCTCTGTGTGGAAAATGTTTTTCTCTGTGAAAAATGTCACCTGTCTTGGGCAGAATTTCTGGCAGTTTCTCAGCTGCCAGCCTGCCAGGTCTGAGAGACTGTACTGCCTGGCCTCAGTGACTGAGCTGCCAGCCCAAGAATCCATTCGGCCCACAATGTCCATACTAGCCATCTGGAAACCAGTCTCGGTCCACAACATCCATACTAGCGCAACAGAAAGCACCCCCCCCCCCCCCACTGGCCAGCAATATTGGAATTGGTAGAGAGGTGGAATATTGCGTTGGGTGATCAGCTCTCCCGTGTGATGCTGGGACCCAACGGGTCCCACTTAGTCTTGTAATTTTATATGTTTCTATAGGATGATCCCCCTCATCCTTCTAAACTCCAGTGAATACAAGCCTAGCCTTTTCAATCTTTTAGAAACAAGGAACTGCAGATGATGGTTTACAAAAGACACAAAGTGCTGGAGTAAATCAGTGGGTCAGGCATAATCTCAGGTGAAAATGGATAGGTGGCGTTTTGAAGTATAAGTATTGTACTCAAGGTTAATAGCTATTTCCACCTGACGTGGTCTGCATTTATAGAATTATTACAAACATAGGGTGCAAAAGTACTTTAAAAAAAATAAAAAATTGAGGTCGGGTAAGGGGGGATGATAGTTGAAGAGTTGGTATGTCCTATTTACGTGATGCTCAAAAAAAAAAAAAAACATTTGTTTTTCTTTTTTTCTCTCTCTCTTTTCTTTTCTTAGGGCCTATTTCTTAACTCTTTTTTTTTTTGTTTTTAATTTCGCTTTCATAGGGTCCTCGTCCTTTTTTTTTTTTCTGTTGTTACATTTTCTACACTTTTCTACACTTGCACTTTTTCCTTCACTTTCTTCTCTCTTTCAATCTTTTCTTTCTTTAGCGTAAAAAAAAAAAAAAATAAAGGGAGTACATTAATTGTAAGAAGATATAAATGACGAGTATTAATGTATGTGGCTGTGATGTAATGTACTTCTAATAAATAAAAATTTAAAAAAAAATAAAAAGCAAGAAAAAAATAAAAATAAAAAAAAAAAAAAAAGGTTAATAGCTAGAGCAAAGAGGAAATACAGAGTGCAGAATATAATTATCAGACAACTGTTATCAGGCAACTGAACCGTCCTCTCACCAGCTAGAGAGTGGTCCTGAACTCCCTACCTCACTGGAGTCCTTTGAACTATCTTAAATCAGACTTTATCTTGCACTAAATGTTGTACCCGTAATCCTTTACCTGCACACAGTGGGCAGCTTCATTGTAATCTTCTTTTGTATTTTCTTTGACTGGATAGCATGCAACAAAAAAAACTTTTTACTGTACCTTGGTATACTTGACAATGGTAAGCTAAACTAGTTCTCAGCATTGTAGGGCATTAGTTCCAGAGACAAAGTCCAATGTCCGCAATGGGGTAGAGGTGAATCGGACAGTACCCTAGCTTATGGAAGGGCAGTTCAGAAGCATGATAACAGAGGGGAAGAAGCTGTTCCTGAGTCTGGAGGTGTGCGCTTTCAAGCTTCTGAACCTTCTGCCGGACGGGAGCAGGGAGAAGAAGGAATGACCGGGGTGGGACAATTCTTTGATTATGTTGGCTGCTTTTCTCAAGTATAGATGGAGTCGATGGTGGGGGGTGTGGTCTGTGTGATGGACTGGGATACATCCACAACGCTGCAATTTCTTGCGGTCTTGGGCGGAGCTGTTCCCACTCTCCAAAGGCAAGCTGTTGCTGAGAGGCAAACCCCCTCTGAGCCAACAATGAAAGCTCACTCTCAGGCCAATCAGCTCAGATGGCCATTTATTATATCTGTTACAGAATAGTTTACTTTCTATTCCTAATGTTCAAATGTAAATAAATAAAAGAATGCAATGAAATACCACTTAACAGAATAATTTTCACCAGTAATCATTTAAAATGTTTGGACATTATCTTTGGCAGAACAAATTTTCTTTCTCAATAAATAGACAATAGGTGCAGGAGTAGGCCATTCGGCCCTTCGAGCCCGCACCGCCATTCAATGTGATCATGGCTGATCATCCCCAATCAGTACCCCCATTCCTGCCTTCTCCCCATATCCCGCTATTTTTAAGAGCCCTATCTAGCTCTCTCTTGAAAACATCCAGAGAACCTGCGTCCACCGCCCTCTGAGGCAGAGAATTCCACAGACTCACAACTGTCTGTGAGAAAAAGTGTTTCCTCGTCTCCGTTCTAAATGGCTTACTCCTTATTCTTAAACTGTGGCCCCTGGTTCTGGACTCCCCCAACATCGGGAACATGTTTCCTGCCTCTAGCGTGTCCAAACCCTTAACAATCTTATATGTTTCAATGAGATGCCCTCTCATCCTTCTAAACTCCAGAGTATTCAAGCCCAGCCGCTCCAGTCTTTCAGTATATGACAGTCCCGCCATCCCGGGAATTAACCTTGTAAACCTACGCTGCACTCCCCCAATAGCAAGAATGTCCTTCCACAAATTAGGGGACCAAAACGGCACACAATACTCCAGGTGTGGTCTCACTAGGGCTCTGTACAACTGCAGAAGGACCTCTTTGCTCCTATATTCGATTCCTCTTGTTATAAAGGCCAACATGCCATTCGCTTTCTTCACTGCCTGCTGTACCTGCATGCTTACCTTCATAGACTGATGAACAAGGACCCCCAGAACCCGTTGTACTTCCCCTTTTCCCAACTTGACGGCATTTAGATAGTAATCTGCCTTCCTCTTTTTGCTACCAAAGTGGATAACCTCACATTTATCCGCATTAAACTTCATCTGCCATGCATCTGCCCACTCCCCCAACCTGTCCAAGTCACTCTGCATTCTCATAGCGTCCTCCTCACAGTTCACACTGCTACCCAGCTTTGCGTCATCTGCAAATTTGCTAATGTTACTTTGAATCCCTTCATCCAAATCATTGATGTATATTGTAAATAGCTGCGGTCCCAGCACCGACCCTTGCGGTACCCCACTAGTCACTGCCTGCCATTCTGAAAGGGACCCGTTAATCCCTACTCTTTGTTTCCTGTCTGCCAACCAATTCTCTATCTCTGTCAGCACTCTACCCCCAATACTATGTGCCCTAATTTTGCCCACTAATCTCCTATGTGGGACATTATCAAATGCTTTCTGAAAGTCCAGGTACACTACATCCACTGGCTCTCCCTTGTCCATTTTCCTAGTTACATCTTCAAAAAATTCCAGAAGATTATTCAAGCATGATTTCCCCTTCGTAAATCCATGCTGACTCGGACTGACCCTGTTACTGCTATCCAAATGTGCCGCTATTTCATCTTTTATAATTGACTCCAGCAAAGTGCTGAGTTTCTCCAGCACATTGAAGACATTCAATAGACCGCTGATTCTGAAGACAAAGTGCAGCAGAGTAACACTCTTGGTAAGGATTAAAACCTTTGAACATTACGGCAAAACAGATATTTCCCACAAAAATTCTTGATAACTATCATCAATTTCAACATTTATTCAGATTTATCTCAAGCAAGCTAATATCAATCAGTGAAGCCTCAGAATTGATGGACAAGTGTATCCAAGAGGAATGAGAGTGGCTTATTTCTTATTACAACTAAGAGTGTGATTTAGGTCATAAAGTCACAGTCATACATCATGGAAACAGGCCATTCAAACCTAACTCCTCCATGCCAACCAAGATGCCCCATCTACTCTAGTCCCACCTGCCCATGTTTGGCATAACCCTCTAAACCTTTTTGATCCATGTACCTGTCTAAATGTTCCTTAAACATTGCAATACTACCTGCCTCAACTACCTCCTCTGGCAGCTCATTCCATACACCCACCCTCCTTTGTGTGAAATATGTTGCCCCTCAGGTTCCTAATAAATCTTTCCTCACTCACCTCAAATCTATGCCTTCTAGTTTTTAATTCACCTACCTTGGGTAAAATACTGTGCATTCACCCTATCTATTCCCCTCATGATTTTATACTCCTCTATAAGATCACCTCGCATCCTCCTGTGCTCCAAGGAAAAAAGTCCTAGCTTGCCCAACCTTTCCCTATAGCTCAAACCGTCAAATCCTGGCAACATCCTCGTTAGTCTACTCTTTCGAACTTAATGGCATCTTTGCTGCAGCAGAGTGATCAACACTGAACAAATTCCTCTCTTGTGGCCTCACCAATGTCTCGTACAATTGTAACAAGGTCATAAGTGATATGAGTAGAATGAGGCCATTCGACCCATCAAGTCTACGTGGCTGATCTATCTCTCCCTCCTAGTCCCATTCTCCTGCCTTCTCCCCATAACCTCTGACACCCGTACTAATTCAAGAATCTATCTATCTCTGCCTTAAAAATATCCATTGACTTGGCCTCCACAGCCTTCTGTGGCAAAGAATTCCACAGATTCACCACCCTATGACTAAAAACATTTCTCCTCAACTCCTTCCTGAAAGAACTTCCTTTAATTCTGAGGCTATGACCTCTAGTCCTAGACTCTCCAGCAATTTGTGTCCTGAACTACTACCAACCTCATTGGAGATCCTCAGACTATCTTTGAGTCATAGAGTGATACAGTGTGGTAACAGGTTCTGAGGCCCAACTTTCCCACATCGGCCAACAATGTCCCAGCTTTACTAGTCCCATCTGCCAGCATTTGGTCCATGTCCCCCCAAACCTGTCCTATCCATGTACCTGTCTAACTGTTTCTTAAATGTTGGGATAGTCCCAGCCTCAACTACCTCCTCTGGCAGCTTGTTCCATACACCCACCCTTTGTGTGAAAAAGTTACCCCTCAGATTCCTATTAAATCTTTTCCCCTTCACCTTAAACCTATGTCCTCTGGTCCTTCATTCCCCTACTCTGGGCAAGAGACTCTGTGCATCTACCCAATCTATTCCTCTCATGATCTTATACACGTCTATAAGATCACCCCTCATCCTACTGCACTCCAAGAAATAGAGTCCCAGCCTACTCAACCTCTCCCTATAGCTCACACCATCTAGGCCTGGCAACGTCCTCGTAAATCCTCTCTGTGCCATTTCCAGCTTGACAACATCTTTCCTATAACATGGTGCCAAGAACTGAACACAATACTCTAAATCCATAGATTCTGCCTCACCCACTGCGTTTCTTCAGCATTTTTGTCTACCTTCGAATTTTCCAGCATCTGCAGTTCTTACTTAAACAATAGTCTAGATGTGGCCTCACCAACATTTTATACAACTGTAACATGACCTTGCAGCATCTATATTCAATACTCTGGCTGATGAAGACCAATGTGCCAAAAGACTTTTTGACCACCCGATCTAACTGTGACCACCTTCAAGGAACCATGCACCTGTACTCCTTGATCCCTCTGCTCTACAACACTACCAAGAGGCCGACCATTCACTGTGTATGTCCTGCCCTTGTTAGACTTCCCAAAATGCAACACCTCACACTTCTCTGTATTAACCATTCCTCCGCCCACCTGGCCAATCGATCCAGATCCTGCTGCAATCGTTCACAACCATCTTCACTATCTGCAAAACCACTCACTTTTGTATCACCAGCAAATTTGCTAATCTTGCTCTGTATGTTCTCATCCAAATCATTGATGTAGATGACAAACAATAACGGGCCCAGCACCAAACTGTGAGGCACACCACTAGTCACAGGCCTCCAGTCCAAGAAGCACCCTTCCACCAGCAGCCTCTGCTTCCTTCCATGAAGCCAATTTGCTATCCATTCAGCTATCTCTCCTTGGATCCCATGCCCATCTCCTGTGGCTCCACACAGAGGTGACCGCTTTGATTCCTGAGAGGTTCCACTCTCTCTCTCGTTACCCTTTTCCCCCTTATGTATTTATAAAATCTTTTGGGATTGTCCTTACTGCTACCCGCCAGAGCTATCTCCTGGCCCCTTTTTGCCCTTTTGATTTCCTTCAACATCGAGGAGCTCGCAGTCTCGGGTAGAGACTGATGTCGGGAAGTGCCAAAGTTGCCGGGGTCCGGTCGTCTGGCGCGGGGGAGCTGAGATCCCCCCGATGAAGGAGCTTGATCGCCCCGATGCGGAGGTCTCGACCGCCGGCTGCGGGAGCCAAGATCGTCCCGTCAACAGAAGGCTCGAGAGCCCCGACCGCGGGAGAACAAAGAAGGGAAGAAGTTTGAACTTTTTTTGCCTTCCATCACAGTGAGGAATGTGGGGGAGTTTCTGTGGTGGATGTTCATGTTAAAAATGTATTTGTGTGTCTTGTTGCTCTTTAATCAAATTCCTTGTATGT
>JAXLNO010000446.1:112497-126514 GCA_038087875.1 Malacoraja senta | reverse complement strand
AATTGATTATTTTATAGTTATTTGTTAAGCTGCTGCAGGTGAGAAAGTCATTGTTTGAGACCTGGTACATATGACAATTAACCACTCTTGACTCTTGGCAGTTGGATTGTTTTGTCTAGAGAGTCGGAGGCTGAGGGGAGACCTGATAGAAATGTAGCGTGAAGTGTAGATGGAGTCAGACTGATTCCTGGGATGTCAAGACTTTCATATGAAGAAAGACGGGATAGACTCGGTTTGTACTCGCTAGAATTGAGAAGATTGAGGGGGGATCTTATAGAAACGTACAAAATTCTTAAGGGGTTGGACAGGCTAGATGCAGGAAGATTGTTCCCGATGTTGGGGAAGTCCAGAACAAGGGGTCACTGTTTAAGGATAAGGGGGAAGTCGTTTAGGACCGAGATGAGGAAAACATTTTTCACACAGAGAGTGGTGAATCTCTGGAATTCTCTGCCATAGAAGGTAGTTGAGGCCAGTTCATTGGCTATATTTAAGAGGGAGTTAGATGTGGCCCTTGTGGCTAAAGGGATCAGGGGGTATGGAGAGAAAGCAGGTACAGGATACTGAGTTGGATGTTCAGCCATGATCATATTGAATGGCGGTGCAGGCTCGAAGGGCCGAATGGCCTACTCCTGCACCTATTTTCTATGTTTCTATGTAACCTACCAGTATGATTTCCATGGTGCATCTGTAGAGGTTATTGGTTCTCTTAACCAGACCTTGTTTGTGATAGCACATAGATCAGAACCGTGCAGGAACGGGCCTTTCAGCCCACAATATTTGTATCAAACATGGTGCCAAGTTAAACTGATCTCATCTGCCTGTACGTGATCCATATCTCTCCATTCCCTACATATCCATGTGCCAATCTAAAAGCCTCTTAAACACCACTATCGTATCTGCCTCCACCACCACCCCTGGCATCACATTCCAAGCCTCCACTACCCTCTGTGTAAAACACTTGAATTGCATATTCCATTAAACATTCCCCCTCTCACATTACAGCTATCCCCTCTGCTGTTGGACATCTCCACCCTGGAAAAAAGGTTCTGACTGTCTACTCTATCTACAGTCTGCCTCCCAATCAAGTGTCCCCTCAAACTCTGAGGTTCCAGAGAAAACAATCCAAGTCTGTCCAACCTGCCCCTGTAGCTGAAACCCCCGAATCCAGGCATCATTCTGGTAAATCTCCTCTGCAGTCTCTCCTAGAGCCATCACATCCTTCCTGTAATGGGGGTGACCAGAACTGCATGCAATACTCCAAATGCAGCCTAACCTGTCCTTCAAGAAAATATTCTTAATATCCATTTCATATAGTCGCACCTGCCTGCGTTTGGCCCATATATGCCTGTATCTATATGTTTCTTAAACATTACGATACTACCTGCCTCAACTATCTCTTCCGGCAGCTCGTTCCATACACCCACCATCCTTTGTGTAAAAAAGTTACCCCTCAGGTTCATATTAAATCTTTTCCCCCCCCTCACCTGAAACTTCTGTCTTCTGGTTCTCGATTCTCCTTCTCTGGGCAAGAGACTCTGTACGTTTACCTGATCTATTCCTCTCCTGATTTTATACAGATATATCTTTACACGCAGCAGCTGCATCCCAGTCCCACCTGAGCGTTTGAGTTTAAAGTGTCTGTGCGGGGACAGGGAAAGCAGGGAACATCTCTGCTGATGTTGTGGAGGTTCAGTGATGATCCATCCTGGGCATGTCGACCCACAAAGCCCTATCGTGCAGTGTGAGATAGCAGAGCCCAGGGACATGGGCACAAGAGAACACAAATCACTGACCTCCAGTCCTGCCCCTACCTCTCCCCTCAAACTTTCTACCCTCCTCCAATCAGTCTGACGTTCACATTCACACGTTCTAGGAGCAGAATGAGGCCATTCGGCCCATCGAGTCTACTCCGCCATTCAATCATGGCTGATCTATCTCTCCCTCCCAACCCCATTCTCCTGCCTTCTCCCCATAACCCCTGACACCCGTTGCATAATCCAATTCATAGGAGGAAAAAAGATGGTGAGAGTGGAGATGACTTCCGACATGGAGTTTGGATAATGGCGCAGGGCTTGTGAATTCCAACATCACCTGGGAGATTGTAGCTGATTGTTAGAAGTGGTGGAAGCACATGAGGTTGTTAGACCAGTCTCCACTTTATGGCAGTAAAACTTTGGTCTTATCTATCAATCCTTGTGTATATAAAGGATCTCACGCTATAATCGAGGATATCGGATGATAACATAGGATGTGACAGTCCCTTAGACTCCTCAGCCAAAGTCTCTCTCGTTTAGTCCCACGTGAAAGTAGATTATGTCGCCGAGATAGCCGGGATAAAGGCGACAGGTGAAGTTAATGTTCAGCAAAGGCCCGGCGCTGATTTCCACCTGATCGGAGGGATTACTAAATCTATTCCACGTTGCTTTCAGAAGCATTCTCTTCATTCCACGAGCCTTCACTATCTGAGCACACCCAGCTCCTTACAAGTGTAACACTTGAGCCAAAGTTACCAAACTAATCTGCGAGCCAGTGAAAGCAAGCAGGGAACAAGCAGATAAAATTACTCAGATCACAAAGTGTCTAATGAATTCCCTTCATTATCTGTCAAAGATTCCTGCACCTCGTCTGTAAACAATACGCTGAGATTCTTTCGTTATATCAAATGGCAAACTAAAATAATCTAAAAATCCCAGCAACGATAGTTAAGGAGCTTATATATATATAAAGAATTGTAATATATTTATGTACCAAACAAGGAACTGCAGATGCTGGTATACACCGAAGATAGACACAAAATGCTGGAGTAACTCAGTGTTACAAAATTGGCTTCATGGAAGTAAGCAGAGGGTGATGGTGGAAGGTTGCTTCTCAGACTGGAGGCCTGTGACTAGTGGTGTGCCTCAGGGTTCGGTGCTGGGCCCGTTACTGTTTGTCATCTACATCAATGATTTGGATGAGAACATACAGGGCAAGATTAGCAAGTTTGCAGATGATACAAAAGTGAGTGGTTTTACAGATAGTGAAGATGGTTGTGAACGATTGCAGCAGGATCTGGATCGATTGGCCAGGTGGGCGGAGGAATGGTTGATGGAATTTAATATAGAGAAGTGTGAGATGTTGCATTTTGGGACATCGAACAAGGGCAGGACCTACACAGTGAATGGTCGGCCTCTGGGTAGTGTTGTAGAACAGAGGGATCTAGGAGTACATGTGCATGGTTCCTTGAAGGTCGAGTCGCAGGTAGATAGGGTGGTCAAAAAAACATTTGGCACTTTGGCCTTCATCAGTCAGAGTATTGAGTATTGAAGTTGGGAGGTCATGTTGCAGTTGTATAAGACGTTGGTGAGGCCACATGTAGAATATTGTGTTCAGTTCTGGGCATCATGTTATAGAATAGATGTTGACAAACTGGAAGGGGTTCAGAAAAGATTTACGAGGATTTTCCCAGGACTAGACGGTGTGAGCTACAGGGAGAGGTTGATCAGGCTGGGACTCTTTTCCTTGGAGCGCAGGAGGATGAGGGGTGATCTTATAGAGGTGTATAAAATCATGAGAGGTATAGTTCAGGTAGACGCACCGATTCTCTTGCCCAGAGTAGGGGAATTGAGGACCAGAGGTTTAACGTGAAGGGGAAAAAATTTAATAGGAATCCGAGGGGTAACTATTCCCCCGCAGAGGGTGGTGGTTGTATGGAACAAACTGCCAGCAGAGGCTGGGACTATCCCAACATTTATGAAACAGTTAGACAGGTACATGGATAGGACAGGTTTGGAAGGATATGGACCAAACACAGGCAGGCGGGTCTAGTGTAGCTGGGACATTTGGGCTGGTGTGGGCAAGTTGGCCTGAAGGGCCTGTTTCCACACTGTCTCACTCTATGATTCTATGACCCAAAACGTCCATGTTCTCCACAGATGCTGCCTGACCCGCTGAGTTACTCCAGCACTCTGTGAAACGTCACCTATCCATGTTCTCCACAGATGCTGCCTGACCCGCTGAGTTACTCCAGCACTCTGTGAAACGTCTCCTATCCAAGTTCTCCAGAAATGTGTCTATCTTTGAGAAAAACATCAGATTGGATTAACCATGTACACATTGCAGTTACGATGGAACAGTGACCTCCGGTTCCCCAGGCAAGTTGCATCTAGTGTTACGAGAGAACAGAAACAGATGGAAAGCATCCAGTTATAATGACCAGAATACTTTATATATAGGAGGAGAGAAGGTTAAAGAGGAAACTGTAACATTCTTAGCTTGAAGATTGATTTTACTGATCAGTGAAACAAAAATGTGAGGCAGAACTCTGAATGAATTGTGGGAATTGAATGCACAAAGCACTTTTCCCAGGATGGTGGAATCAACATTATGTTACAGCTGTACAAGACGTTGGTGACGCCACATTTGAAGTACTGGGTTTAGGTTTAGGGTTGTCGTGTGTGTCAGAATACAGTGGGAGGCTTCGTGGAAAGTAGGAACTGCAAATGCTGGTTTATAAAAAAACGAAACAAAGTGCCGGAGTAACTCAGCGGGTCAGGCAGCATCTGTGGAGAACATGGATAGGTGACGTTTCACAGAGTGCTGGAGTAACTCAGCGGGTCAGGCAGCATCTGTGGAGAACATGGATAGGTGACGTTTCACAGAGTGCTGGAGTAACTCAGCGGGTCAGGCAGCATCTGTGGAGCGAAGGAAATGGGCAACCTTTCGGGCCGAAACCCTGAAGGAAATAGGCAACGTTTTGGGCCGAAACCCGGAAGGGTTTCGGGCCGAAACGTTGCCTATTTCCTTCGCTCTATAGATGCTGCCGGAACATGGATAGGTGACGTTTCACAGAGTGCTGGAGTAACTCAGCGGGACAGACAGCATCTCTGGAGAGAAGGCATGGGTGGGTATCACAGAGTGCTGGAGTAACTCAGCTGGACAGGCAGCATCTGTGGAGAGAAGGAATGGTGGGTTTTGGGTCAAGACCCTTCTTCAGAAGGGGGAGTCTGAAGAAGGCTCTCGACCCAAAACATCATCTATTCCTTTTCTGCCTGACCCGTTGAGTTCTTCCAGCATTTAGTATCTAACTTGGTGACTGTTGTCGTCCACCCTGTGACCAACCCTCCCTTCTGCTCTCACTGCCTCTCCTAACTTTCTCTCTTTTCTCTGCAGTTTTAAACTTTACTTTATCTTCCAATGCAGGCAATATTTCCACCGATAAGCTTTGAAACTGAAAGGTTGTCGGTCTATAGTATCACCTCTGCTTGCAATACTGCCCGGCTGCGAATTTGCAGAATATTTGCTTTTTATTGGAGTTTAAGCATCTGCCACATTTTGTTCTTTGGTCCAATGCCCATTGGTAAAATCTTGCTATGAGGAAATTGGCTATCATATTTATTTTGTTGCAATGGGATCCAAAATTCAACATCAAGTATTTGGTTGTTGCAAACTTTGATCCATACCAAGGAAATGATGGTCATTTATAAAGCACTCATTCAGAAAGATCAGACAGATTAACAAGCGTTCATTCAGACTGAAGAAGAGTCTGAAGAAGGGTCTCGACCCGAAACGTCGCCTATTCCTTCGCTCCATAGATGCTGCCTCACCCGCTGAGTCTCTCCAGCATTTTGGTCTACATCAGAAAAATATATTATGTTTGCCTTCTGAACTTTAAGTTTATGAAAGAGAAAGAAAGAGATTAATAAAGATATATAATAATTTTTATGTAGGGGTTCTCTGAGACATGAAAATTATTCCAAGGGTCTATATGTCTATCCAAAGCCCCCTTAAACTCTACTATCATATCTGCCTCAACCACCACCCCTGGCAGCGTGTTCCAGGCACCCTCCAAGCTCTGTGTAGAAGGCTTGCCATGCACACCTCTTTACATTTTGCTCCTCTCAGCGTAAAGCTATGCACTGTAGTATTTGTTTTTTCCACTTTTGGAAAAGGGTTCAGGTGGTATAGACTATCTATGCCTCACCATTTTATAGACAACTATCAGGTCTCTGCGCGACCTCTGGCGTTCCAGAGAAAACTATCCAAGTCTGTCCAACCACACCTTATTGCTAATACCCTCAAATCCAGGCATCATTCTGGTAAACTTCCTCTGCACCCTCTCCAAAGGCTCCACATCCCCCCTTTAATGGGGTGATTAGAACTGCACACAATACTCCAAATACGGCCTAAAAATGGCCTACAAAGCTGCATCATGACTTCCTGACTCTTATACAATGTTTCAACCAAAGAAGTTCAAAGACATTTGGACAGGTGCATGGATAGGACAGGTGAATGAATAAGTTCATTGGCCAAGTATTCACATACAAGGAATTTGCCTTGGTGCTCCGCCCGCAAGTGACAACATGACATACAGTGACAGTTAGGAATATGTGGACAGGTACATGGATAGGACAGGTTCAGAGGGATATGGGCCAAACACGGGCAGGTGGGACCAGTGTAGATGGGACATTGTAGATGGCTTGGAGGATTTGGGCTGAAAAGCGGTAGCACTCTCTCTCTCTCTCTCGCTCTATGTTTTCCTGTTGTGAAGAAGTTCTTGTGATCTGCAATGTTACTTTTCCCACAGCATCTACAGTTTTCTTACTTTTTCTATAGAAATAATATGTTTTATACTTTTAATTATAAAATTCACTGCATATTCAAGTTCTATTTCAACCAATTGCCGATGCATAAAGGAATCAAGAAGGCACCTTGACATGGTACTTTGCAACCATAACTTGGAAAATAAAAATATTGAATCTATTTCAGTCATAGGTTTAGGATAAGATGTAGGTTTTGCATGCTATCAAATCAGATAACAAAATACCACACATAAATACAATCGTCAAACTCCAGTACAATAGGTGGAGCAAAGGGGAAGATACAGAGTGCAGAATATAGTTCTCAGCATTGTAGCGCATCAGTTCCACAGACAAAGTCCAATGTCCGCAATGGGGTAGAGGTGAATCGGACAGTACCCTAGCTTATGGATAACAGGGGAAGGAGATAATTCACTCAAAATCTCAGGGGACCTTTTCCAAGTTTAGTTTGATTTAGTTTAGAGATACAGCGTGGAAACAGGCCCTTCGGCCCACCGAGTCTGTGCCGACCAACGATTACTGGTACACTTGTTCTATGTTATACCAGTCTCACCTTAAACACAGAATGTAGTTGAGGCCAGTTCACTGGTTATATTTAAGAGGGAGTTAGATGTGGCCCTTGTGGCTAAAGGGATCAGGGGATATGGAGAGAAAGCAGGTACAGGATACTGAGTTGGATGATCAGCCATGATCATATTGAATGGCGGTGCAGGCTCGAAGGGCCGAATGGCCTACTCCTGCACCTATTTTCTATGTTTCTATGTTTCTAACACATTAGGGACACTTTACAGAGGCCAATCAACCTACAAACTTGCACGTTTTTGGAACGTGAGAGGAAACCAGAGCCCCTGCAGAAAACCCACGCGGTCACGGGGAGAAGGTACAAACTCCGTACAGACAGCACCCGTAGTCAGGATGGAACCCGGTCTCTGGCGCTGTGAGGCAGCAACTCTACCGCTGCGCCACCGTGACGTTTCTGTTGCTCCAAGGCCTCTTCATAAAGTCACATTAACAGATGTACCTTCTCATCCACCAATCACCTGCTGGTGCTTGCATTCTGAAAACATTTATTGATCCTTCACTAACATTAACATTGTGAACTACATTAACACGTATAAAGTGGGCCAGGCATGACCAGCAGATGTTCCTGTTCAGCACCCTGCCTCTCTCTTGATTACAGTGGTGAGGGGCAACCAACTGTGTGCTGTCCATACAAATCCTCACGTTTCATGTTTGTCCTAATCAAACATCGCGGCAGATGAAAGATGTTTGGCTTAATTCTGAAATTGTTCATCCAACCAGAGGTAGAGTTGCTGCCTCACAGCGCCAGAGACCCAGGTCCCATCCTGACTACGGGTGCTGTCTGTACGGAGTTTGCACGTTCTCCTCATAACCACGTGGGTTTTCTCCGGGTGCTCCGGTTTCCTCTCACATTCCAAAGGCGTACAGGTTTGTAGATTAATTGGCTTCGGTAAGTTGTAAAATTGTCCCTAGTATGTGGGATAGCACTAGTGTACGGGGTGATCGCTGGTCGGTGTGGACGGGCCGAAGGGCCTGTTTCCACGCTGTGTGTCAGAAGTCTGAAGTCTAAAAGGCAGTGCATGGTGATCAGCGAGCTATTTCTGTGTCATTTTACTAACCTCTCTCAGCAAAGTGCAGCGATCGCTGCTGAGGATATAAATACTCTGAGGTTTAAATCTGCAGTTCACAAGAAGGTCAAATAAACCTTTTGGATAGATCTGATTATTTTTTTGTTAGTCTTATCTTGGACGAGCTTAAGATTCTGTTATTCTTATCTTGGACATGCTTGGCTGATTATCATTGGTTAAATGTTCAAACAATCTAATTTTTAACAAACCAGACCTCATTTTCTCTTCACTGTCGATGTGCCAGCTGGATTTCATATAGTCGTAGTTAGGCACCACAGACACAGGCCCTTCGGCCCAACTCAGCCATGTCGACCAACATGCTCCACCTAAACTAATCCCATTTACCCGCGTTTGGCCAGAGTCCTCTAAACATTTCCTGTCCATGTCCGAGTGTCCTTTAAATGTTGTTCCCACAGCCGCCCCAACTACCTCCATATACCGTGCAGAAAGACATGAGGATCTGGGAACTTGAGGCAGTCAATGGAAGTATCCTGAGGGAAGTCAGTATTGCAGTCGAGGAGATGCTGAAAGTCCTGGCGTGTATGAAGCTAGACAAACATCCCGGGTGTGATCAGATATATCCAGGGACGCCGTGAGGAGCTAGAGAGGAAATTACAGGTGTCCTGGCTGAGATTTCCGAGTCGTCCTTAAGTACAGGAAGACTGGAGGGTGGCAAATGTTGTGCCTTTATTCAAGAAGGGCTGCAGGGAGAATGCTGGGAACTATGGGCTGACATTTATGGTCAGAAAGTTACTTGAGAATATTCTGAGGGATAGGATATACACGCATTTAGATGGACAAAGGCTGATTAGGGATTGTCAGCATGGGTTAGTATATGGGGGATCGTCTCATGCATCTGATTGAAGATGTGACCATACAGGTTGATGAAGGCAGAGCTGTAGAGGTTGTGTATATGGATTTCTCCAAGGCTATTGACAAGGTTCCTCATGGTAGGCTGCTCTGGCAGGTTAGATCACATGGGATCCAAGGAGAGCTAGCTGACTGGATAGAGAACTAGCTTCATGGAAGGAAGCAGAGGGTGATGGTGGAAGGTTGTTTATCGGACTGGAGGCCTGTGACTAGTGGTGGGCCTCAAGGATCAGTGCTGGGCCCATTACTGTTCGTAGTGTATAGCAGTGATTTGGATGAGAACATACAAGGCAGGATTAGTACATTTGCAGATGACACTAAAGTGGGTGGAATTGTAAATTGTGAAGATGGTTGTCAAAGGTTAGAGCAGGATCTTGATCAGTTTCTTTATGATTGTCACGTGTATCGAGATGCAGTGAAAGTTTTGTCGGTATGCAATCTAGTTAAATCATACTGTTCATGAGTGCAGGCCTGCCATACACAGCTACAACAGGTAGAACAAAGATCAAAATACCAGAATGCACAATATAATGTTACAGCGTTGTACTGCTGCAGTTACGGGGAAAGTGCAGATAAACAAAGTGTAAGGTCCTGAATGAGGTTGGTTGGTGGATGGCGGCCTACGCCCTAGCCCATAGGAGAACCATTCAGTAGTCTGACAACAGGAAGCAAGAAGTGGCTCCAGAATATGACCTTCTTCCCAATGGGAGCGAGGACGTTTTAGTGGAATATCGGCCAAATGGGACGGGCCTAGATGGGGCATCTTGGTCAGCATGACCTATGGACCTATTTGTGTTGTGTATTACGATGCAGCTCTGTGACTCGAGGCTCCTGGATTGTCCTGGCCCCACTCCCAATGATGTTATCGGCACTCCGAACTGATGAATATTCCACTGTGCACGGAGATCAAAGTTCTTGGCTCTGGTCTTTGCCTTTTATTCAACTTCTCTGTTCTCCACTGAAGTGTGAAACTTGTGGTAATGTTAATTATTTAGCAACAAATGTAAACATGTGGAGACTTTTTTCGTTGCTCTTTAATCTTGCCTTTGCAAATAAGTGCTAACCTGAAGGTAGACACAAAATGCTGGAGTAACTCAGCGGGACAGGCAGCATCTGTGGAGAGAAGGAATGGGTGACGTTTCAGGTCGAGACCCTTCTTCTCTCTTCTTTCTTCTACCTTTGATTTAAACCAGCATCTGCAGTTCTTTCCTGCACAAGTGCTGACCTGAGATGACTGCAATCTCTGTCGGGAAGAAATGTGTTTGTCTCGGTCACGCTGAGAGGACAGGCATGGATCCAGGGCAGCAACGACGAGGGCAAGGGCAATGGTGGCGGGGAGGCTTCCAAAGAATTCTGCCAATAGACAATAGACAATAGGTGCAGGAGTAGGCCATTTGGCCCTTCGAGCCAGCACCACCATTCAATGTGATCATGGCTGATCATCCCCAATCAGTACCCCGTTCCTGCCTTCTCCCCATATCCCCTGACTCCACTATTTTTAAGAGCCTTATCTAGCTCTCTCTTGAAAGTATCCAGAGAACCGGCCTCCACCGCCCGCTGAGGCAGAGAATTCCACAGACTCACAACTCTCTGTGAGAAAAAGTGTTTCCTCGTCTCCGTTCTAAATGGCTTACTCTTTATTCTTAAACTGTGGCCCCTGGTTCTGGACTCCCCCAACATCGGGAACATGTTTCCTGCCTCTAGTGTGTCCAAACCCTTAACAATCTTATATGTTTCAATGAGATTCCCTCTCATCCTTTTAAACTGTACAAGCCCAGCTGCTCCATTCTCTTAGCATACTGCCACACCAGAGTACTGTGTAGGAAGGAACTGCAGATGCTGGTTTACACCGAAGATAGACACAAAATGCTGGAGTAACTCAGGCAGCATCTCCGGAAAGATGGAATGAGTGACGTTTAGAGTCAAGACCCTTCTTCAGCCGAAGAAGCGTTTTGACCCGAAATGTCGCCCATTCCTTCTGTCCAGTGATGCTGCCTGTCCCGCTGAGTTATGCCAGAGTACTCCCTAGATTCATATAGTGTGCAAACTTCTTCACACACCGCCACCTTCCTGCAGCAAGCAACTGTAGTTTACAGGACATACATGAAGTGTCGGCTACAGCTCGAAGTGAGTGCTCACGTGTCTGAGCTTCAAGGTGTTGGCCTCGAGACTCTCTCCACAAAGAGGAGCAGAATGGCAATGACAGACACTCACCATTAGATTAGATCAGTTTACGGTCATAGACAGTGTGGTGCAATGTAAGCTCCTAGTTCACTTGAAGATCGCTGAGTAAACTGTGTACATCCAGTAATGATAAATACAACAATAACAAACCAGTGAGGGTGGTGGGTGTAAGGAACGAGCTGCCAGAGGAGGGAGTTGAGGCAGGGACTATAGGAACATTTCAAAGACACTTGGACAGGGACATAGGGTTGGAAAGGTCCAGAGCGATGTGGGACATATACCCATCAGCACATCCATGCCAACCAAGATGCCTCATCTCATGTCCCATTTGCCCACATTGGCCCTTATCTCTCTAAAGCTTTCCTATCCATGTACCTGTGTAAGTGACTTTTAACTGTTGTTATAGTACCCGCCTCAACGACCTCCTCCAGCCACTCTAGTTTGCTCTAAACATTATTCACGTTATTTCCTTTAGCATGTATTTGTACACACAATGTGGACGGCTCGATTGTAATCACTTATTGTCTTTCTGCTGACTGGTTACCACGCAACAAAGCTTTTCACTGCCCCTCAGTACACGTGACAATATACTCAACTCAAAGTCAAGCTCATTCCATAAACTTACCACCGTCTGTGTGAAACGGTTGCCCCGCAGCTTCCTATTGCATTTTTCCCCTCTCACCTTAAGCCTGTGTCCTCTAGTCCTTGAATCTCTACTCTGGGTAAAGGACTGTGTACATTCACCCTTCTTTGTTGATGAATCGCATATGAAGTACGGGCCCAGCAATGGCAGTGATGCAGTTGTTTGGTCAAATCTTTGCACCTATCTTAGAACTCTTTTGCAGAAACCAGTGGGCATCTCACATTTTCCGTGGAGCAAGCGGATTAACTTTGCTGGTAGACAAAAGTGCTGGAGAAACTCAGCGGGTGCAGCAGCATCTATGGAACGAAGGAAATAGGCAACCCTATTATGTCCCATAGATGCTGCTGCACCCACTGAGTTTCTCCAGCACTTTTGTCTACCTTCGATTTTCCAGCATCTGCAGTTCCTTCTTAAACGGATTAACTTTGCTGTTTAGTTAAGAGTGTTGGCACATTGGCTGAACCCGATGTAAAAGCTTATTTATTTCCAGTTCGATGGGAAGGTGAAGAGTTGGCTCAAGGCCAGTGTAGACAAGGGAACAAAAAGCTTTGTGCTGACTACAAAGGAAGGCTGTGCCTCTGCCCATCCCAGGGACGTTTATCAATGTACACCTGAGCAGTATCACAGCCCTCCAGTGGACACGACTACCTTGTTACAATGAAAACATGCTCGCTAAATGGTCCACTGTTTGTATTAGCGAGCACCACGATAAATTCTAGGGAGGAACTGCAGATGTTGGTTTACACCAAAGATAGACACAGAGTGCTGGAGTAACTCAGCGGGTCCGCTGTGGCAGATACCTGTATACGAGTTATGTTAGCCACTGTGTACGAGTTATGGGCCACAGTTTAAGAATAAGGAGTAAGCCATTTAGAACGGAGACGAGGAAACACTTTTTCTCACAGAGAGTGGTTAGTCTGCGGAATTCTCTGCCTCAGAGGGCGGTGGAGGCAGGTTCTCTGGATGCTTTCAAGAGAGAGCTAGATAGGGCTCTTAAAAATAGCGGAGTCAGCTGGCTCGAAGGGCCGAATGGCCTACTCCTGCACCTATTGTCTATTGTCTGTTGTTACCTATTGTCTATTGTCTATGTTTCTATGTTTCTATGTTACTGTGGTGTGGCATTTGACCAGGCAGTCCTGACAGTGAGGAATTGGAGGCCATGGAGCCCCAAGAGACTGGATGGAATTTGTAGCAGTAACAGGAGGAACCTCGAGGGTCAAGTATTTGGAGTTTTGTCTTCAGTTTTAGTCACCCTGCTCTAGGAAAGATATCATTTAGCTGGAAAAGATGAAGAGATGATATTGCCAGGACTCAAGGCCTGAGCTACAGGGAGTGCTGGAGGCTGATCCTATAGAGGTGTATAAAATCATGAGGTGAATAGAAAGGGTCCCAGGGTAGAGCTGTACAACACAGAAACAGGCCTTTCGGCCCACCTAGTCCATGCTGACCAAGTTGGCATACTATGTTAGTCCCATGTGCCTGCATTAGGCCAACAGGCCTCTAAACCCTTCCTATCCATATATCTGTCCATGCGTTTAAAAGCCGTAATTGTATCCACTTCAATAACTTCCTCCTGCAGCTCACCGCAGATCTGCACTACCCTCTGCGTGGAACGGTTGCCCCGAGATCCCTCTTAGATTTCTCACCTCGATCTTAACCCTATGCCCTCTAGTTTTAGATTCTACTAGACCAAGTGCAGACCCGTTGGGTCTGTTCCCCCAACGTGCGGTTGCGGGGGGGTGAAGGGGGGGAGGGGGTGGCATGTGGCGTCACACACACTAACTACCACCCCACACACATGCTAACTACCCCCCTTGATATTATATTAATATTATTAATTTGCTCCTTTTACCCCATAACCGCCCTATGCACTGACGCATAGCCCCCAACTCGCAGGCACGTCTAGAGAGGGGGGCGGGGTAGAGAGTGAGGGCAGAGAGAGAATGGGGAGCGACAGAGAGGGAGGGGCAGAGACAGAAGGGCAAGAGACAGAGGGAGAGGGGGATGGAGGGGAGGAGGAGAGGATGGGTGTGTGAGGGGGGAGGGTGGGGGAGGAGGGGAGAGGGAGATGGGGAGAGAGTGGGGAGGGGGAG
>JAXLNO010000446.1:79997-107497 GCA_038087875.1 Malacoraja senta | reverse complement strand
ATAACTACCTTATATGAGAGCCAGGCCAAAGATAAGGATGTAGCTGGAGCCCACCGGCGAAATAGTGTTAACACAATGTTAATATCCCATACTACCGTGTACCTGGGCCTGGGAGGATTTGTGTTAAAGATATCCTTCATAAATCTGGGATCAGATGGTGAGACCCGACAGAATGGGTCCCGATCCCAGCAGCAAATATGATGACAAGGTACTTTTGGCACAGTTATTGGCACTATAACTTAATTTTTGGCAAAGAACCATTTGAAAGGAACTCCAAGACGTCAGTTATCCGTGCCGTATTATATGTTATGTTATCATTTAAACAAAACACTTCCCATCTCCTGATCAGGAAATGTACTGCTTTTTGGTGCTATCCCTCCGAGCTGCAGTGATCACGTCCACGGTTCGGTCTGACAACCCGAGCCCCAGGGACGATCTACTTAGAGTCTGCAAATCAATAAATTGATTCTATCATGCAGAGGGTGGCTTCCCGAGTCACGGGATGAACCAGCAAATTTTTGTGTTTAGAAATAACCATATAAGATTCTATTATCATTCCCAACATCAGCGGGAACCATGGCTGCATAGACCAGTCAGGCACTACGAAAATGCCTGAAGCGGAATCTTGCTGGATTTTTTGCAAGACCCGACTGATGAGGCAAAATGGAGGAAAGGCATAAAAGAACATTCCGCCCCAGTGTAGCGAGAATGCATCCATCGCCACTGCCCCTGGGTCTGGCTGCCATGCCACATATTTTTGCAACTGGTGATTGAGCCTAGATGCAAACAAATCGATATTCGGTATACCATACCAAGCAACAATATCATTAAATACTTTGTGATCCAACATCCATTCTGTGTTGTCATTAAATTTACGTGATGATACACCAGCACCAAATGAGGTTAGGTAAACTATCACAGGAATCTGACTTGATTCCACCCATGTGATTAATATATGCCACCGCCGTAGTGTTATCAACTTGTATTTTAACATGCAGATTATGCATATTCCCACAATAAGCCTTTAACCCATAGAATGCCCCCAGTATCTCCAGGAAGTTGATACCATATAACTGAAGAATTGGTAACTCATGCACATCCCATCTGCCTCCGCAACTAGAGATGGTATTAGTAGTTCCCCATCCTTGAGCACTAGCATCAGTTTGTAATATAACTGAAGGTTTACTGACCAAAATGTTACTGGAGCAATGTTGAATATTGGTCATCTTCCATTGTAATTCTGATAGCTTCAGCTGGTAATAGCATAGGTCTTTTAAAATGACCTAAATGGTACTTGAGGGCTTGCTCCTTTGCACGTTGTAAATTCTGATAATGCAAAGGTCCAAATTGTGCAGCTGTAAAAATAGCCACTATATTGCCAATTACCCTAGGCGAATAGAAGGCTGCTTCATAACAACAAGGTTGTTACAGGCTTCTATTAATTCTAATCTCTTGCCCGAGGGCAGAGTCACAGACATATTAATAGAGTTAAAGGTAAATCCCAAATAATCAATAACTCTAGTTGGTATCAACTTAGATTTAACTGGATGGATGAGAAACCCCAATTTATCAAATGTGAGTTTCGTGGCTGAAACAGCTAATTTAGCCAAATACAGCGTTTTAGAATATCATCCAGTTAGGCCATAACAATGTGTTTTTGAGCTCTGAGCGGCCCAAGCACCTGCTTTAGTAATTTGGTAAATAACCTGGGTGCTGAAGTTAGCCCATAAGGCAATGCTTTAAACTGCCATAGTTGCCCCATCCAGCTAAATTTCAAACATCTCCGGTGATCCCTGTGAATGGGAACTGAATAGTATGCATCTTTGAGATCGATGCATGCCATAAAGCATCCTTTGGGAATCAGTTGTTAGGCAGTAACGAAGTTTTCCATTTTAAAATGTCTATACTGCACATGTGAGTTAAGTGTGAGTTAAATCAAGGATGATCCGACATCCTCCATCTTTCTTTTCTGGAGGCGCAGGGGTGTCATCGCCGAAATGGTGAAGCTTTTGCTCGTCGTGGGTGCATTAATAAACCGACAGCTTTTGCTTCCTCTTCTAGATCTTTTACTTGTTTGGATAGGTCTTACCCGAACAGAATATTAGCCAGCTGGACATTGACTTGACTTCTCGATTACCCCTTTTGTGTGTAATTTATGAATTTCTGCTTGTATATCCAAACCTTCTTGTTTGGAATGAATAAATGCCCATCTTGGTGTATATTGTATGGGTGGCAATGAGTTAAGAGAAAATTCAATTTAGAACCCTTGTATACTGTGCAGTATAAACTGATCTGATGTTATCCACCGGAATTTGTGCAAAAACAAGTGTAATCTACCACCAACTTGTAACTGGTCCACACACCCCGTGTTCCGAAAAGAACCAGACCCACCTACCTCCATGGTTACCGGTGGTCTTATGGTAGGCCCAAAGGCCCCTGATGCGGGTTCTATTTCCGTCCTCGAGATTTGGAGGGTAGGACTGCTGGGGTGCGTGGATTGTGCATTTTCCATGAGGGCCGGCTTGGGCCTTGGCCTAAAAGACCTTTGCCCAGAGAATCAGCTTTCGAGCTGCCACCAGTTTCAGTGAACCGCTTACTGCCGATGGAGGCGTAGGGGTGTTGTCGCCGAAATGGTGAAGCTTTGCTCATCGTTGGTACTTTGATTAGCCCAACAGCTTTAGCTTCCTCATCCAGGTCTTTTACCTGTTTGTGTAGGTCTTCCCCGAAGAGAAGATTCGGCGGCTGGACATTGCTGGCCTTTCATAAGCCTGCAAATTTGGGATTTAAGGCAGGTCTGATGGCGTTCTTCCGAAAGCAGTTCATTTCGAAGTGTGCATTGCACATCAACGCCAGGGCATCCTGCTGGACGTCCGATAAGGGCCCGCCATCCATAGATCTGGCAAATGCCGTGATGCCTGAGGCCAGTAATTTTTAAATTTGTTGGAGTTTGATTTCCTGCGCTTTGATGCCCCCTCCAATGTCTCCCCAGATAGAGCTGTTCACTGCCGGCACTTTCAGGGATGCACAATTTACAGGTGTATGGTATTTTGCAGCCGTCACCTGTTCCTGTAATGATGTGAGGTGAGGTAGTTGATGCTGGAAGCCAACTCTTCCTGCAGCGGCTCCTTTCTTTGCGAGGGGATCGCAAACCTTGATGCCATGGCAGACAATTCTTGAACCTCACGCATGCATTCCAGTATGTTCCACGGACATACCTCCAAATTCAGAGTCAGTCATACACTGACCCCTGACACTCCCCGCCACAGACAGGGAGATTTTTAAGCAGCCCTGAACCAGGCGCTGCCACAGGTACCAAAGGAAAACCTGTGCTGATATGTCTCCGTATCACGGAGCATATTATGATGGAGCATTCTCTCCATGAGGTGCTCCATCTGGGATAAACGCCCGAGGACGCTACCCATGTTTGTCGGAGGGGAACCCTCCTGGCCTGACTCATCCGAGTCCACAGGCCTCTCAGACTTCTGTTTGGCTTTACCCCCTTTCGGGGTTGCCAGAGCCTGAAGTCGCTGACCGCACTGTCAGCGACTCGGGTGGCGAACCCGCCGGCCGCCGGCTACCCGCACTCCCGCGGTCCTCCGTAGCCGGTTTCCCAGCGGCCCGTCTGGATTTCGCCCTGGATATCCATATCCGCAGCAAACTCAGTAAAAGAGATTTCCCCAACCAAAAAATACGACCTGAGAATAAGTTTAAAACTTACCTGCAGGGTTTGAAACTTACCACTGGAGGAGTGACGCTCCTCCCAGCCAGTCGTGCGCCATGCGTTAGGCGTATTGATGCACATATGGGCTGGCGGGCTTCTTCACGTAGTCACTCACGTGACTCCGAAGTAAAATAGCCGAATGGCAATTGGGAAGCAGCTGTTCCTGAACCTGGACTTTACAGTTTTCAGGCTCCTGTACATTCTTCCCGATGGTAGCAGTGAGATGAGAGCGTGGCCAGGGTGGTGTGGGTTTCTGATGATGCTGGCTGCCTTTTTGAGGCAGCGACTCCTGTAGATCCCTTCAATGGTGGGGAGGTCAGAGCTGATGATGAACCTGGCAGTGTTCACAAATTTTTGCAGTCTTCTTCGCTCCTGAACGTTCAAGTTGCTGAACCAGGCCATGATGCAACCAGTCAATATGTTCTCATCTGTACACCTGTAGAAGTTCAAGAGAATCCTCTCTGACATCTCCGTAATCTTCTCAGGAAGTAGAGGCGCTGATGTGCTTTATTTATAATTGCATCAGTGTGCTCGGTCCAGGAAAGATCTTCGGAAATCTGCACACCCAGGAATCTCCTCATCCTTCCTCTTCCAAAGTCCACAATCAGTTCCCTGGTTTTGTTGGTGTTGAGAGCCAGGTTGTTGTGCTGGCACCTTTTGGTCCATCGGTCGATCTCACTTCTATACAGAGTGCTGAAGTGGAGGAAAGCAAGAGGATTGGGTAATGTTTAAAGAGCTACAGAAGATAACTAAAAAGACAATACAGGGAGAAAAGTACGAAGGTAAGATAGCCAAGAATATAAAGGTGGATAGTAAAAGCTTCTTTAGGTATGTGAAGAGGAAAAAATTAGTTAAGACCAAAGTTGGACCCTTGAAGACTGAAAAAGGTGAATTTATTATGGGGAACAAGGAAATGGCAGATGAGTTGAACAGGTACTTTGGATCCGTCTTCACTAAGGAGGACACAAACAATTTCCCTGATGTACTAGTGGCCAGAGGATCTGGGGTGACGGAGGAACTGAAGGAAATCTACATTAGGCAGGAAATGGTGTTGGGTAGACTGATGGGGCTGAATGTTGATAAATCCCCAGGGCCTGATGGTCTGCATCCCAGGGTACTTAATGAAATGGCTCTAGAAATCGTGGATGCATTGGTGATAATTTTCCAATGTTGGTGAGAGGTGAGGTGAGAAAAAACTTTTTCACCCAGAGAGTTGTGAATTTGTGGAATTCCCTGCCACAGAGGGCACTGGGGGCCAAGTCACTGGATGGATTTAAGAGAGAGTTAGATAGAGCTCTAGGGGCTAGTGGAATCAAGGGATATGGGGAGAAGGCAGGCATGGGTTATTGATTGGGGACGATCAGCCATGATCACAATGAATGGCAGTGCTGGCTCGAAGGGCCGAATGACCTCCTCCTGCACCTATTTTCTATGTTTCTATGTTTCTATGTTTCTAATGTTCTATAGATTCAGGATCAGTTCCTGTGGATTGGAGCGTAGCTAATGTTATCCCACTTTTTAAGAAAGGTGGTAGAGAGAAAACAGGGAATTATAGACCAGTTAGCCTGACATCGGTGATGGGGAAGATGCTGGAGTCAATTATAAAAGATGAAATGGACGCACATTTGGATAGCAGTAACAGGATTGGTCCGAGTCAGCATGGATTTACGAAGGGGAAATCATGCTTGACTGATCTTCTGGAATTTTTTGAAGATGTAACTAGGAAAATGGACATGGGAGAGCCAGTGGATGTAGTGTACCTGGACCTTCAGAAAGCATTTGAAGAGGTCCCATATAGGAGATTAGTGAGCAAAAGTAGAGCACATGGTATTGGGGGTAAAGTGCTGACATGGATAGGAAATTGGTTGGCAGACTGGAAACAAAGAGTAGGGATTATCGGGTCCCTTTCAGAATGGCAGGCATTGACTAGTGGGGTACCGCAAGGGTCGGTGCTGGGACCGCAGCTATTTACAATATACATCAATGATTTAGATGATGGGATTCAAAGTAACATTATCAAATTTGCAGATGACACAAAGCTGGGTGGCAGTGTGAACTGTGAGGAGGATGCTATGAGAATGCAGGGTGCCAGTGAGATCGCAGAGAGCCAGTGAGATCACATCCACCGTTGACATGTTGTGGCAGGAAGCGAACTGTAGTTGGTTGAGGTTCTTGTCGAGTTATGAATTGATTTGTGCCATAATCAACCTCTCAAAGCACTTCATCACCACAGACGTTAGTGCCACTGGTCGATAGTCATTGAGGCACGTCACCTTGCTCTTCTTGGGCACCGGTATAATTGATGCCCTTTTAAAGCAGGTGGGAACCTCGGACCTCAGAAGTGAGAGTTTGAAAATGTCCGTAAAAACTCCAGCCAGTTGGTACGCACAGGATTTTAGAACACGACTGGTTATTAAAACATGAGGGTGGTGAATCTGTGGAATTCTTTGCCACAGACGGCTGTGGAGGCCAATGGATATTTCTCAGGCGGAGATAGATAGATTCTTGATTAGTACGGGTGTCAGAGGTTATGGGAGAAGGCAGGAGAATGGGGTTAGGGGGGAGAGATAGATCAGCCATGATCGAATGGTGGAGTAGACTTGATGGGCCGAATGGCCAAATTCTGCCGCTATCACTTATGACCTTAGTTCCACCAGACCTTTCTACTAAATTAGTTTGGGTCAGTGTGAATTTGTGAATGGGGTTTCAGCTTATAAAGGTAGGAGGATAATTGCAAATCTGGTATCGGTGTCAAATCTGCAGATTCTGTAGTTACAACAGGAAAAGGCTAATTCATACCAGACTTCTCACTGGTACCTGGACTCTGTCAAAGTCAGACCTACTATACACTTTCACATCCGGAACGTCAGAATCACTACAAATCCACGTTATTTTAAAATCAAATGAGTACTTGGACGAGAGTTAGTTCCCGGGTAGTGACGCTGACTGACCAGACGTGTGGCAAGAAAATGGAAAAACCACATTGGGACATCATCCAGTCATAGAGCATGGCGCAATGGGCTAAGTGTTCGGCTGGCAACCGGAAGGTAGCCGGTTCGAATCCCGCTTGGAGTGCATACTGTCGTTGTGTCCTTGGACAAGACACTTCACCCACCTTTGTCTGCGTGTGAATGCGTGTGAATGTGTGTGAGTGATTGGTGGTGGTCGGAGGGGCCGTAGGCGCAGATTAGCAGCCACGCTTCCGTCAGTCTGCCCCAGGGCAGCTGTGGCTACAGAAGTAGCTCACCACCACCGAGTGTGACTGAGGAGTGAATGAATAATGCGATGTAAAGCGCCTTGAGTATTAGAAAGGCGCTATACATAGATACATAGATACATAGAAAATAGGTGCAGGAGTAGGCCATTCGGCCCTTCGAGCCTGCACCGCCATTCAATACGATCATGGCTGATCATCCAACTCAGTATCCCGTACCTGCCTTCTCTCCATACCCCCTGATCCCTTTATCCACAAGGGCCACATCTAATTCCCTCTTAAATATAGCCAATGAACTGGCCTCAACTACCCTCTGTGGCAGAGAGTTCCAGAGATTCACCACTCTCTGTGTGAAAAAGTTTTTCCTCATCTCGGTCTTAAAGGATTTCCCCCTTATCCTTAAGCTGTGACCCCTTGTCCTGGACTTCCCCAACATCGGGAACAATCTTCCTGCATCTAGCCTGTCCAACCCCATAAGAATTTTGTACGTTTCTATAAGATCCCCTCTCAATCTCCTAAATTCTAGCGAGTATAAGCCAAGTCTATCCAGTCTTTCTTCATATGAAAGTCCTGACATCCCAGGAATCAGTCTGGTGAACCTTCTCTGCACTCCCTCTATGGCTATAATGTCCTTCCTCAGATTTGGAGACCAAAACTGTACGCAATACTCCAGGTGTGGTCTCACCAAGACCCTGTACAACTGCAGTAGAACCTCCCTGCTCCTATACTCAAATCCTCTTGCTATGAAGGCCAACATACCATTCGCTTTCTTCACTGCCTGCTGCACCTGCATGCCTACTTTCAATGACTGGTGTACCATGACACCCAGGTCTCGCTGCATCTCCCCATTTCCTAATCGGCCACCATTTAGATAATAGTCTGCCTTCCCGTTTTTGCTACCAAAGTGGATAACCTCACATTTATCCACATTATACTGCATCTGCCAAACATTTGCCCACTCACCCAGCCTATCCAAGTCACCTTGCAGTCTCCTAGCATCCTCCTCACAGCTAACACTGCCCCCCAGCTTAGTGTCATCCGCAAACTTGGAGATGTTGCTTTCAATTCCCTCGTCCAGATCATTAATATAAATTGTAAATAGCTGGGGTCCCAGCACTGAGCCTTGCGGTACCCCACTAGTCACTGCCTGCCATTGTGAAAAGGACCCGTTTACTCCTACTCTTTGCTTCCTGTTTGCCAGCCAGTTCTCTATCCACATCAATACTGAACCCCCAATACCGTGTGATTTAAGTTTGTATCCTAATCTCTTATGTGGTACCTTGTCGAAAGCCTTCTGAAAGTCCAGATACAACACATCCACTGGTTCTCCCCTATCCACTCTACTAGTTACATCCTCGAAAAATTCTATAAGATTCGTCAGACACGATTTACCTTTCGTAAATCCATGCTGACTTTGTCCAATGATTTCACCACTTTCCAAATGTGCTGCTATCCCATCTTTAATAAGTGACTCTAGCAGTTTCCCCACTACCGATGTTAGACTAACTGGTCTGTAATTCCCCGTTTTCTCTCTCCCTCCCTTCTTAAAAAGTGGGGTTACGTTTGCTACCCTCCAATCCTCAGGAACTACTCCAGAATCTAAAGAGTTTTGAAAAATTATCACTAATGCATCCACTATTTCTGGAGCTACTTCCTTAAGTACTCTGGGATGCAGCCTATCTGGCCCTGGTGATTTATCGGCCTTTAATCCATTCAATTTACCCAACACCACTTCCCGACTAACCTGGATTTCACTCAGTTCCTCCATCTCCTTTGACCCGCGGCCCCCTGCTATTTCCGGCAGATTATTTATGTCTTCCTTAGTGAAGACGGAACCAAAGTAGTTATTCAATTGGTCTGCCATATCCTTGTTCCCCATGATCAATTCACCTGTTTCTGACTGCAAGGGACCTACATTTGATTTAACTAATCTCTTTCTCTTCACATATCTATAAAAACTTTTGCAGTCAGTTTTTATGTTCCCTGCCAGTTTCCTTTCATAATCTATTTTCCCTTTCCTAATTAAGCCCTTTGTCCTCCTCTGCTGGTCTCTGAATTTCTCCCAGTCCTCTGGTATGCTGCTTTTTCTGGCTAATTTGTACGCAACATCTTTTGCTTTGATACTATCCCTGATTTCCCTTGTTATCCACGGATGCACTACCTTCCTTGATTTATTCTTTTGCCAAACTGGGATGAACAATTTTTGTAGTTCATCCATGCAGTCTTTAAATGCCTTCCATTGCATATCCACCGTCAACCCTTTTAGAACTAATTGCCAGTCAATCTTGGCCAATTCACGTCTCATACCCTCAAAGTTACCTTTCTTTAAGTTCAGAACCGTTGTTTCTGAATTAACAATGTCACTCTCCATCCTAATGAAGAACTCAACCATATTATGATCACTCTTGCCCAAGGGGGCACGCACAACAAGTCTGCTAACTAACCCTTCCTCATTACTCAATACCCAGTCTAGAATAGCCTGCTCTCTCGTTGGTTCCTCTACATGTTGGTTTAGATAACTATCCCTCATACATTCCAAGAAATCCTCTTCCTCAGCACCGCTGCCAATTTGATTCACCCAATCTATATGTAGATTGAAGTCACCCATTATAACTGTTTTGCCTTTGTTGCACGCATTTCTAATTTCCTGTTTGATGCCATCCCCAACTTCACTACTACTGCTAGGTGGCCTGTACACAACACCCACCAGCGTTTTCTGCCCCTTAGTGTTTCGCAGCTCTACCCATACCGATTCCACATCCTCCAAGCTAATGTCCTTCCTTTCCACTGCGTTAATCTCCTCTCTAACCAGCAACGCTACCCCACCTCCTTTTCCTTTCTCTCTATCCCTCCTGAATATTGAATATCCCTGGATGTTCAGCTCCCAGCCTTGGTCACCTTGGAGCCATGTCTCCGTGATCCCAACTATATCATAATCATTAATTGCTATCTGCACGTTCAACTCATCCACCTTATTACGAATGCTCCTTGCATTGAGACACAAAGCCTTCAGGCTTGTTTTTACAACGCTCTTACCCCTTATACAATTATGTTGAAAAGTGGCTCTTTTTGATTTTTGCCCTGGATTTGTCTGCCTGCCACTTTTACCTTTCACCTTGCTACCTATTGCTTCCGCCCGCATTTTACACCCCTCTGTTTCTCTGCTCACCCATTTAAGAACCTCACCACCTCTTATTCTCTGTTTATTATTGTTTTCTTCTTTCCCCCCTACATGTTGGGTCTGAGTGCTTTCCTTCTCTGCCTCCTGCCTCACACACTGTCTAATAGCATTCTCTATTTGAGTCCCTCCCCCCATCCATTATAGAGCATGGAAACGGGGACAAAGATGTTCCGTCTACACTAGTCCCACCGACCAACATTTAGTCCTTATCCCTCTAACCCTTTCCTCTCCATGTTCCTGTCTAAATGTCTTTAAAATGTTGTTTTGTACCTGCCTCAATTATCTCCTCTGGCAACTCGTTCCCGATACCCACCACCCCTGAGTGAAAAAGATGCCAGTCAGAATCTTTCCCATCTCACCGTAAACCTATGTCCTCTGGTTCATGATGCTCCTAATCTGGGTCAAAGATTCTTGTGCATTCATCCCATCTATTACAATCAGACTGAAGAAGGATGCTGACCCTAAACCATGTTCTCTCTCTCCATGTCACCTGTCCATGTTCTCCACAGATGCTGCCTGACCCGCTGAGTTACTCCAGCACTCTGTGAAACGTCACCTATCCATGTTCTCCACAGATGCTGCCTGACCCGCTGAGTTACTCCAGCACTCTGTGAAACGTCACCTATCCATGTTCTCCACAGATGCTGCCTGACCCACTGAGTTACTCCAGCACTCTGTGAAACGTCACCTATCCATGTTCTCCACAGATGCTGCCTGACCCGCTGGGATTCATGGTATATATGGTATGCCTGCTTTCAGTTCGGGGCATTGAGTAGAAGAGTCATGAAGTTATGCTGCAGCTCTGTAAGATTGTGATGAGGTTACATTTGGGGTATTGCGTGCAGTTCTGGTCACCCCATTACAGGATGTGTGAGCTGGTGCAGAGGTTCACCAGATTGGTGCTTGGATTAGAGGGTGTTAGCTAGAGGGAGAGGTTGGACAGACTTGGATTGTTTTCTTTAGAACACCAGAGGTTTTATGAAGACATCATAATCATCATCATACTTTATTAGACAAGTATGTTTTGCAACATACGAGGAATTTGATTTGCCGTACAGTCATACCAATAAAAAGCAACAGAACACACAAAATACATTTTAACATAAACATCCACCACAGTGACTCCTCCACATTCCTCACTGTGATGTAAGGCAAAAAAAAAGTTCAATCTCTTCCCTTCTTTGTTCTCCTGCGGTCGGGGGCCTCGAGCCTTCCGTTGTCGGGCGATCTTGGCTCCTGTAGCCGGTGGTTGGGCTCCCCCGTGCCGGGCGATCGGGGCTGGTCGAACCTTCTGCGTCATTGGAGCTTCCCGAAATCGGTCTCTACCCGAAGCTCCTCGATGGTGAAATTCGCAGGCCGCGGTTGGAGCGTCGATCCCAGGTAGGGATCGCAGGCTCTGATGCTAAGTCCACGGTCCCATGGTGCAGTTCAAAGTCAGTCTCGAGCAAGGCCGCCAGCTCCATGATGTTAGACCGCAGAGCGACCGGAGATACGATCCGGAAAACAATCGCATCTCTGGCAAGGTAAGAGATTGAAAAAAGGTTCTCTCCCCCACATAAAACAAACCAGAGAACATTAACACAAACTTTTAAAACCCACTAAACATAACAAAGAAAGACAAAAAAACAGACAGACTGTTGGCGAGGCTGCCATCTTGCGACGCCCCCTGGTGATAATCATAATAGAAGTATATAAAATCATGAGAGACATAGATAAGATAGACAGTCAGAATATTTTTTTCCAGGATGGGAATATCAAATATTAGAGGGCGTAGGTGAGAGAGCCTGAGTGTAAAGGAGATCTGCGGGCACATTTTATACACAGAGGGTGGTGGGGGCCAGGAACTTGCTAGTGGGGACTTGGCATCAAGAGTGTTATAGTTGTCATATGTCCCGGACGGGACAATGAAATTCTTACTTGCTGCAGCACAACACAATATGTGAATATGTAAACATTGTATATAACGGGGGAAGAGAAAAAAATGAAAAAGTTCAATAAATAACAAATATAGTGCAAATAGCAAATAATAATAGTCTTTTGCAGTTCAGAGCTCAGACCTTATTTGATGTTGTGTTTAATAGCCTGATGGCTGTGGGGAAGTGGCTGTTCCTGAACCTGGATGTTACAGTTTTCAGGCTCCTGTACCTTCTTTCTGATGGCAGTGGTGAGATGAGTGTGTGGCCAGGATGGTGTGGGTCCTTGATGATGTTGGCTACCTTTTTGAGGCAGCGACTACGACAGATCCCTTCGACGGTGGGGAGGTCAAAGTCGGTGATGGACTGGGCAGTAGTCACAACTGTTTGTAGTCTTTTGCTCATATTGGGCACGGACATTGTGGGCCGAAGGGCCTGTTCCTGTGCTGGACTGTTCTGTGTTCCATGTTCTATATTCTAATGCTGACTTGGATCTGACACAAATATCTTGCCTCAGACAATCTCCACAGAAAAGTTATTGTACTCGACTCTCTGTAATATATGTTGAGTCTTTTGCAAATAATGAGCATTTTCTTGTGCTATGTCTAAAAAGATGTATCTTTAATTAAACCATCAATTTGAATAAATTATAATTAAATGTGTGAAAGCAATTTTATTTCCCTCAACATAAGCTGCAATTTACCCTTATTGCCCACGTTTGTTTAATTTAGTTTAGAGATGCAGCATGGAAACACATGTTTAGGTCCACGGAGTCCGTGCCGACTATCGATCACTAGTTCCACACTAGTTCCACGTTATCCCACTTTCCCATCCACTCCCTAGACACAAGGGGGCAATTTGCAGAGGGCCAATTAACCCTCAACCCTGGGGGTGGGAGATTGCAACCTTCACCTGGTCCGCCCTGTTTCAACGAATGCAATCAACCCGGCGTGCACAAACAAATAAGATCAAATAGAACAAGTTGTCCTACAACTTGAGGCTGTGCACGCCATACGCAAGAAGAAGAAGTCCTACAAACCTGCACGTCTTTGGGATGTGGGAGAAATCCGGAGTGCCTGAAAGGAAACCCATGCGGTCGCAGGGAGAACGTGCAAACTCCACACGGACAGCACCTGAGGTCAGGATTGAAGCCGGGTCTCTGGTGCTGTCAGGCAGCAGCTCTAAATTTGTTAATCTGTTATCATTTCAAATATAAGCTTTCTTATTCAAATTCCAAATGAAATATTCAAGCTTAAAAATACAGTGATGGAGACAGAAAGAATAACACTGTGTCATGTATCTCAGGATATTTGGGGTGTTTTTTGAAGTTTTAGGTTAAATTGTCGTTCCACTGAAGTGCTGCAATCTGGAGGCCGTTTGCACTCTTGGTATGAGATATCCTGTTACACTGCACTCTCATGCTGGATATAGAACCAAGTGTGTTTATAATTAGTAACCAGATAGTAACAAGGGTGGAAGACATCACCCCCAAGTAATATGGTCAACGTAAATAGACTCTTCCTCATATTTATCTCAGTTCATGCCTGCCCTTTCTATTTTCATCTCCCCTGCGATACCCGGGTTAATTTCCAGAATTATATATTTTTCCCACGTTGGCTCCTTATGGCTTCCCACAGTTTCCAGCAGATGTTGTGTGTCAGGCTCGGAGCGTCCTGGCAGCTCTGCCAGAATTTCCCTTCTTTTCTCCGGCTTCTCTTACCTTCCTCGTCGGTCCTGTGGGAAAACAAAATCTGCGGAGGATGAAGCTGAGGTTGAATAGGACACATAACTAAAGCAAAGGCATGAGAATGCGCTGCGTTACTCAATGTCCAGAAGCAAAACCACTGATGGAAGCTCATGAGTTCATGTGATTGGAGCAGAATTAGGCCATTTGGCCCCAAGTCTCATCAGCCATTTCAATCATGGCTGATCTATCTTTCACTCTCAACCCCATTCTCCCCATAACCCCTGACACCCTTCAACAAGGATGACCAGTTTGAGCCGCTTGACCAATGAGAGATCAACGTGGACCTTTGTTCCATCATAGGTGGCAGCTTCTACCTCCAGTACATCATTCAGGAGCCTGATGGCTCTTAAAGACACACACGTACATGCATCCACATTAGCACCGGCACATGCTCATGCCCACACAGGCACACAGACCCACACACAGGCATATACACAAGCACACTGACAGGCACAGACACATACAGTGGCTTGCAAAAGTATTCTTACCACTTGAACTTTTCCACATTTTGTCACGTTACAACCACAAACGTAAATGTATTTTATTGGGATTTTATGTGATAGACCAACACAAAGTGGTGCATAATTGTGAAGTGGAAGGAAAATGATACATGGTTTTCAAATTTTTTTACAAATAAAAAACTGAAAAGTGTCACGTGCAAAAGTATTCAGCCCCCCTGAGTCAATACTTTGTAGAACCACCTTTCGCTGCAATTACAGCTGCAAGTCTTTTGGGGTATGTATGTCTCTACCAGCTTTGCACATCTAGAGACTGAAATTTTTGCCCATTCTTCTTTGCAAAATAGCTCAAGACACAACACAATTTACACAAACATCCATCACAGTGAATCTCCTCCTCACTGTGATGGAAGGCAAAGTCTTGTCTCTCCCCTGCACTCCCCATTCTCCTCCCGATGTCAAAGTCAAAGCCCCCGGCGGGCGATGGTAAGTAAGTCCCGCGGCCATTAAGGCTGCGCCGGGCCATGCAAGGCCGCGCTCCGGGTCTTGATGTTGGAGCCCCCGGCGGGCGCTAGCAAGTCCCGCGGCCAATAAAGCCGCGCCGGGCGATGTAAGACCCCGCTCCAGGTCATCTTCAACCCCGCAACTCGGGCGGGAGAAGTTGCCGTTGCAGGAGCCCCGAAAAGCGGTCTCCCACCAGGGACCCGCGAGCTCCCGATGTCACCGTCCACCAGACCTGCGGCTGGAGCCTCCGAATCTCCGGGGTCGGGCCACAGCCGCGCGCCACCACAGCTCTCCACGCTCCGAAGCCGGCCGGCTCCGCGATGGTGAGTAGTCCACAGGCTCCGCGACTGGAGCCCCAGGTCGTTCCGGTTGGAGGCCTCTCCACGGTGATAGGCCCCAACGACAACGGAGACCCGACAGAGAAAGGTCGGGTCCTCCATACAGGGAAAAGATTTTAAAAGTTTCCCCACCCACCCCCCACACATACCCAGTTTAAAAAAAACACTATACACTACACACTACACTCAAACGAGACAAAAAAATAAAAAAAGACAGACGGACTGCAGAGGCCGCTGCGACGTGGGCCGCGCCACCTACAAAGCCATTGTTGAAAAAAAGCCATAAGAAGTCCCGTTTGCAGTTTGCCACAAGCCATGTGGGGGACACAGCAAACATGTGGAGGAAGGTGCTCTGGTCAGATGAGACCAAAATTGAAGTTTTTGGCCTAAATGCAAAACGCTATGTGTGGCGGAAACCTAACACTGCACATCACCCTGAACACACCATCCCCACTGTGAAACATGGTGGTGGCAGCATCATGCTGTGGGGATGCTTTTCTTCAGCAGGGACAGGGAAGCTGGTCAGAGTTGATGGGAAGATGGATGGAGCCAAATACAGGGCAATCTTGGAAGAAAACCTGTTAGAGTCTGCAAAAGACTTGAGACTGGGGCGGAGGTTCACCTTCCAGCAGGACAACGACCCTAAACATACAGCCAGAGCTACAATGGAATGGTTTAGATCAAAGCATATTCATGTGTTAGAATGGCCCAGTCAAAGTCCAGACCTAAATCCAATTGAGAATCTCTGGCAAGACTTGAAAATTGCTGTTCACAGACGCTCTCCATCCAATCTGACTGAGCTTGAGCTATTTTGCAAAGAAGAATGGGCAAACATTTCAGTCTCTAGATGTGCAAAGCTGGTAGAGACATACCCCAAAAGACTTGCATCTGTAATTGCAGCGAAAGGTGGTTCTACAAAGTATTGACTCAGGGGGGCTGAATACTTTTGCACGCCACACTTTTCAGTTTTTTATTTGTAAAAAAATTTGAAAACCATGTATCATTTTCCTTCCACTTCACAATTATGCACCACTTTGTGTTGGTCTATCACATAAAATCCCAATAAAATACATTTACGTTTGTGGTTGTAACGTGACAAAATGTGGAAAAGTTCAAGGGGTATGAAAACCTTTGCAAGCCACTGTATGCACACATACAGACACACACATGCACAGACAACACACATAGTGAGAGACACACACACATACAAACACACACAAACATATGCACAGATGATAAGCACACAAAACACACTCACACACACAAAACGCACACACGCACACACATGCACACACATGCACACACACATGCACACACATGCACACACACACACACATGCACACAAAACACTCACGCACATGCACACAAAACACACACACACATGCACACAAAACACTCATGCACATGCACACAAAACACACACACACACACAAAACACACACACACAAAACACACACACACACATGCACACAAAACACACACACACATGCACACAAAACACTCACGCACATGCACACAAAACACACACACACACAAAACACACACACACAAAACACACACACACACATGCACACAAAACACACACACACACATGCACACAAAACACACACACACATGCACACAACACACACACACGCACACAAAACACACTCACACACATGCACACAAAACACACACGCCATTCCCAAACTTTCTCTACTTTACCCTTTCCAGAAGCATTTGCCTGAAATGGTTTCCTTCTCTTAACCAGACTAACTATTGGACCAAGCACACTGATGAAGTTTGGTTTAGTTACAACAAACTGGAAAATCTCACTAAAAGTTTAACAGCAGAGAACCAATGGTTAACACTGAAGGAAACGATGCCGTTTACAACAAGCACACATTCCTTAACGGATCAACATTCAGCTCCGAGCAAACTACCAAGGGTTGAGGTACAAATTGGCAATGATAGATCACAGCTCACGAGAAAGCTGGCCAGGGGAGAAGCAACAGCAAACATCTAGTTTCCAACAAATATTAGTTTATAACAAATAGTTTAACAACTATGTGTCCTTTAAAGACTGAAATCCAAATCCAAACGTGGCAGAAGGAAGAGATCACTGTGGAACATTAAACCATATTGAAAGATATCAAGAGAGTTTCATTATTAGATGTCCAAAATGGAACAACTAAATTCTTGCTTAGTCCATAAGGCAGACAGTAGGAGCAGAATTAGGCCATTCGACCCATCAAGTCTACTCCGACATTCAATCATGGCTGATCTATCTTTCCCTCTCCTGCCTTCTCCCCATAACCCCTGACACCCGCACTAATCAACAATCTGTCAATCTCCATTTAATAAGTACACAATGACTTGGCTACTTGCAGCAGCACAACAGATTTGTAAACATAGAAGCAAAATGCTGCAGTAACTCAGCGGGACAGGCAGCATCTCAGATCTGTAAACATGGTACTTATAGATAACATCATTAATAAACAAACAAAAACATTCCTTAAATAATAAAACACAATATTAGTGCAAAACACCAAAAACCCAGTCTCTAGTGCAACTGACAGTAATGGGCCTGTCCCACTTAGGAGATTCTTCAGGCGACTGTCAGAGTGGAACACACACACACACACACACACACACACACACACACACACACACACACACACACACACACACACACACACACACACACACACACACACACACACACACACACACACACACACACATCGCTTCCTTCACCAGCCCGTTATGCAAGCGGGAACAGGGCAAGCGGGGGGAGCGCTGTCTGAGTGAAATTCACACGGTGCAAAGCCAATGTGATACAGACACACACCGCGATGAACAGGAAGGTTGGCGCTGTAATTAAGACGGCTAAAGCACAGTGTATGGGAAGGGTCACGTAAGTCCTTTAAAAGAGGGAGGGGGAGAGGGGGGAGAAGGGGGGAGAAGGAGTGGAGACAACTTTTAAGAAGCCAGAGACACACGGCTGTGAAGCTCGGCGGACATTTAACATTACTGGTCGGTAATCCTTGGTTCTGAAAACTACTGCTTACGTTTTTTCCCCAATGAGCCAATGAAATTCACCGGTCAGCATCGGCTACAACCTCCGAGAACCTTCGACCTCCTGGCAACGCACTAGGACCTCCTGGCGACCCATCTACGGCTCGAGAATTCTCGCTACTCTGCATGGTGGCTTCATTCTAGTCGCCGCTAATTTTTCAACATGTTGTAAAATTCATGGTGACCATAATGAGGCTGCGACAAGTTCCCAGAATGAGGGAACTCCTCACGATCATGAAGGGGACTCCCTGGCACCACCCGCGAACATGTGGCGACTGCATAGTCTCCTGTAGTCTCCTAAAAAGTCGCCTAAGTGGGACAGGCCCATTAGTAAATTGGTTTAGTCGGAGTTTGCAGTGTTCAATAGTCTGATGCTTGTTGGGAAGAAGCTGTTCCTGAACCTGGAGGCTCAGGGTTTTCAGATGAACAGAGAGACGCACAGACATGGTCCCTTCAGCCCATCGCCCACACCGATGTTTGGCTCTTCTACACCAATCCCATTTGCCTGCCTATTAAAGTAGCTGTCTGAATGTCTCTTAAACGCAGTGCTTGGATCAGACTCCACCACCTCTTCTGGCGGCTGTTCTAGTATCAACCACTTCTTCTTCTTTCGTGTCCTTGTGCTATATAGTGGCTCACCACTGCTGTACACATCGTTGAGCTGTTGTAGTGTTAAGTGTAAGGTCTGCAGTAGTACATGGATTATCCAGCAATGGGCATTGCAGTAGGTGTTGCATTGTCTGGGTCTGTGTGCCACAGTACCAGGTTGTTGTACCCTCCATGTAGCCCCACTTGTGCATTGTCGCCCTTGACTGCCCGACCCCGGTTAGCAGTCGGTTGAGACATCTCCAGTTCAGCCGGTGTACATCAGCAGCTGGTGGTAAGTGCTCTGCTGCTGGTGTGTGCCCATGTTGGTGGAAATAGGGACAGTGGCTAGTGTGTTCTTCCACATCTGGGGGCCAGCTTCAGTTGGTGTCGTTTCCAATGGGGTGACACTGGTTAGGAAGCTCTCACGGGATTTTAACCGCGCTCTCTGTAAAAATACTTTCCCTCAAATCACCTTCAATCTTCTTCCTCCCATCTTGAACCTATTGTTTATGATCCCCCCCCCCCCACCCCCACCACCATGAGAGACAGATTCTGACTATATTTCCTATCTATGCTACCCCCATGCTACCATATCCTTAATATCATCAAATACTCTATGGGACATTTACAGGGGCAGAAGGCAGACACAAAAAGCTGGAGTAACTCAGCACAATGGAGAGCATGGACACCAGGCCCCAGTTAATTAACAATGATTCATGTCTATTTATCTGTGTGTTTAGAATTAGAAGTATAGATTGTGTGTCGTTGATGCTGCACTCCTTCTTCTTGAGGCATCGTTCCAAACTACATGTCAAGTTGAATGATCCCATTCAACATAGAACAGTACAGCACAGGAACAGGTCCTTCGGCCCACAATGTCCGTGCCCAACATGATGCCAAGAGCAACCCTCTCCCCTGACTCGAATTCTGAAGAGGGGTCTTGACCCATAACAACACCTATCCATGTTCTCCACAGATGCTGCCTGACCCGCTGAGTTACTCCAGCACTCTGTGAAACGTCACCTATCCATGTTCTCCACAGATGCTGCCTGACCCGCTGAGTTACTCCAGCACTCTGTGAAACGTCACCTATCCATGTTCTCCACAGATGCTGCCTGACCCGCTGAGTTACTCCAGCACTTTGTGTCCATCTTCGGTGTTAACCAGCCTCTGCAGTTCCTTCCGACACACTGCCTGCACGTGATCCATGTCCCTCCATTCCCTATATATCCATGTGTCTGTCTGAAAGACTCTTAAACACCACTGTGGTATCTGCCTCCACCACCACCCCTGGCAGGACGTTCCAGGTCCCCACCCCCCTCTGTGTAAAACACTTGCCCCGCACATCACCTTTAAACTTTCCCCTCTCACCTTAAACCTGTGCCCTCTAGTATTTAATTGTCCATACAGGGAAATAGGTGGTGAATGTACTCTATCTATGCATGTTAGTCTGGAGACTGTTTCTCCAGATAGTTTCCCCTTGCAAGAGGTATGTGTTATCAGGATCCATGCTGGGAAGTTTGGAATGTCTCCAACAACTCTCACCAACTTCTGCAGATGCGCCGGAGAAAGCATTTTAACGGGATGTGTCACAGCACGGTTTGGGAACAGCTCCATCCAAGACCACAAGAAATTGCAGCAAATTGTGGATGCAGGCCAGACCATCACACAAACCAACCTCCCTTCCATTGACTCCATCTACACCTCACGCTGCCTCGGCAAGGGCCAGCAGCATAATCAAGGACCAGTCGCACCCTGGCCGCTCCCTCTTCCCCCCTCTCCCATCGGGCAAAAGGTACAGAAGTGTGAAAACGCACACCTCCAGATTCAGGGACAGTTTCTTTCCAGCTGTTATCAGGTAACTGAACCGTCCTCTCACCAACTAGAGAGCAGTGCTGAGGTCCCATCTAGCACATTGGAAACCGTCGAACTATCTTCAACCGGACGATCTGTCCATTATTCACGAATACACCAGCTTTGCTCAGGGGCTCTGCCTGCTTGCTGAGGAATGCGTGGTTGCCTAACTTCCACGCTTATCTTTGGTATCTGGCCCATCTCCCTGAGGAGAGATGACATTCTTCCCACAAACACACAGCAGCAGTAATAGTTGCTGCTCCAGCGGGTTAGTACTGGAGACAGATGGAGATCACATAAACAGTGATTGGAGTACGAAGATGTTGCCAGGACTAGAGGGTGTGAGCTACAGGGAGAGGTTGAGCAGGTTGTGTGTGGAGTTTGCACGTTCTCCCCGTGACTGCGTGGGTTTCCTCCGGGTGCTCCGGTTTTCTCCCGCACTACAAAGATGTCCTCAGCCCATTGACATTTTAGTGACATTTCTTCTTTCTTTTAGTTTATTTTATTTAGAGATACAGCATGAAAACAGGCCATTCGGCCCACAGAGCCCGTGCCAACCAACGATCACCCGTTTACACAAGTTCTAAGTTATTTCACTCTCTCATACACTCCCTACACACTAGGGACAATTTTATCGGCCAATTAACCTGCACGCCCGCACGTCTTCGTATTGTGGGAGCAAACCGGAGCACCCGGAGGAAACCAACTTGGTCACGGGGAGGTACACAAAAATGCTGGAAAAACTCAGCGGGTGCAGCAGGAATGGAGCGAAGGATATAGGCAATGTTTCGGGCCGAAACCCTTCTTCTCCCATAGATGCTGCTGCACCCGCTGAGTTTCTCCAGCATTTTTGTGTACCTTCGATTTTCCAGCATCTGCAGTTCCTCCTTAAACACTTGGTCACGGGGAGAACGTGCAAACTCCGTACAGACAGCACTCATGGTCAGGATGGAACCCGGGTCTCTGGCGCTGTGAGGCAGCAACTCTACCGCTGCGCCACCCTGCTGCTCTTTTAGTTGTCCGCATGCTCCGGTTTCCCTCCCGCACTCCAAAGCCGTACGTTTGTAGGTTAATTGTAAAGTGTCGCTAGTGTGTGGAATAGTGCGAGTGTACGGGGTGATCAGTGGTTGGCATGGACTCGGTGGGCCGAAGGGCCTGTTTCTGTGCTGTATCCCTGAAGCTGATATAATAGTTGACATCCCGTGTTTCACTGTTTAGACATGCTGTCTAAGTTCCACAGCAGCTTTGGCAAGGGAGGGGGCACTTAACCTCACTATCTAGCAAGTTCAAATGGTAATCAAACCTAGATAAAAACCTATTAAGTTGAGGGTAGTGATAAGCATCCATTTAAAGGGCATTTGGGGACTAAGGCTTTCAGCTAATCACAGTCAGGGTGTGTGTGTGTGTCCGTCACACAGGCTAACGTGCTTTCTGTCACCCACCATTCTCAAGCCAATGTACTTTCCTGCAGCCTGTATCAGTCGGAATAATTCTGTCTCTTTGCCTTGTTTAGCAGTAGCAGAGACAAACACGATCTACTCTGGTCAGTGTTTCACTGTGGAGACTGCAGCTGCTGTTTCAGCATATGGTGAAGGCGTCTGGCTTTGTGCAGTAGAGTAGTGGATGATAGGGTATCACCACGAAAGCTTCTGTCGACAACCTTCTCCTAGATCAAGAAACAATAGACAATAGGTGCAGGAGTAGGCCATTCGGACCTTCGAGCCATTCAATGTGATCATGGCTGATCATCCCCAATCAGTACCCCGTTCCTGCCTTCTCCCCATATCCCCTGACTCCGCTATCTTTAAGAGCTCTATCTAGCTCTCTCTTGAAAGTATCCAGAGAACTGGCCTCAACTGAGGCAGAGAATTCCACAGACTCACCACTCTCTGTGAGAAAAAGTGTTTCCTTCGCTCCGTTCTAAATGGCTTACTCCTTGTTCTTAAACTGTGGCCCCTAGTTCTGGACTCCCCCAACATCGGGAACATGTTTCCTGCCTCAATCGTGTCCAAACCCTAAATAATGTTTCAATAAGACCACCTCTCATCCTTCTAAACTCCAGAGTGTACAAGCCCAGCCGCTCCATTCTCTCAGCATATGACAGTCCCGCCATCCCGGGAATTAACTCCACTGATTTTAATCATACTCCAGAGTTAGTGGGCTGGGAATCTATGCCTTGGAGCGCTGGAGGATGTGGGGAGATCTTATAGAAGTGCACAAAATCATGAGAGGAATAGGTCGGGTAGATGCACAGAGTCTCTTGCCCAGATTAGAATCGAGAACCAGCGGACGTAGGTTTGAGGTGAAGGGGAAAAGGTTTAATAAGTGTATCTTTTTTACACAAAGGGTGGTGGGTGGATGGAATGAGCTATTGGAGGAAGTAGTTGAGGCAGGGACTATCACAACGTTTAAGAAACATTTAGAAAAGTATATGGATAGGACAGGTTTAGAGGGATATGGGCCAAACGCAGGCAGGTGAGACTAGTGTAGATGGGACATGTTGGCCGGTGTGGGCAAGTTGGGCCGAAGGGCCTGTTTCCATGTTGTATCACTCTAAGCAAAACAGGCAATGGATACATCTGTCCCTGGCTGGTTGGGAATTAGTCAGGGAATAAAGCACTGAAGCTGGATAGAAGGAACTGCAGGTACTGGTTTACAAAAAAAAGACACAGAGTGCTGGAGTAACTCAGCGGGTCAGGCAGCATCTGTGGAGAACATGGATAGGTGACGTTTCACAGAGTGCTGGAGTAACTCAGCGGGTCAGGCAGCATCTGTGGAGAACATGGATAGGTGACGTTTCACAGAGTGCTGGAGTAACTCAGCGGGTCAGGCAGCATCTGTGGAGCGAAGGAAATGGGCAACCTTTCGGGCCGAAACCCTGAAGGAAATAGGCAACGTTTTGGGCCGAAACCCGGAAGGGTTTCGGGCCGAAACGTTGCCTATTTCCTTCGCTCTATAGATGCTGCCGGAACATGGATAGGTGACGTTTCACAGAGTGCTGGAGTAACTCAGCGGGTCAGGCAGCATCTGTGGAGAACATGGATAGGTGACGTTTCACAGAGTGCTGGAGTAACTCAGCGGGTCAGGCAGCATCTGTGGAGAACATGGATAGGTGACGTTTCACAGAGTGCTGGAGTAACTCAGCGGGTCAGGCAGCATCTGTGGAGAACATGGATAGGTAACGTCTGGGTGCGGGACAACTCTTCAGATGTTAGAAGTTGGAACAATGGTTCCATTTGCCCCTAGCTCTGAGGGGAGGTGTTCCACTCTGGCGGGTGGTGGGTATACGGAGCATATCCTGTCCGAGGAGATGATAGATTCAGGCACAATTATAATATTTATAAATCATTTAGGCAGGTACTTCTATAGAAAATGCAAAGAAGAGAGAGTAATGTTGGAAGATTGAGTACAGGAGCAAAGGGGTCCTTCTGCAGTTGTACAGAGCCCTAGTGAGACCATACCTGGAGTATTGTGTGCAGTTTAGTCCCACTAATTTGAGGAAGGACATTCTTGCTATTGAGGGAATGCAGCGTAGGTTCACGAGGTTAATTCCTGGGATGGCGGGACTGTCATATGCTGATAGAATGGAGCGGCTGGGCTTGTATACTCTGGAGTTTAGAAGGATGAGAGGAGATCTTATTGAAACATATAAGACTGTTGAGGGTTTGGACACGCTAGAGGCAGGAAACATGTTCCCGAAGTTTGGGGAATCCAGAACCTGGGCCACAGTTTAAGAATAAGGGGTAAGCCATTTAGAACAGAGACGAGGAAACACTTTTTCTCACAGAGAGTTGTGAGTCAGTGGAATTCTCTGCCACAGAGGTTGGTGGAGGCCGGTTCTCTGGATACTTTCAAGAGAGAGTTAGATAGGGCTCTTAAAGATAGCGGAGTGAGGGGATATGGGAAGAAGGCTGGAACGGGGTACTGATTGGGGATGATCAGCCATGATCACATTGAATGGTGGTGCTGGCTCGAAGGGCCGAATGGCCTACTCCTGCACCTATTGTCCATTGCCTATTGTCTAATGTCATTTTGCCGAACCATGAGGCCTGTGACTAGTGGTGTGCGTCACGGTTCGGTGCTGGGCCCACTGCTGTTTGTGGTTGGTATCGATGATTTAGATGAGAATGTTCGACACAATTAGTAAGTTTGCAAATGACACTAAAGTGGCTGGGAGATAATGAAGACTGTCGGGCAAGTGAGCTGATGAATGGTTAATGGAGTTTAATGCAGAACAGTGCGCGGTGTTGGGTTTTCAGAGTCAATGCAGGGGACACCACTAGTCGCAGGCCTCCGGCCCATAAAGTAACCTTCTGCTTTCTTTAACCAGAGGGTGGTGAATCTGTGGAATTTATTGCTGCAGTAGGCTGTGGAGGCCAAGTCAGTGGATATTTTTAAGGCAGTGATAGATAGATTGTTGATTAGTGCAGGTGTCAGAGGTTATGGGGAGAAGGCAGGAGAATGGGGATTAGGAGGGAGAGGTAGATCAGCCATGATTGAATGGTGAAGTAGACCATGACTGAATGGCCTCATGAAGTCTATTCTTTCTCCAGTTGGCTAGCTCTCCCTGCGTCCCGTGCAACTTGACCATTGTGCCTTTCTTCCCATTTTGATCTTGTCTAGACCAATGCAGGGCATGTTCAAAATGTTTAAATTGTTGAAAGCAATGATTCACCGTTGCTTCATTGCAAGGGTTATTTGTTTGAAATCCTTTTGTTATTGATGGGGAAACATGCGTGAGTTTTACTGTGGAACATCCAGACTCATGTGAGTCACACATTTTACTTTGCCTTTTGGTATTCTACGAATTTGATCATTTCCTCTGCACATCAGTCGTCCATATCCTTGTTCAGACATAAACCTTCCCATCCACTGACCCACATTTCCTCTGCAAGTCAAAATGCAACCACATCCTCAGTATGGCAGTGGTTAGTTCAATAAGAAACATGTTGAGAAAGGCTGAGCCAATTAAACAACAGTCCTGGAAGCAGTACTGACTAGCATTACATAGAACATAGAGCACAGAAACAGGCCCTTCGGCCCACAATGTGTGTACTGAACATGACCTCAACACCAACCCTTATCTGCCCATGTAGGAAGGAACAGCAGATGCTGGTTTATACCAAAGGCAGACACAAAATGCTGGAGTAACTCAGCGGGTCAGGCAGCATCTGTGGAGAAAAGGAACAGGTGACGTTACCGGTCGGAACCCTTCTCCAGACCATGATCTTATCTGCCTGCATGCGATCTAAAGTTCTCTATTCCATGCATATCCATGTGCTTCAATGCCACTCTTGTGTCCGCCTCCCCAGGCACCCATCACCCTCTGTGTACAACACTTGCCCCCCACGACCTCCTTAAACTGGAGATAATAACTGCAAGGTGGACCACGAACTTGGTGAATGTGTGTCTGAAATCTAGGGAGATTTGATGAGAAAGTAGGGGAATAAAGAAATGGGATGAATGTAGGATTAGTGGAGATGGGTGATTGAAAGTTAGGGTGGTCACAGTGGGCTGAAGAGAACCTTTCTGTGCTGTATCTCTTTTCCATACAGAGATCAGCAGGTGACGGAATGGACCAGTGATGTGCCTGAGGTAGTGGTGTGTCTCAGCGATTGCCGCTGGGCCATTGCTTATCAAAGGTCTTGCTGCAATCCACGTCGAAAACATCTGCCTCTTTACCTTCTTGGCTACTTCTTATATGGCATGTTGACTGTCCCTAATCAGCCCCTGTCCATGTTATGCCTCAGAATCCTCTGCAGTAACTTGCCTACATCGGATATTAGACACACCATATAACATATAACCATATAACAATTACAGCACGGAAACAGGCCATCTCGGCCTTTCTAGTCCGTGCCGAACACTTACTCTCACCTAGTCCCGTCTACCTGCACTCACACCATAACCCTCCATTCCTTTCCCGTCCATATACCTATCCAGTTTATTTTTAAATGATAAAATCGAACCAGCCTCCACCACTTCCACTGGAAGCTCATTCCACACAGCTACCACTCTCTGAGTAAAGAAGTTCCCCCTCATGTTACCCCTAAACTTCTGTCCCTTAATTCTCAAATCATGTCCTCTTGTTTGAATCTTCTCTATTCTCAATGGGAAAAGCTTATCCATGTCAACTCTGTTCATAGCAAAAGGATTTGAGTATAGGAGCAGGGAGGTTCTACTGCAGTTGTACAGAGTCTTGGTGAGACTACACCTGGAGTATTGCATACAGTTTTGGTCTCCTAATCTGAGGAAAGACATTCTTGCCATAGAGGGAGTACAGAGAAGGTTCACCAGACCGATTCCTGGGATGGCAGGACTTTCATATGAAGAAAGACTGGATAGACTCGGCTTGTACTCGCTAGAATTTAGAAGATTGAGGGGGGATCTTATAGAAACTTACAAAATTCTTAAGGGGTTGGACAGGCTAGATGCAGGAAGATTGTTCCCGATGTTGGGGAAGTCCAGAACAAGGGGTCACAGTTTAAGGATAAGGGGGTAGTCTTTTAGGACCGAGATGGGAAAATCATTTTTCACACAGAGAGTGGTGAATCTGTGGAATTCTCTGCCACGGAAGGTAGTTGAGGCCAGTTCATTGGCTATATTTGAGGGAGTTAGATGTGGCTCTTGTGGCTAAAGGGATCAGGGGGTATGGACAGAAGGCAGGTACAGGATACCGAGTTGGATGATCAGCCATGATCATATTGAATGGCGGTGCAGGCTCGAAGGGCCGAATGGCCTACTCCTGCACCTATTTTCTATGTTTCTATCCCTCTCATAATTTTAAAAGGTTAAGGGTGGACTTAATTCTATCAAGTCCACCCTTAACCTTCTGCGCTCCAAAGAATAAAGACCTAACTTGTTCAACCTTTCTTTGTAACTTCAAGGAAGATTCCACCTTCAAGGAACTATGCACAGTTATTCC
>JAXLNO010000446.1:40490-79797 GCA_038087875.1 Malacoraja senta | reverse complement strand
CGGATTGGAGAAAATGAGCAAAGTGAAGAGTTGAGTGTTTAATTGTCAAATGTACTGGCAACGGAACAATGGCATTCTTCCTTGCAGCAGCGTTGCCGGCCTGTAAACAAAATTACTCCCCAGATAAATATTCAATAATACAACTAATTAATCATCCAAAATACTAGGTGATCGCACCATAATCCTGCTAACCTGGTCCATAGAGCAACCTCAGAATATAAGGATGTTCCTTTAGAAAAATGAGGAGGGAATTTCTTTAGCCAGAGGGTGGTGAATCTGTGGGATTCATTGCCACAGACGGCTGTGGAGGCCAAGTCAGTGGATATTTTTAAGGCAGAGATAGATAGATTCTTGATTATTACAGGTGTCAGGGGTTATGGGGAGAGGCAGGAGAATGGGGTTGAGATAGATTCAGCCATGATTGAAAGTCGGTGTAGACTTGTACCTTGTACCTTCCCAAGAGTCCCCCAGGGACTATACTGGAAGTTGGACAATTTTATAGTGGGGCCCAATGGCCTCAATCCACTGCTAGAAGTTATGACACAGAAGGTGATAGTTGCTGAGGTTAGTGTTGTTCAGTGTTCGCCAACCTGATGGATTTTGGGAAGAAGCTGTTCTTGAACCTGGAGGTCACGGTTTTCAGGCTCCTGTACATTCTTCCCCATGGTAGCAGCAAGATGAGAGTGTGGTCGGGGTGGTGTGGAGCTTTAGACACACAAAGAACTGCAGATGCTGGAAACTCGAGCAAAACACAGAGTGCTGGAGTAACTCACGGGCCAGGCAGATTCTCTGGAGAAAAGGGTCACCCATTCCTTCTCTCCACAGATGCTGCCTGTCCCGCTGAGTTACTCCAGCTTTTTGTGTCCATCTTTGGTTTAAACCTGCATCTGCACTTCCTTCTTCCACACAAACTCCTGAGGCTCGTTGTACGGGGTATAAGACTGTGCACTCACACTACCTACTCTAGTGATTTTATACACCTCTATAAGATCACTCCTCACCCTCCTAAGCAGCCAGCCCGCCCACCCTCTCCCTGGAGCTCAAGCCCTCGAGTCCTGGCGATATCCTCGTCAATCTTCTCTGCACCTTTTACAGCAGGAATTAAGTTTGGTGAGGAGATTAATGTGGGCTGAGGAACAGTATATTAAATGTGAAATAACAAACTAAAATAGAACATAAATGGTGCAAGTTCTACAAGTATTCAGTTTAAAGATTTCCTACGGAGGGAGGAGTCTTTCACATTCATGACGTCTCATCGGGAATGCTGCTGGAGGGATGGAAGTTTGGATCACTTTTTAAGACACTAGATTTTGTCAAAGACTAGATGGCGCAGCTTTAAGGTGAGAGGGGCGAAGTTTAAAGGAAAGGTGCGGAACAAGTTCTTTATACAGAAGGTGGTGGGTGCCTGGAACGCGCTGCCAAGGGTGGTGGTGGAGGCAGATGCCATCGTGGTGTTTAAGAGCCTTTTAGATTGAGGGTCAGAAGAAGGGTCCCAACCTGAAACAGCACCTATCCATGTTCTCCACAGATGCTGCCTGACCCACTGAGTTACTCAGCACTCTGTGAAACGTCACCTATCCATGTTCCCCACAGATGCTGCCTGGACCCGCTGAGTTACTCCAGCACTCTGTGAAACGTCACCTATCCATGTTCTCCACAGATGCTGCCTGACCCGCTGAGTTACTCCAGCACTCTGTGAAACGTCACCTATCCATGTTCCGGCAGCATCTATGGAGCGAAGGAAATAGGCAACGTTTCGGCCCGAAACCCTTCTGGGTTTCGGCCCGAAACGTTGCCTATTTCCTTCAGGGTTGCGGCCCGAAAGGTTGCCCATTTCCTTCGCTCCACAGATGCTGCCTGACCCGCTGAGTTACTCCAGCACTGTGTGTGTATTTTTCAGGTGGCCACGTGGATATTCAGGTCTACGTACGGGCAGATAAGAGTTGGTCTTGGCATCATGTTCGACACGAATGGCCTGTTCCTGTGCTTATACGTTCCATGTGAACTTTAAAGATAACCAATATATTGGAGGGGAACTGACATTCTGGCAGGCAGGTGGGGTTTAAACTAAACGGTGGGGGGGGGGGGGGTAGAGTCAACAAGTATGCGTGCATGTTAACGGATATGATATAGTTGGGATTACGGAGACATGGCTCCAGGGTGACCAAGGCTCAACATGGAGCGGTATTCGATATTCAGGGAGGATAGACAGAAAGGAAGAGGAGATGGGATGGCATTGCTAGTTAAAGAGGAGATTAATGCAATAGCAAGGAGAGACATTCGCTTGGATGCTGTAGAATTGGTATGAGTAGAACTACAAAATAGCCAAGGGTAGAAAACGCTTGTTAGAGTTGTATACAGACCACCAAACAGCAGTCGTGAGGTTGGGGATAGCATCAAACAGGAAATTAGATGTGGCCCTTGTGGCTAAAGGGATCAGGGGGTATGGAGAGAACGCAGGTACAGGATACTGAGTTGAATGATCAGCCATGATCATATTGAATGGCGGTGCAGGCTCGAAGGGCCGAATGGCCTACTCCTGCACCTATTTTCTATGTTTCTATGTTTCTAAAAGGTACAGCAGTTATCTTGGGTGACTTTAATCTACATACAGATTGGGCCAACCAACTTGGTAGCAGCGCTGAAGGAATTAAATGTGACACCTCTATGTTTGTGGCTGGGTTTGTATACTCATGAATTTAGAAGGATAAGAGGGGATCTTATTGAAACATATAAGATTATTAAGGGTTTGGACACGCTAGAGGCTGGAACATGTTCCCGATGTCAGGGGAGTCCAGAGCCAGGGGCCACAGTTTAAGAATAAGGAGTAAGCCATTTAGAACGGAGATGAGGAAACACTTTTTCACACAGAGAGTTGTGAGTCTGTGGAATTCTCTGCCTCAGAGGACGGTGGAGGCAGGTTCTCTGGATGCTTTCAAGAGAGAGCAAGATAGGGTTCTTAAAGATAGCGGAGTCAGGGGATATGGGAAGAAGGCAGGAACGGGGGTACTGATTGTGGATGATCAGCTAGGATCACTTTGAATGGCGGTGCTGGCTCGAAGGGCCGAATGGCCTATTCCTGCACCTATTGTCTATTGTCTATTAAAGCTGGGTGGCAGTGTGAGCTGCGATGAGGATGCAATGAGGCTGCAGGGTGACTTGGACAGGTTGGGTGCATGGGCAGATGTATGGCAGATGCAATATTATGTGGATAAATGTGAGGTTATCCACTTTGGTGGCAAGAACAGGAAGGCAGATTATTATCTGAATGGTGTCAGATTAGGGAAAGAGGAGGTGGTGCAACGAGACCTGGGTGTGCTTGTACATCAGTTACTGAAAGTAAGCATGCAGGTACAGCAGGCAGTGAAGAAAGGTTATGGCCTTCATTGCGAGAGGATTTTGAGTTTAGGAGCAAGGAGGTCCTACTGCAGTTGTACAGGGTCCTGGTGAGACCGCACCTGGAGTACTGTGTGCAATTTTGGTCCCCTAATTTGACGAAGGACATTATTGCTATTGAGGGGGTGCAGCGTAGGTTCAGCAGGTTAATTCCTGGGCAGGTGGGACTGACATATGATGATAGAATGGGTCAAATTCACTGGAATTTAGAAGGATGAGAGGATATCTTATAGAAACATATAAAACTCTTAAAGGATTGGACAGGCTAGATGCAGGAAAAATGTTCCCGATGTCGGGGGATTCCAGAACCAGGGGTCACAGTTTAAGAAAAAAAGTCAGCCATTTAGGACTGAGATGAAGAAAAACTGTTTCACCCAGAGAGTTGTGAATCTGTGGAATTCTCTGCCACAGAAGGCAGTGGAGGCCAATTCACTAGATGTTTTCAAGAGAGAGTTAGATATAGCTCTTTGAGCAGACGGAATCAAGGGATATGGGGAAAAGGCAGTAATCGGGGTACTGATTTTAGATGATCAGCCGTGATCATATTGAATGGCGATACTGGCTGGAAGGACCCAATGGCCTACTGCACCTATTTTTCTATGTTTTTTATTTTTTGTTTTAAATGTGTTCCTATGTTGCAAAGAGTGTGGGGAAAGTGTGGAAGTGATTGTGATGGATGGGGTGTTGGAAGGGGTGGTTGAGGAATAGTTTGTAAGCTCTAAGGTAGATGAGAAGATGGGATCGGTGGCCAGAGGTCAGTATTGAAGGGGAGAAGCCGTCTGTCGCAGAGAGTGACCCTGGAAGGTTAACAGCTTGGAATTTCCTGAAGGAGACGCGAGGGGCTAGAACTGCCCTTTCAACACAAACACCGGGCCGGCCCCTGAAAGCAATGCCCTGGGTTATTCCCAGCAGTGCCGCAAGCCCGCAATAGCTCAGCACACAAAAGCCCCAGGGAGTCTGGAGCTGTTTCTGATTAAGGATCAGATGCCTAATCAAAACAGCACGTGCGAGGCAAAGGCATGGCTGGTAGCATAACACCCTCAGGCAGACCGACACATGTGTGGCGTGGGTTACAAGTGGGAGCAGGGACAAGCCACCAAGTCTTGCGTTATCAGCTCCGCTCCCTGTCCTGCTAATCCCCTCCAGCTATTTTTAGTTTAGTTTAGTTTAGAAATACAGCGCGGAAACAGGCCTTTCTGCCCACCGAGTCTGCACCTCCCAGATATCCCTGCACATTGACACTACCCTACACACACTAGGGACAATTTACATTCATACCAAGCCAATTAACCTACAAACCTGTACGTCTTTGGAGTGTGGAAGATCATAAGATCATAGAAGTTGAATTAGGCCATTCGGCCCATCGAGTCTACTCCGCCATTCAATCGTGGCTGATCTATCTCTCCCTCTTAACCCCATTCTCCTGCCTTAAACAATAGACAATAGACAATAGGTGCAGGAGTAGGCCATTCAGCCCTTCGAGCCAGCACCACCATTCAATATGAACATGGCTGATCATCCACAATCAGTACCCAGTTCCTGCCTTCTCCCCATATCCCCTGACTCCGCTATCTTTAAGAGCCCTATCTAGCTCTCTCTTGAAAGTATCCAGAGAACTGGCCTCCACCGCCCTCTGAGGCAGAGAATTCCACAGACTCACAACTATCTGTGTGAAAAACTGTTTCCTCATCTCCGTTCTAAATGGCTTACTCCTTATTCTTAAACTGTGGCCCCTGCTTCTGGACTCCCCCAACATTGGGAACATGTTTCCTGCCTCTAGCGTGTCCAAACCCTTAATAATCTTATATGTTTCAATAAGATCCCCTCTCATCCTTCTAAACTCCAGAGTGTACAAGCCCAGCCGCTCCATTCTCTCAGCGTATGACAGTCCCGCTATCCCGGGAATTAACCTGGTAAACCTATGCTGTACTGCCTCAATAGCCTTCTCCCCATAACCTCTGACACCCGCACTAATCAAGAATCTATCTATCTCTGCCTTCAACATATCCACTGACTTGGCCTCCACAGCCGTCTGTGGCAAAGAATTCCACAGATAAGTGGGACGAAACAGGAGATCTCGGAGAAAACCCACGCAGATCACGGGGAGAAGGTACAAACTCTGTCCAGACAGCACCCGTAGACGGGATGGAACCTGGGTCTCTGGCGCTGTGAGGCAGCAACGTTACCGCTGCGCCAGCGTGCCACAACCATATAGTCTGAAGAAGGGTAACGACCCCAAAGATCACCTATTCCTTTTCTCAAGTGATGCTGCCTGACCCGCTGAGTTAGTTCTGCTTGTTGTACCTATGATAGAGTTCTCTGCATCCACTGTGGATGTTGTATATCTTGCACTTTTATAGTGATAACAGATATTGTTCAGCGGAGACTGACAGATTCTTGATTAGTGCGGGTGTCAGGGGTTATGGGGAGAAGGCAGGAGAATGGGGTTGGGAGGGAGAGATAGATCAGGCATGATTGAATGGCGGAGTAGACTTGTTTGGCCGAATGGCCTAATTCTGCTTCTATCACTTATGGACAAATCTCAAGGGGCAGTTACTGTTAAAAGAGCATAGAATCTAGAACAGTACAGTACAGCAACAGGCCCTTCGGCCCATAGTGTCCATGCTGAACATGATGCCAACATATCGGGGTGAGACTGGTCCTTGATGATGCTGCTGGCCTTGCCGAGGCAGCGTGAGGTGTAGATGGAGTCAATGGAAGGGAGGTTCGTTTGTGTGATGGTCTGGGCTGCGTCCACAATTGTCTGCAATTTCTTGCGGTCTGGGATGGAGCTATTCCCAAACCGTGCTGTGATGCATCTGGATAAAATACTCTCTACGGTGTATCTGTGGCAAGAGGGCAGTTGGCAGAACCTCATCTTCATTACAACAAAGGGCGTCACGGTGGTGCAGAGGTAGAGTTGCTGCGTCACAGCGCCAGAGACCCGGGTTCCATCCTGACTACGGGTGCTGTCTGTACGGAGTTTGATACCTTCTCCCCGTGACCTGCGTGGGTTTTCTCCAGGAGATTCGGTTTCCTCCCGCACTCCAAAGGCGTGCAGGTTTCTAGATTAATTGGCTTCGGTAAAGATTGTAAATTGTCCCAAGTGTGTAGGATAGTGCTGGTGTACGCGGATTGCTGGCCGGTGGGGGCTGGCTATTTCTAAACTAGTAAACAAAATCTAGAGTCAAGAGTATTTAATTGTGGGATGTAACCACAGAGGAACACTGACATTGTTACTTGCTGCAGCACAAGAGGCCTATTATAGACAATAGGAGCAGGAGTAGGCCAATCGGCCCTTCGAGCTAGTACAATAATACACTGATAATTCTGTTGTGTTACATATTGTGTTGTGTCGCTGCAAGTAAGAATTTAATTGTTCTATCTGGGACATAGGACAATAAAACACTCTTGACTCTTGGCTTTTGACCCTTGATAATGAATACTACAATTAATAAATTAGTAACTGTAACTATTGGAGTGCAGCGTGGGTTCACCAGGTTAATTCCCGGGATGGCGGGACTGTCAAATGTTGATAGAATGGAGCGGCTGGGCTTGTACACTCTGGAATTTAGAAGGATTAGAGGGGATCTTATTGAAACATATAATATTATTAAGGGATTGGACACGCTAGAGGCAGGAAACATGTTCCCGATGTCGGGGGAGTCCAGAACCAGGGGCCACAGTTTAAGAATAAGGGGTAAGCCATTTAGAACGGAGACGAGGAAAAACATTTTCACCCAGAGAGTTGTGAGTCTGTGGAATTCTCTGCCTCAGAGGGAGGTGGAGGCCGGTTCTCTGGATGCTTTCAAGAGAGAGCTAGATAGGGCTCTTAAAGATAGTGGAGTCAAGGGATATGGGGAGAAGGCAGGAACGGGGTACTGATTGGGGATGATCAGCCATGATCACATTGAATGGCGGTGCTGGCTCGAAGGGCCGCATGGCCTACTCCTGCACCTATTGTCTATTGTAATACTCAGAAGCCATGACATTGCAATACGGAAGTCCGTAGTGCAATACGGTACAAAGATGATCCAAGTTGTAGATGTCATGGAAAACACGGTTGTGTGCGGATCAAGTGTATAAACTCTGAGACAGGAGCGTGGGGAGAGAACACAGGAGACTTTGTCCGCACCTTCCATTGACAAACAAAGTGCGACGGATCTGTGTTTTTCAACTCGTGCTCGTGACACTGACATTGCAGAAGCTTCCTGGCCACGAGCGGCTGCTTTGGTTCGGCCCTGTGCCGGCAGGCACCGACTACTGCACCAAATCACCTCTCTCTCTGCCCTAACAGCTTTACAATTCTCCGCCCTGTTTTCTCCGCTACTTCACAGAGAGCTGTGTTGTAAACCACCAGGAAAGGGTCACATCTTTTAAATATTACGTTTCAACCCATAAAGGGGGATTTAGACCAGATGAGGTGTTCTGACCTCTGCAGGCCTCAACTTCATTCTGTCATCTACTTAGCACTCAAACACAACGAGGGCAGGCTCAAACCAGGCCACCAGCATGGGGGGACGGGGTCGAAGGTGAGAGGAACGAGGAATGCTGGAAACACTCGGCAGGTCAGGCAGCATCTGTGGAAAGCCAACATCAACAAAGTCAACCCAGGATGCTCTAATCATAGAGAGTCACAGAGTGACACAGTGTGGAAACAGGCCCTTCCGCCCAACTTGCCCACACCAGCCAACAATGTCCCAACTACACTAGTCACAGAGTGATACAGTGTGGAAACAGGCCCTTCCGCTCAACTTGTCCACACCGGCCAACAATGTCCCAACTACACTAGTCACAGAGTGATACAGTGTGGAAACAGGCCCTTCCGCCCAACTTGCCCACACCAGCCAACAATGTCCCGGCTACACTAGTCACAGACTGATACAGTGTGGAAACAGGCCCTTCCGCCCAACTTGCCCACACCAGCCAACAATGTCCCAGCTACTCTAGTCACAGAGTGATATAGTGTGGAAACAGGCCCTTCCGCTCAACTTGTCCACACCGGCCAACAATGTCCCAACTACACTAGTCACAGAGTGATACAGTGTGGAAACAGGCCCTTCCGCCCAACTTGCCCACACCGGCCAACAATGTCCCAGCTACACTAGTCCCACCTGCCTGCGCTTGGTCAATATCCCTCCAAACCTGTCCAATCCATGTACCTGTCTAACTGTTTTTTGAACTATGGGATAGTCCCAGCCTCAACTACCTCCTCTGGCAGCTTGTTCCATACGCCCACCGCCCTTTGTGTGAAAAAGTTACACCTCAGATTCCTATTAAATCTTTTCCCCTTCACCTTAAACCTATGTCATCTGGTCCTCGATTCCCCTACTCTGGGCAAGAGACACTGTGCATCTTCCCGATCTATTCCTCTCATGATTTTGTAAACCTCTATAAGATCTCCCCTCATCCTCCTGCGCTCCATGGAATAGAGACCCAGCCTACTCAACCTCTCCCTATAGCTCACACCCTCTAGTCCAGGCAACATCCTCATAAATCTTTTCTGAACCCTTTCAAGCTTGACAATATCTTTCCTATAACACGATGCCCAGAACTGAACACAATATTCTAAAATCTGAAGAAGGGTTTCGGCCCGAAACGTTGCCAATTTCCTTCGCTCCATAGATGCTGCTGCACCCGCTGAGTTTCTCCAGCACTTTTGTCTACCTACAATATTCTAAATGCAGTCTCACCAACGTCTTATACAACTGCAACATGACCTCAATACTCTGACTGATGAAGGCCAAAGTGCCAAATGCCTTTTTGACCACCTTATCCACCTGCGACTCGACCTTCAAGGAACCAACTTGTGTAAGAAGGAACTGCAGATGCTGATTTAAACTGAAGATAGACAGACAAAGCTGGAGTAACTCAGGAGACTATTTGTGTGCAAGTCACTGAAGCAGATCTGCAGTCACACACTACAATCGCTCTATACTTTTAAATCTCTCTGCACACTGTGAATGGCTCGATTGCAACCATGTATTGTCTGCTCCACTGACTGATCAGCACGCAACAAAACGTATCACTATACCTCGGCACATGTGACAATAAAATTAAACTATCAAACTATCTCAACAAGGCAGCCAGCATCTTCAGAGATCCACACCACCCTGGCCACACTCTTATCTCGCTGCTACCATCAAGATGAATGTACAATAGACAATAGACAAAAGATGCAGGATTAGGCCATTCGGCCCTTCAAGCCAGCACCACCATTCAATGTGATCATGGCTGATCAGTACCCCGTTCCTGCCTTCTCCCCATATCCCCTGACTCCGCTATCTTTAAGAGCCCTATCTAACTCTCTCTTGAAAGCATCCAGAGAACCGGCCTCCACCGCCCTCTGAGGCAGAGAATTCCTCAGACTCACAACTCTCTGTGTGAAAAAGTGTTTTCTCGTCTCCGTTCTAAATGGCTTACCCCTTATTCTTAAACTGTGGCCCCTGGTTCTGGACTCCCCCAACATCGGGAACATGTTTCCTGCCTCTACCGTGCCCAAACCCTTAATAATCTTATATGTTTCAATAAGATCCCCTCTCATCCTTCTAAATTCCAGAGTGTACAAGCCCAGCTGCTCCATTCTATCAACGCATGACAGTCCCGCCATCCCAGGAATTAACCTTGTAAACCTACGCTGGGCTCCCTCAATAGCAAGAATGTCCTTCCTAAAATTTGGAGACCAAAACTGCACACAATACTCCAGGTGTGGTCTCACTAGGGCCCTGTAAAACTGCAGAAGTACCTCTATGCTCCTATACTCGACTCCTCTTGTTATAAAGGCCAACATGCCATTGGCTTTCTTCATGTAACTGCAAGCTTACTTTCATAGACATGAAAACAGGGGCATGAAAAGCGTGACCAGGTTCAAGAACAGCTTTTTGATCAGAGCATGGAAGTGCAGGGAATAGAGGGATGTGGATCATGTACAGACCAATGGGATCAGCCATCATGTTCGGCACAAATTGTGAGGGCCAGTGCCTGTTCCCATATTGTTCTATATTCATAAGTGATAGGAGCAGAATAAGGCCATTCAGCCCATCAAGTCTATTCCGCCATTCAATCATGGCTAATCTATCTCTCCCTCCTAACCCCATTCTCCTGCCTTCTCCCCGTAACCCCTGACACCCGTACTAATCAAAAATCTATCTCCGCCTTAAAAATATCCATTGATTTGGCCAAAACCCAGCAGCAAGAAGAGATTTTGGAACTATGAACACATTAAAAGTAATAGACGACATGAAAGTGAAAGATCACACTTGGAATTTGTAAATGGAAGAGAAGGCCTAACAAGCATGCCATTAAATCATGAACAAATATTCAGTTTGCAGCCGTACTCATGACAGCACAAGGACAAAAATCACGACACAAGGATCTGCAGAATCTAGAGCAAAACACCAAGTGCTGGAGGAACTCTGCAGGTCAGGCAGCATCTGTGGAGACATTGGACAGATGGTATGTTGGGTCAGCACCCTGCAAGGGCCAGGAAGCGAGCGGGCAAGATCATCTCTGACCCCTCTCACCCTGGCCACAAACTCTTTGAATCACTTCCCTCTGGAAGGCAACTCCGGACTGTCAAAGCTGCCACAGCCAGACATAAAAACAGTTTTTATCCACGAGTAGTTGCTCTACTCAACAGTCAAAAATCTGTAGCCTCCCTTTGATCTGGTATTTTGTTGGTTCACATGCTTGATCAATGGTGTTTTATCATTAATGTTTTATTATTATTAATGTTTAGTGTTTTCTGAGTCATTCGTAACTGTCACTGTATGTCATGTTGTTACTTGTGGGCGGAGCACCAAGGCAAATTCCTTGTATGTGAATACTTGGCCAATAAACTTACTTACTTACTTCTGACTGATGGAGCAGGGGGCAGAGAGCTGGAGACACAGGCCTTGATGGACCAAGTGCAAGTGGTTTGTGAAAAAGTTGTAAGTCTATGATTTACGCAGGAAAAATATGTGTTCTATTCTTTCTCAGTAAAAAGGTGCTAAAATGCTGCATTTGTTCTGTAAAAGCTTTGCAGCCCAGATTCATAAAATTAAAATCAACAAATCCAGAACCTACTGAGCACAGGTAATTAAACTGTGAACTGACGCCCTGCAGAAAGACAACTGATCGCTCAGGTCACAAGCAGCTGCTAAATCTAAATCACAATTCACCACCTCCAGAGTCTTGAACTTGACTTACACAAACCCCAGCAGACCAGGCCAGCACGGTGGGACAGCGGTGGAGTTGCTGCCTCACAGCACCAGAGACCCGGGTTCAATCCTGACTACGGGTGCTGTCTGTACGGAGTTTGTACATTCTCCCCGTGACAGCGTGGGTTTTCTCCAGGTGCTCCGGTTTTCTCCCACACTCATGCGTTCTAGGAGCAGATTTAAGCCATTTGGTCCATCAAGTCTACTTCACCATTCAAACATGGCTGATCTATCTATTTCTCTCAACCCCATTCTCCTGCCTTCTCACCAAAACCCCTGACACCCATACTAATCTAGAATCTGTCAATCTCTGCCTTAAAAATATCCATTGACTTGGCCTCCACAGCCGTCTGTGGCAAAGAATTCCACAGATTCACCACCCTCTGATGAAATAAATTCCTCCTCATCTCCTTCCAAAAGGAAGTCCTTTAATTCTGAGTCTACGACCTCTGATCCTAGACTCTCCCACTAGTAGAAACATCCTCTCCACATCCACTCTATCCAGGCCTTGCACTATTCGGTAAGTTTCAATAAGATCTACTCCAAAGACGTACAGGTTTGGAGGTTAATTGGCTTCTGTAAATTGTCCCCAATGTGTAGCATAGTGCTAATGTACGGGGTGATCGCTGGTCGGCCTGGACTCGATGGGCAGAAGGGCCAGTTTCCGCGCTGTATCTCTAAAGTCTAAATAAAGTAAAGTAAATGGAAAGATAATACAACCATTCAGGTCACAAGTGAGCACCAAGCATTAGTTACAATTCATCACCTCCAGAGTGTTGAAGATCACTTGTACACAAACCAACCCCAGCACAACATGAACAATACTGAACAATAATTAACATAGCAGAAGTAAATCTTTGTCTGGCAATCTGTGCTCAGTTACATCTCTTACATCACAAATACAAATGCTGCCAAATAGCTGAATTATTAACAGAAAAATACCAATCGTGGTAGAACGCAGCTAATTCAGAGCGACTGGATATGGTCAGAGTTATCCAGCTACCCCACATGAACCTAAAATAGGACAACCAGGTACTGGCTGTGTTCTAATCATGAGATGAATAACATCAACAAACAAACAACACAAACTGTAACCTGTGCTCTTTTTTCTGCGCAAGGTAAAAATTAAAATATTTCCTTAAAAAGATCCAACTGCATCGGTCTGAAGAAGGGTCTCGACCAGAAACGTTGCCTAATTCCTTCGCTCCATAGATGCTGCCTCACCCGCTGAGTTTCTCCAGCATTTTTGTCTACCTTCCATTTTCCAGCATCTGCAGTTCCCTCTTAAACAACTGCATCCTGGTATCAGCTCAACAAGTCCACAGGTATTAACACCTGGAGTCTAACCTGACATCATCATAGGTGTTCAATCCCTCTGTGAACCGTTAATGCTTCCACACAGAGTTTCACTTCAGTTACCTGTCACCTTCAGGAAATATAAAGGGAAGCAGGGCAGGACCTTCACAGTGAATGGCAGGGCTCCTGTTCATTCCCGGGATGGGAGAATGGAGCAGCTGGGCTTGTACACTCTGGAGTCTAGAAGGATGAGAGGGGATCTTATTGAAACATATAATATTATTAAGAGTTTGGACACGTTAGAGGCAGGAAACATGTTCCCGATGTGGGGGGAGTCCTGAACCAGGGGCCACAGTTTAAGAATAAGGAGTAAGCCATTTAGAACGGAGACGAGGAAACACTTTTTCTCACAGAGAGTTGTCAGTCTGAGGAATTCTCTGCCTCAGAGGGCTGTGGAGGCCGGTTCTCTGGATACTTTCAAGAGAGAGCTAGATAGGGCTCTTAAAGATAGCGGAGTCAGGGGATATGGAGAGAAGGCAGGAACGGGGTACTGATTGGGTATGATCAGCCATGATCACATTGAATGGCGGTGCTGGCTCGAAGGGCTGAATGGCCTACTCCTGCACCTATTGTCTATTGTCTATCCATGTACCTGTCCATGTGTCTTTTAAACATTGCGATAGTTCCTGTCTCAGCTATCTGCTCTGGCAGTTCATTCCATATTCGCACCATGCTCTGAGTGAAAAAGTTGCCCCTCAGGTTCCTATTAAATCTTTCCCCTCTTACCTTAAACTAATGTCCTCTGGTTCTCGACTCCCCTACCCTGGGTGAATGACTCTGTGTATTTACCCAATGTATTGGGTGAATGGCTTTGCCCGAGCAAGATTCTTGCCTCTTTTCCGGGGTTATGTCCGTGCCCGGGTGGTGTTAGAGAGGGACATGGTTGTAGAGTAGTTATTTAGTAGATTTGTAAGGGTTGTAATGTAATTGTTTGAAAATGTAGTGTCTAGATCATTTGGTGATGTTGTACACTGGTGGTGGGTTTGCTGCCAGGGTTTGGTTTTGTATCGTCATCTGTAATTCAATCAATTATTTTTGATACAAAAAAAACATTTTTTTCAATGATGTGCTGGCAATGGAAGTGTGAAAATCATGAGGGGAATACATTGGGTAAATACACAGAGTCATTCACCCAGGGTAGGGGAGTCGAGAACCAGAGGACATTAGTTTAAGGTAAGAGGGGAAAGATTTAATAGGAACCTGAGGGGCAACTTTTTCACTCAGAGCATGGTGTGAATATGGAATGAACTGCCAGAGCAGATAGCTGAGACAGGAACTATCGCAACGTTTAAAAGACACATGGACAGGTACATGGATAGACAATAGACAATAGGTGCAGGAGTAGGCCATTCAGCCCTTCGAGCCAGCACCGCCATTCAATGTGATCATGGCTGATCTTCCCCAATCAGTACCCCGTTCCTGCCTTCTCCCCATATCCCCTGACTCCGCTATCTTTAAGAGCCCTATCTAACTCTCTCTTGAAAGTATCCAGAGAACCGGCCTCCACCGCCCTCTGAGGCAGAGAATTCCACAGACTCACAACTCTCTGTGAGAAAAAGTGTTTCCTCATCATCGTTCTAAATGGCTTACTCCTTATTCTTAAACTGTAGCCCCTGGTTCTGGACTCCCCCAACATCGGGAACGTGTTGTTAAAGAAGGAACTGCAGATGCTGGAAAATCGAAGGTACACAAAAATGCTGGAGAAACTCAGCGGGTGCAGCAGCATCTATGGAGCGAAGGAAATAGGCAACGTTTCGGGGCAAAACCCTTCTTCAGTCTGAAGAAGGGTTTCGGCCCGAAACGTTGCCTATTTCCTTCGCTCCATAGATGCTGCTGCACCCACTGAGTTTCACCAGCATTTTTGTGTACCATCAGGAACATGTTTCATGCCTCTAGCGTGTCCAAACCCTTAATAATCTTAAATGTTTCCATAAGATCCCCTCTCATTCTTCTAAATTCCAAAGCATACAAGCCCAGCCGCTCCATTCTATCAACATATGACAGTCCCGCCATCCCGGGACTTAACCTTGTAAACCTACGCTCCCCTCAATAGCAAGAATAGGACAAGTTTAGAGGGATATGGGCCAAACGTGGGCAGCTGGGACGTGTGAATGGGACATCTTGGTCTGCGAGGAGGGCCTGTTTGCGTGCTGTACAACTCGATCACTCTACGATCATAAGAATATTCTTCACTTGTTCATTACTTGAGCAAAGCTGCCTTCATGTCAGTAAAGAGCAACTGTTGAATGTGTTTCTAACCTGGCCGCCTGCCATCATCATGGCTTCAATGCCACAGAGATTATGATCACTAATTGCAGCACGGTGGCGCAGCGGTAGAGTCGCTGCCTTAAGGGCCTGTCCCACGGGCATGCGACTCCATGCGGCAAGCGCGGCCTAACCGCAAGCGGGGGTCGTGCGGTGGCCGCGCGGAGGTCGTGGGGCCGGTCCCGCTTCGGTCGCCGGAGCCGTATGGAGTTGTGCGGAGCTGGTCCCGACATCGCGCGGGGCTCCAAAAAACTGACACTGTTCAAAAATTCCGCGCGACAAAGGCCTGCCGGCCCGCAGCCGCATCAACAGCCGTGCGCACCGCCTCGACGCCGTACGCACCGTCTTGATGCCGGACGCAGCTGCATCGACGGCCGTGCGCACCGTCTCTATGCCGTACGCACCGTCTTGACGCTGGACGCAGCCGCATCGAGGTCGTGCGCGCCGCCTCGCCGCCTTACGCACCGTCTTGACGTCACACGACCTCCGCGCGGCCCCTGCTTCCTGTTAGGTCGCGCTTGCCGCATGGAGTCGCATGCCCGTGGGACAGGCCCTTTACAGCGATTTCAGCGCCAGAGACGCGGGTTCGCTTCCGACTACGGGTGCTGTCTGTACGGAGTTTGTACGTTCTCCCCCTGACCTGCGTGGGTTTTCTCCGGGATCTTCCGTTTCCTCCCACACTCCAAAGACGTGCAGGTTTGTAGGTTAATTGGCTTGGTGTAAGTGTAAATTGTCCCTGGTTTGTGTCGGGTAGTGTTAGCGTGCGGGGATCGCTGGTTGGCGCGGTCTCGGTTTGCTGAAGGGCCTGTTTCTCTAAAACTAAAACTAATTCTGATAGTGCAAACCTGATTAACGCTGACTTTTGTAGCGGTCTCAGTCAGCAACGTGTGCCTTTGAATGTATTTCTCTTTTCTTCTCTCACTTACAAAGCTAACAAAAGAGTGAATTCCTGAGCCGGCGAGTGGTCCAGGCTGACACAAGATGTTGACACGTTGGTTTGTGAGTGAGACGGAGGTTTGTCGATCAGAACTACGCCAGATCCCAACTCCAGGTGTTCTCTGTGACAATTCTGTTGCTTAGAGGCCAACTGCAAATGACACAGAAAACTGTAAGAGAGATAGGTTTGAGTAAAGGCTCGGGTAGAAAGGAGTTCCGTCAAAACAAAGGGACTTGGTTGGGAGGCGTGGGGGTTGGGTATAGATGACAGGACAAAGGTTTCAGTTCGGGAGAGATTTATCAACTTTGCAAAGCTGCAATATTTTTGCACCTGAAATGTTTAATGTCAAATTCCTTCTAGTCTAATCTTTCACCAACACAAGCCCATGGTTTTGATGCCAGACACTGTCTTATTCCAAATTATTTCTCGGTTTTTGCAGAACAGGACAGCCACCTAAGTCAGTCATTTTGTGAGACAGGCTTTCAGCCGACATCATCAAAGACTTGTCCCACCCCGGTCATTCCTTCTTCTCCTCGCTCCCGTCCGGCAGAAGGTACAGAAGCTTGAAAGCTCGCACCACCAGACTCTGGAACAGCTTCTTCCCCTCTGTTATCAGGCTTCTGAACGGCCCTTCCATAAGCTAGGGTACTGTCCGATTCTCCTCGACCCCATTGCGGACATTGGACTTTGTCTGTGGAACTGATGCGCTACAATGCTGGGAACTATATTCTACACTCTGTATCTTCCCCTTTGCTCCACCAACTGTGGACGGCTCGATTGTAATCATGTATAGTCTTTCCCTTGACTCGATCGCACTTAACAAAAATCTTTAAGGGCCTGTCCCACTTGGTGATTTTTTCGGCGACTGCCATCTTCTTTGACTGACATATCAGGTCACTTCAATATTTGCGGCGTGTTGCGGCGTTACTCAGCGTGATGACGTATGAAGCGCGGTGTTTTTCAAGTGTTGCAACATTTTTATTTATTTGCCGCTGGATATTGAAATGTTCAAAATCTTTTGGCGACACTGATATGACGCCGGCAGTCGCCGAAAACATCGCCATGTGGGACAGGCCCTTTACACTGTACCTCGGTACACGTGACAATAAACTAAACTAAACTAAACTATTGTGTCGGAATGAACTGCAGATGCTGGTTTACACCAAAGATAGACACAAAATGCTGGAGTAACTCAGCGGGACAGGCTGCTTCTCTGGAGAGAAAGAATGGGTGACGTTTCAGGTTGTGACCCTTCTTCAGACTGAGTCTGAAACATCACCCATTCCTTCTCTCCAGAGATGCTGCCTGTCCCGCTGAATTACTCCAGCATGTTGTGTCTATATTAAACTAAAGCCATGATCACATTGAATGGTGGTGCTGGCTTGAAGGGCCGAATGGCCTACTCCTGCACCAATTGTCTATTGTCTAAACTATTGTACTTGAGTTTAACTTGATTGTATTTATGTGTAGTATTATCTGATCAGATTGGATAGATTGCAAAACAAAGCTCTTCACTGCACCTCTGTACACGTGACAATAAAGCTGAACAACGAGTCTCACTGGTGAAGTGTTCACCTCCCTCTGTTGCTGCACAGGAGGGTGTGAGTGCCCCTTGTCAGTCACCGCCAGCGGGTGGGGGGCATGGAATTGTAGGGCAGTCAGCCAGCCTTGAAGGCTACTTGTTCTGGTTCAGTTTCATGCTGTCACGGTGAATTTGCATCCAGCTTGTTTTCATCAAAACTATGCCATGAATTCAGCAGGGCGCATGTTTGACTCAACAAAGGACGACTGCAGCAAGAGATGAAAGCAGAATGTTCCCGCACGGCACTCATCATTAGGTTGAACCATGTAATGTGAGCAGATACTAACAGGCCATCATTGAAATCTCCTTCCACTTCTCATGCCTGACTTCATTGCCCCATGATCCTTGACCATCAATGACATTGAGAAGATTCATTGAAAAGGCAGAAAACAACATTCCATCCAAAATGAGTTGAAGCTTGGCTGTAATTTGTTGCCGTAACCACAAACATTGCTGATATTATCCGCAGCTCCTTCTCAGCTTCAACTTTAGTTGGAGTTTAGTTTAGAGATACAGCACAGAAACAGGCCCTTCGGCCAATCGTGTCCATGCCGACCATGCCGGGGAACTGATTGTGGATGATTGGCCATGATCACATTGAATGGCGGTGCTGGCTCGAAGGGCCGAATGGTCGACTCCTGCACCTATTGTCTGTTGTCTGTTGTCTATTGTCTATTGACTAGCGATCCCCGCACACTAACAAGCCAATTAGCCTACAAATCTGTACGTCTTTGGAGTGTGAGAGGAAACCAGAGCACCCAGAGAAAACCCACACAGTCACAGGGAGAACGTACAAACTCCGTACAGACAGCATCTGTAGTCAGGATTGAACCAGGTCTCTGGCGCTGTGAGACAGCAACTCTACCTGCTGCACCCCCGTGACACCCCAAGTTATCCAAATGGAGCTGAAAATGTTACTGAGCATTTATTACCAAGGGCCACTCCCTGAGTGAAAGTAGGTCCATGGACACTCGGATGGACTATCCTTGATCGGACTTTGCTGGCTTCATCTTGCACTAAACCTTATTCACTTATCATCTTGCACTTATCATCTTGCACTAAACCTTATTCACTTTCTACAGGGGTACAGTGGAGTCTGTACTCACGTACTGCATAAATACGTGGTACTCCACCTGCAACTGCTCGGACAGGAAGGCTCTGCAGAGGGTAGTGAGGGGAGCAGAGAGGATCATTGGCGTCTCCCTACCCTCGGTACAAGAACTGTTCCAGAGCCGCTGTCTGAAAAAAGCTCAGAGAATTGCTAAGGACAAACTGCACCCCCTCCACATACACCTGGATCTCCTGCCATCAGGCAAGAGATATCGCAGCATCAAAGCCCGGACTACAAGACTGCTAAACAGCTTCCTGCCATATGCTGTGAGGCTGCTAAACAGCCACTCTGTACTCACAGTCACCTGATTCTGCGGCTTGGCATGGACACTATAATAACTGGCACTGGCCACTTCAATAACTGGCACTGGCCACTTCAATAACTGGCACTGGCCACTCAAATCAGCTGCCCCGGACATGTTTATGATTGGTTTTACTGTATTTTAACGTTGTTTTTACCTACTTTTAAACTATTTATACTGTGTGAAATGTTTTAAATTTCATGTGCGATGCTCCGGTATTCCCTGGGAAACGTCTTTTCATTTTGCACTGTACAACTGTTGCTTGCAAGATGACAATAAAGGTTGATTGATTGATTGATTGATTGATGTACACTGTAAACGGCTCGACTGTAATCATGTATTGTCTTTCCGCTGACTGGTTAGCACGCAACAAAAGCTTTTCACTGTACCTCGGTACACGTGACAATAAACTAAACTCAACTGAACTGAACTGGAGTGCTGTAGATCAGAGGGATCTAGAAGTATAAGTACATAGGTTATCACAGGTAGATGGGCCAAATGGCACACAAGCCTTCATCAGTCACAGTACAGAGAATACAGAGAAATACTTTTTGGGAAGTCTAACACGGACAGGACCTACACAGTGAATGGTAGGGCTCTGGGTAGTGTTGTAGAGCAGAAGGATCTAGGAGTACAGGTGCATGGTTCCTTGAAGGTGGAGTCACAGGTAGATAAGGTGGTCAACAAGGCTTTTGGCGCTTTGGCCTTCATCAGTCAGAGTGTTGAGTATAGAAGTTGGGAGGTCATGTTACAGTTGGTGAGGTCACATTTAGAGGATTATGTTCAGTTTTGGTCACCATGTTATGGGAAAGATGTTGTCCAGTTGGAAAGAATGTAGGGAATATTTATGGGAACTCGTGAGCCTGAGTTATAGGTAGAGGTTGAGTAGGCTGGGTCTCTATTCCATGGAGCGCAGGAGGATGAGAGGTGATCTTATAGAGGTGTACAAAATCATGAGAGGAATAGATTGGGTAGATGCACAGAGTCTTTTGCGCAGGATAGGGCAATCAAGAACTAGGGGACATAGGTTTAAGGCGAGGAGGGAAAGATTTAATAGGAAGCTGAAAGGTACACAAAGGGTGGTGGGTTGTGGAACGAGCTGCCACAGGAGGTAGTTGAGACAGGTATGATCATAATGTTTAAGACAGATTTTGACAGGTACTTAGATGGGATAGGTTTAGAGGGATATGGCCCATACGTTGGCAGGTGGGACTAGTTCAGTTTAGTTTAGTTTAGTTTATTGGCACGTGTACCGAAGTACAATGAAAATAGACAATAGACAGTAGACAATAGACATTAGGTGCAGGAGTAGGCCATTCGGCCCTTCGAGCCAGCACCACCATTCAATGTGATCCTGGCTGATCATCCGCAATCAGTACCCCGTTCCTGCCTTCTTCCCATATCCCCTGACTCCGCTGTCTTAAAGAACCCTATCTAGCTCTTGAAAGTATCCAGAGAACCGGCCTCCACCGCCCTCTGAGGCAGAGAATTCCACAGACTCACAACTCTCTGTGAGAAAAAGTGTTTCCTCGTCTCCGTTCTAAATGGCTTATTCCTTATTCTTAAACTGTGGCCCCTGGTTCTAGATTCCCCCAACAGCCTCTAGCATGTCCAAACATTTAACAATCTTATTTGTTTCAATAAGATCTACTGTCATCCTTCTAAACTCCAGAGTGTACAAGCCCAAAAGCTTTTGTTGCGTGCTATCCAGTCAGCGGAAAGACAATACATGATTACAATCGAGCCGTTCACAGTGTACAGATATAGGATAAAGGGAATAACTAGGGTAAATGGGGCATGTTGGTCTGCATGGGCAAGTTGGGCTGAAGAGCCTGTTTCTACACTCTGGAGTTTAGAAGGATGACAGTAGATCTTATTGAAACAAATAAGATTGTTAAATGTTTGGACATGCTAGAGGCTGTTGGGGGAATCTAGAACCAGGGGCCACAGTTTAAGAATAAACTGTCCATCTTCAAATCCTCCCTAAAAACATATTTTTATTCTTTGGCTTTCGACACTGGCTGAGGCATTGCCCCTGTTTTTAGTGCTTTTAATGTCTTTTAATTTTTAGTGTGTTTTTTATAGTCCTTCGTTTTACGGTTTGTAATGGTTTTTAATTGTTTGTAATAGCTTTTTGTTCGTGATTTCTCATGTACAGCACTTTGTGGCAACTGTGGTTGTTTAAAGTGCTTTATAAATAAAGTTATTATTATTATTATTATTATTATTATTACACTGTATGACTCTATGACGTGACTTGGGGCTACATCTGGGCCTGTTGCTTTCCACAGATTCACTCTCAGAAAGACTGAGCTTATGTTAAATCCCCAGGGCCAGATAGGCTGCATCCCAGAGTACTTAAGGAAGTAGCCCCAGAAATAGTGGATGCATTAGTGATAATTTTTCAAAACTCTTTAGATTCTGGAGTAGTTCCTGATGATTGGAGGGTAGCTAATGTAACCCCACTTTTTAAAAAGGGAGGGAGAGAGAAAACGGGGAATTACAGACCAGTTAGTCTAACATCGGTAGTGGGGAAACTGCTAGAGTCAGTTATTAAAGATGGGATAGCAGCACATTTGGATAATGGTGAAATCATTGGACAAAGTCAGCATGGATTTATGAAAGGGAAATCATGTCTGACGAATCTTATAGAATTTTTCGAGGGTGTAACTGGTAGAGTGGATAAGGGAGAACCAGTGGATGTGTTATATCTGGACTTTCAAAAGGCTTTCGACAAGGTCCCACATAAGAGATTAGTATACAAACTTAAAGCACACGGTATTGGGGGTACAGTATTGATGTGGATAGAGAACTGGCTGGCAGACAGGAAGCAAAGAGTAGGAGTAAACGGGTCCTTTTCACAATGGCAGGCAGTGACTAGTGGGGTACCGCAAGGCTCAGTGCTGGGACCCCAGCTATTTACGATATATATTAATGATTTGGACGAGGGAATTGAATGCAACATCTCCAAGTTTGCGGATGACACGAAGCTGGGGGGCAGTGTTAGCTATGAGGAGGATGCTCGGAGGCTGCAAGGTGACTTGGATAGGCTGGGTGAGTGGGCAAATGCATGGCAGATGCAGTATAATGTGGATAAATGTGAGGTTATCCACTTTGGTGGCAAAAACAGGAAAGTAGACTATTATCTGAATGGTGGCCGATTGGGAAAAGGGGAGATGCAACGAGACCTGGGTGTCATGGTACACCAGTCATTAAAAGTAGGCATACATGTGCAGCAGGCAGTGAAGAAGGCGAATGGTATGTTAGCATTCATAGCAAAAGGATTTGAGTATAGGAGCAGGGAGGTTCTACTGCAGTTGTACAGGGTCTTGGTGAGAACACACCTGGAGTATTGCGTACAGTTTTGGTCTCCTAATCTGAGGAAAGACATTCTTGCCATAGAGGGAGTACAGAGAAGGTTCATCAGACTGATTCCTGGGATGTCAGGACTTTCATATGAAGAAAGACTGGATAGACTCGGTTTGTACTCGCTAGAATTTAGAAGATTGAGGGGGGATCTTATAGAAACGTACAAAATTCTTAAGGGGTTGGATAGGCTAGATGGAGGAAGATTGTTCCCAATGTTGGGGAAGTCCAGAACAAGGGGTCACAGTTTAAGGATAAGGGGGAAATCTTTTAGGACCGAGATGAGGAAAACATTTTTCACACAGAGAGTGGTGAATCTCTGGAACTCTCTGCCACAGAGGCTAGTTCAGGCCAGTTCATTGGCTATATTTAAGAGGGAGTTAGATGTGGCCCTTGTGGCTAAAGGGATCAGGGGGTATGGAGAGAAGGCAGGTACAGGATACTGAGTTGGATGATCAGCCACGATCATATCGAATGGCGGTGCAGGCTCGAATGGCCGAATGGCCTACTCCTGCACCTATTTTCTATGTTTCTATGTCTGCGTCAGTGAGCGTTGGTACAGGCAGACCTGAGACCAGTGGGGAGGGTAGCGTTCCACCACCCATCTCCTGTTCCAAGCTGGCATGGAATGCATTTACACAGGCACATGATAGGACAGGTTTAGAGGGAGATGGGCCAAATGAGGGCAGGTGGGACGTGTGTAGATGGGACATTATGGGCGGCATGGACAAGGTGGGCTGAAGGGCCTGTTTCCACACTGTATGACTATGGCTCTCACCTTATTTACCAGTCTTGGTCACTTGTTGACTGTACAGTGACAATCTTTAGGTTTTCCATTGGCCGAGCCTCAAGGACCAGTCTCACACTGGTCAAGTGTGAAAACGCACACCTCCAGATTCAGGGACAGTTTCTACCCAGCTGTTATCTGGCAACTGAACCATCCTACCACAACCAGAGAGCAGTGCTGAACTACCTTCCATCACATTAGAGACTCTCGGACTATCTTTTATCGGACCTTACTGGACTTTATCTTGCACTAAACGTTATTCCCTTTATCCTGTATCTGTGCACTGTGGACGGCTCGATTGTAATCATGTATTGCCTTTCCGCTGACTGGTTAGCATGCAACAAAAAGCTTTTCACTGTTCCTCAGTACACATGAGAATAAACTAACTAAGAATGATCTCAGAAATGAATGGGTTAACATATGATGAGCGTTTGACAGCACTGGGCCTGTACTCGCTGGACTTTAGAAGAATGAGGGGGGACCTCATTGAAACTTACCTCATTGAAAGGCCTGGATAGAGTGGATGTGGAGAGGATGTTTGCACTAGTGGGAGATTAGGACCAGAGGGTACAACCTCAGAATAAAAGGACGTACCTTCAGAAACGAGATGAGGAGGAATGCTTTAGTCAGAGGGTGGTGAATCTGTGGAATTCTTTGCTACAGATGGCTGTGGAGGCCAAAGCAATCGATATTTTTAAGGCGGAAATTGACAGATTCTTGATCAGTACGGGTGTCAGGGGTTATGGGGAGAAGGCAGGAGAATGGGGTTAAGAGGGAGAGATAGATCAGCCGCGATTGAATGGTGGAGTAGGCGATGGTCAAATGGCCGAAGCCATTTAGAATGCAGACGAGGAAACACTTTTTCACACAGAGAGTTGTGAGTCTGTGGAATTCTCTGCCTCAGAGGGCGGTGGAGGCAGGTTCTCTGGATGCTTTCAGGAGAGAGTTAGATAGGGCTCTTAAAGATAGCGGAATCAGGGGATATGGGGAGAAGGCAGGAACGGGGTACTGATTGGGGATGATCAGCCATGATCACATTGAATGGCGGTGCTGGCTCGAAGGGCAGAATGGCCTACTCCTGCACCTATTGTCTATTGTCTATTTCTCCTATCACCTATGAAATGGTAAACTATATTATAAAGCTACACTATCAAGTACTTTGGCAGAAGGAAGCTGTAGATTTATGAACATTCTTGTATTAAGACGTGACCCCTCTCATTCTACTGACACTCTCGTCGAGATGCTGAGGTTATGTTCCACTTCCCTGGACTTGTTCAACAGAGGAATTAATTTCTCCATGAGATCCCTCAGCAGTTAGTGTTTATGTGCTTGCTGGTTCATGAACAGCTTAGGCCTTTTTAATTCACAACTGAGTCACAAATTTCTGAAAGGATCAAGACTAAATATTACATTTCTGCCTTAACCCCTTGTTGGAATACAGGATTGAGAGTCAGAGAGGTATAGAACGGTGCAGCATGGGCCCTTCAGCCCAGCTTGTCAATAGACAATAGACAATAGACAATAGGTGCTGGAGTAGGCCATTCGGCCCTTTGAGCCAGCACCGCCATTCTATGCGATCATGGCTAACATATTCCATTCCCTTATCGTCCTTGGGTAAAGGGAATATTGGTCGCAAAGTTTATTGACATTTCGCCAGTTGATGATGTAGGGACCGTTATTTAGTCTTGTTTCATGGCAGTCGGTGCTCTGGGCTGAGGGGAGATTTGAAGGCGTGAGTTTGTCAATCTCCTTGTAAATCGCAATAAGTCTTAGCCTGATTCTGCGGGGCTCTAGGATATCCCATCCGAGAGTAGTCAGCATATTATTCACGCTTGACTTGCGCTTGTAGTCATTACATACAAAGCGGGCTGCTCGCCATTGTACTTTCTCCAGGGTGATCTTGTTGTTGTTGTTGAAACGATCCTATACGGCTCCACAATGCTCCAATTTGGGCTTGACCAAGGACTTGTAGGCATTCTCTTTGACGGATGTACTACATGCGTGAACATTGAGTGGAATATGAGGTGCTGTACCGACAACTTGCGCTGGGCATCACTCTGCCAATTGGGGAGGCCCAGGACAGAAAGGTCAGTGTGGGAATGGGAAGGGGAGGACACTGAAGGGTTAATTTTCCACACACATTTCATTCCCTGCAGTGTAAAGTTAACTACAACACTCATTTTAAATTGCAAAGTTAAGATAACCCAAACAGCAGCTTGCTAATCAGTCATTAGTCAAACTTTATTTTTGTACGGAAAGGTTTAAAATTTTCCATGGCAACTAATTTCAATGCAAATGTAATACAGCTCAAGTAAATGCACTCTGGTCTCTTAAGCCTGCTTGAGAATTTAACTGTCTCCCTGCCTATGTTGGCACTGGGCCTGTACTCGCTGGAATTTAGAAGGATGACGGGGGGACCTCAGTGAAACTTGCCGAATAGTGAAAAACCTGGATAGTGGATGTGGAAAGGATGTTGTAGATGATATGTGCATGTACCTTTAACATAGTGACCATGCGAACAGTGGAGGACGTCGCTGCACAGGTTGGCCCGGCCACTGTCTTCTCGGTTCTCGATGCCAAGAGCTCCTTCTGGCAGATACCGCTGGACGAGTGGTCCTCCCACTTGACTACCTTCGGCACACCTTTCGGCAGGTACCGATTCCTCCGCATGCCATTCGGGATCAACTCTGCCAGCGAGGTCTTCCAGCGGACGATGGAGCAGCTGTTCATCGGTCTGCCGTGTGCCATCATCGTTGACGACATCCTGGTCTACGGTAAAGACGTTACTGAGCACGATCTCCACCTCCGTCGAGTCCTGAACCGGGCCCGCGAAATCAACCTCAAACTAAACCCAAAGAAGTGCCGGTTCCGCGTCCCGGAGGTCACCTATGTGGGCCACGCTTTTACCGCAACGGGGCTAAAGCCCGACCCGCAGAAGACAGCTGCGGTCTCCGATATGTCTTCGCCCACCGACGTGGCCAGCCTACAACGTTTTCTGGGCATGGTTAATTACTTGGGGAAGTTTATCCCTGACCTCAGCGAGCTGAGCGCGCCCCTGAGGGAGTTGATCAAGAAGGACACTGCCTGGGTTTGGTTCCCGCATCACCAGACAGCTTTTGAAGTCCTGAAGTCCAGGCTGGCCAGTGCCCCCACTCTCCAATTCTTCGATCTGCAGCGCCCCATTGTTCTTACCTGCGACGCCTCAGAGTTCGGTCTAGGTGCTGCCTGTCTGCAGCTCCGCGATGGCCTGCAGCTGCCTGTTTCCTACGCGTCCCACACCATGACCCCTGCCGAGCAGCGCTATGCTCAGATAGAGAAGGAGCTGCTTGCTGTGGTGTTTGCCTGCTCCAAGTTCAAGGACTATATCCTGGGAAACAGCTTCACGATCGAAACCGACCATCAGCCGCTGGTCTCTATCCTCAACAAGCCGATCCACGTTGCCGCTTCCCGGTTGCAGCACATGATGCTGCAACTCCAACGCTTTACGTTTAAAATTGTGTATCGCAAGGGCAAGAATGTGTTTGTGGCCGACACGCTGTCCCACGCACCACTAACGTCCACCGATCGCCATCCATATGAATCGTCTGACCTGATGGTGCTTAACGTCAACATTGTGCCTTCCCAGCAGATGCAGTCCCTGATCAGCAACACTGCCAAGGATCCTGCCCTGCAGCAGCTTGCCGACGTCATCAGGCAGGGTTGGCCAGATCGTCGTTCATCCTTACCGCCTGGGGTCGTGCCCTACTTCCTGGTCCGTGACGAGCTCGTGCTGCACGACGGCGTGGTCGTGAAGGGACACAAGGTCGTTGTGCCTGCTGCCCTGCGGGACCAATACTTTCAGACCGCCCACCGCGGTCATCCTGGGGCCGAGGCCACCCTGTCTCAGGCCCAGAGTTTGTTCTACTGGCTCAGCATGGCCCAAGACATCCGGGAGAGGGTCACCGCTTGCTCTGTCTGCAATAGCCTCGCTCCCCATCAGCAACGGCAGCCGCTTCTGCAACAGCCTGCCCTGGATGACCGTCGCCGCTGACAGTTTTGAGTGGCGTGGAAAGCATTTCCTGGTTCTTGTGGACTCATACTCCAGCTGGTTCGAGGTTGACCAGCTGCACTCCCTCACCTCTTCGGCCGTTATCGGGAGGCTGCGCCGCCACTTCGGAACTCATGGCACCCCGGCAAGTCTTCAATCGGACAACGGCGGCCAGTTCTCGAGCGCAGAATTTCGGAGTTTCGCAGCCAGATGGAACTTCCGACACTACACCAGCAGCCCAGAGTACCCTCAAAGCAACGGCTTGGCAGAGCGCGCTGTCCGCAGTGCTAAGGACTTGCTGGAACATTGTAGACTGTCCCATTCTGACTTTTACCTGGCCCTCCTCAATCTCCGAAACATTTGCCGCGACACTGCCTTGGGCTCTCCAGCTCAACGGCTGATGTCTCGCACTACGAGACCTCCGATCCCGGTGACCCAGCAGTCCCTCGTTCCCTCTGTCCTCCATCCCGCTGCCGTCCAGGAGCGCATTGCCCTCAAACAAGAAATCCAACGGCGCTCCCACGACAAATCTTGTCGTCCTCTCCCGCCTCTGCTCTCAGGCCAAGTCGTCCGAATGCAATCCCCCTCCGGTCACCCCAGGCTTGCCATCGTCGTCGGTACTGCTGGTTCGCCACGGTCCTACCTTGTCGACCATGAAGGTACCATTTACCGCCGGTCCCGGCAGCATCTGCGGCTTGTTAACGAGCCACCACCGCCGCCTGTGGATCCCTTTTCCCCCACTGTCTGCCATGTTGCCTGCCCCTCCGGCCGGTCCTCCCTCGCCTGACCGTCTTCCCGCTACTGCTCCTGCTTCCCCTGCTCCTTCTCCGTTTTCTCGTTCTCCTCCCGGTTCCCCAGTTCTCTCCCCCGCGCCGGCTCCTGCTCATGCTCCGCCTGCAGAAGGGGGGGAAGGCGAAATGCGTACCCGGTCCGGGCGGGTGGTCAGGCCGCCTGTCCGTTATGGTGAATTTGTTTAACTGTTTGCTCACTTGCTCGTAGCGTATGAGACGTGGTCGCCCTGTCACTTCGGTATTGCTTATTATTTCCAAGGGGAAGGATGTAGATGATATGTGCATGTACCTTTAACATAGTGACCTCACCACCACTAACCACACCCCACATCATCAGTATAATTACAACCTTCCCACCCAGTTCTCTCTCTCTGGTTCCGGTGACAGACCACGGACAGCTAGGGCAGAAACCTGTGTGTATAATGTGTAGTATGAATAAACAGAAGTAAAGAAACAGTGCGTTATGACACATCTTTACAGATGTTTCCACTGGTGGGAGAGTGGGACTAAGCGTCTGTTTCCGTGCTGTATCTCCAAAGTCTAAAGTCTAATGGAGGTAGTTGAGGTAGTATAACAATATTTAAAAGACACTGGGATTTGTAGCGGAGTCAGGGGATATGGGGAGAAGGCAGGAACGGGGGTACTGATTGTGGATAATCAGTCATGATCACATTGAATGGCGGCTCGAGGGGCCGAATGACTTACTCCTGCATTGTCTAATGTATAGGCAAGGTTTAGTGGGATAGGGGTCAAATGCAGGCAGGTGCAAATGGGGCAAGTTGGTTGGCAAGGGCAAGTTGGCCAAAGGGCATGTTTCTGTGCTGTATGGCTCTGGCTAGTGGCCACCCGTTCCCTTTCTGTCCTCTTACCTTTTACCTGCGGTGTGACCAACTCACTGTACGTGCTATTCACGACTTTCTCAGCATCGTGGATGCTCCAATATGAATCCAACCGCAGCTCCAATCGTTCAATGCGGTCTGCCAGGAGCTGTAGCTGGACACACTTCCTGCAAACGTAGTCACCAGGGACACCGACCATATCCCTGATCTCCCACATGTTGCAGGCTGAGCAAACCACAGGGCCAATCTCCACTGACATAGCTTACTCCCAAATTAACTCCATATTAAATTTTTTTTTTTTTAATTGTCAGCTCTAGGACCAGCAATATTAGATGGCTGCTCAGGAAGTTTTCTCCATTCTGTGTTTGAAATCCAAACTTACTTCCGGAAGGATTGTTATCTCTGGAGCATCGGATTTTGAGGGAAGGCCTGACAATATGTATCATTATGAGAAGCATAGATCGGGTAGACAGTCAGAACCTTTTCCCCAGGATGGAAATATTCTACACCAAAGGGCATAGCTATAATGGAAGAGGGGGCAAGTTTTACACAGAGGGTGGTGGGTGCATAGAACATGCTGCCAGGGGTGGTGGTGGTGGCTGATACAATAGTGGCATTGAAGAGATTTTGGATAGGCAAATGGAAATGTTTGGAATGGAGGGATATGGATCATGTACAAGCAGATAAGACTTGGTCCTGCCGTCATGTTCAGCGCGGACATTGTGGGACGAAGGGCCTGTTCCAGTGATGTACTGTTCTATGTTCAGTTTTCAGTGCTCTACATTCCATGTTCCCATCTGTGAAGCGTTTCTGAACCAAACACGGCGTGCATTTTCACATGATGCAGGCTTACATCTTCATAAACTTACAGAAGGACAATGGCAAGGCTGGGACTACCCCAACATTGAAGAAATGTTTAGACAGGTACATGGATAGGACATGGATAGGAGGGACATGGACCAAACGCAGGCTGGTCGGACAAGTGTAGATGGGACGTGAAGGACTGTTTCCACATTGTATCACTCTGTCGCACTTGTTGTATAACTGAATGAATGAATGAATGAATGAATAAGTTTATTGGCCGAGTATTCACAACCTTGGTGCAAATTGTTTGGTGAATCACGGGAGTCTTTCTCCACACTGTGAATGACGTAAACAAGGATCAAGAACAACAGCATTGATGTACAGAGAGACCCTGGCGTCCAAGTACACAGCTCCCTGGAAGTGGCAACACGAGTAGATCGAGTGGTAAACAAGGTGTAAGATGTGCGTGCCTCATCGGTCGGGGCAGTGAGTATAAGAGTCACAAACTCACGACGCAGATCTAAAGGACTTTGGTGAGGCCACAGTTGGAGTATTGTGGACAGTTCTGGTCGCCCCATTACAGGAAGGATGTGGAGGCTTTGGAGAGGGTGCAGGTTTAACAGAATGATGCCTGGATTAGAGGGCTTCAGCTACAGGGAGAGGTTGCAGGGAGACCTGACAGAAGTATATAACATTATGTGGCATAGATATGGTAGACAGTCTCAACCTTTTTCCCTGGGTGGAAATGTCTAAATCCAAAGGCCACAGCTGTAAGGTGAGAGGGGCAAGTGTAAAGGTGACGTGTGGGGCTAGTGTTTTACACAGAGGGTGGTGGGGGCCTGGAACGTGATGCCATGGGGTGGTGGTGGAGGCAGATACGATAGTGGTGTTTAAGGGGCTTTTGGACAGGCACATGGATTCTTGCTATTGAGGGAGTGCAGCGTAGGTTTACAAGGTAAATTCCCAGGATGGCGGGACTGTCATATGCTGAGAGAATGGAGCAGCTGGGCTTGTATACTCTGGAGTTTAGAAGGATGAGAGGGCTTCTCATTGAAACATATAAGATTGTTAAGGGCTTGGACACGCTAGAGGCAGGAAACATGTTCCCGATGTTGGGGGAGTCCAGAACCAGGGGCCACAGTTTAAGAATAAGGAGTAAGCCATTTAGAACGGAGACGAGGAAACACTTATTCTCACAGAGGGCGGTGGAGGCCGGTTCTCTGGATACTTTCAAGAGAAAGCTAGATAGGGCTCTTAAAAATAGTGGAGTTAGGGGATATGGGGAGAAGGCAGGAACGGGGTACTGATTGGGGATGATCAGCCATAATCACATTGAATGGCGGTGCTGGCTCGAAGGGCCGAATGGCCTACTCCTCGATATATAGGGAATGGAGGGATATGGATCACAGAGGAGATGAGTTTAACTTGGCATCATGTTCGGCATGGACATTGTGGGCCGAAGGGCCTGTTCCTGTGCTGTACGGTTGTTCTATGTTCAATGCTCTACATTCTATGTTCCCACCTTTGAAGCATTTCTGAACCCAAACACGCCTTGCATGATATGAACTTACATCTTCATAAACATAAAGAAGGCCAACACTTGACAAATGCTTTGAAGTGAAGCGCTTGTTGTATAACTAATTCACAGGAGTCTTTCTCCACACTGTGGATGTTGTAAACAAGGATGAAGAAATGGCCAGTTTAGTGCATCTTGTGGGGGTGGGCCCCACACTGCATGAAGACTTGTGGCTCTCAGCCACTCACTGCTCGGACACAAGGCTCTGCCATAACATATTTTGCAGATATGAAAGTTTCTGTGTAAAATGCAGCAGCCACATGTCCCCACAACCACAGCGGGTAGAGTTGATGCCTCACAGCACCAGAGACCCCGGTTCCATCCTGACTACAGGTGCTGTCTGTACGGAGTTTGTACGCTCTCCCCGTGACTGTGTGGGTTTTCTCCGGGTGCTCCGGTTTGCTCCCACACTCCAAAATTGTAAATTGTCCTCAGTGTACAGGTGTTCGATGGTCAGCACAGACTCGGTGGGCCGAAGGGCCTGTTTCCAACTCTGAGTTTATTGTCACATGTATCGAGGTACAGTGAAAAGCCTTTGTTGCGTGCTAACCAGTCAGCAGCAAAACAATACATGATTACAATCGACCCACTTACAGTGTACAGATACATGATAAGGGAATAGCGTTTAGTGCAAGATAAAGCCAGCAAAGTCCGATCAAGGATAGTCCGATGGTCCCAGACTAAACTAAGAATGCTCTCTGCTCTCAGCTACAGTCCCCAATGTTTGGCACTTTCATTAAGATGACTAACTAACTTAAAGAGGCAGACATCACAAAGGTAACACAATAAGAATTAGGCAACGTTTTGGGCCGAAACCCTTCTTCAGGGTCTGAAGAGGGGTTTCGGCCCGAAACATTGCCTATTTCCTTCGCTCCATAGATGCTGCCGTTTCTCCAGCATTTTTGTGTACCTTCGATTTTCCAGCATCTGCAGTTCCTTCTTAAACAATAAGAATTAGATTTGATTTTTCAGGGCTTACACGTGGGAACATTGCCACTTTGTATGGGGAACAGCTCATTTGTGTTGATATCTGATATCAAAGATACAATATCAACGGCTGAAATCCTTTTGAAGTCAGGGATTCATTTTAAATCAGTGGTATGTCCAGCATTTAGTAATTGGATCTTTCAAGTTGCAGTTTAAATATTGTTATAGTAGCTGCCTTAACTTCCTTCCCAGGCAGCTCGTGCCATATACCCTCCACTCTCTGTGTGAAAAGGGTGCCCTTTAGGATCCAATTCAATCTTGCCCCCACCTTAAACTTGTGGTTGAAGAAGGACCAAGAACGTTGCACTTCTGCTGTTGGGCCAGACAGGAGGAGACACAGCGTTGTTGGCACTGATGGCTTCTAACACATTGCATCGTCCAATACTTCATGGTGATGGTTCCGGTTAAGATATTCTGCCTAGGAGACCACCTGAGATGCTACGGTGAGGGGCAGCTGGGAATAAGGGGATGTAAGAGTCCAGAAAACGCCATTAGCCTTCTGCACTCAAGCTGGATTGGAGCGGAGAAGTGTGAAGGCTGACAGCTCGTAAAATGGGGCTGCAGACTCCGTGGCCCTGATGCCATCTTCCCTGGTTTAGTTTATTGTCACGTGTACCGAGGTTCAGTGAAAAGCTTTAGTTGCGTGCTAACCAGTCAGCGGAAAGACAACACATGATTACAATCGAGCCGTCCACAGTGTACAGATACATGATAAGGGAATAACGTTTAGTGCAAGGTAAAGCCAGTAAAGTCCGATCAAAGATAGTCTGAGGGTCACCAATGAGGTAGATAGTAGTTCAGCACTGCTCTCTGGTTGTGGTAGGATGGTTCAGTTGCCTGATAACAGCTGGGAAGAAACTGTCCCTGAATCTGGAGGTGTGCGTTTTCACACTTCTGTAACTTTAGCGTGATGGGAGAGGGGAGAAGAGGGAGTGGCCAGGGTGCGACTGGTCCTTGATTATGCTGCTGGCCTTGCCGAGGCAGCGTGAGGTGTAGATGGAGTCAATGGAAGGGAGGTTGGTTTGTGTGATGGGCTGGGCTGGGCTGCGTCCACAATTCACTGCAATTTCCTGCGGTTCCAGTGAGTTGCCTCATTCTGCGAGAAACGGAAGTGAATTCCGTCTCTAATCCAGTCAGAGTTGGCGTTTAATGTCATTACCCTTGGGACCGGGCCCTGCTGAAACTGCCAGGGCTGCTGGCTACCTTTTGTTTTAAACTATCAACGTGATTAATCACACATGATGCTCACTCCCCTCGGTCAATTCAATAGAACATCCATTCAGAATCTGAAGCAGACAGTCGCAGTCCCTGCACCCAGACAACTGACTCACGTTTTAAATTGACTGCCAGCTGCCTCCGTACTTTCCAATGACAGCAATGAATCAGTAGATGTGTAGAAAGGAACTGCAGATGCTGCTTTATACCGAAGATGGAAAAAGGGACATGAGTGCTGGAGTAACTCAGCGGGTCAGGGGCAGCATCTGTGGAGAACATGGATAGGTGACGTTTCACAGAGTGCTGGAGTAACTCAGCGGGTCAGGCAGCATCTGTGGAGCGAAGCAAATGGGCAACCTTTCGGGCCGAAACCCTGAAGGAAACAGGCAACGTTTTGGGCCGAAACCCGGAAGGGTTTCGGGCCGAAACGTTGCCTATTTCCTTCGCTCTATAGATGCTGCCGGAACATGGATAGGTGACGTTTCACAGAGTGCTGGAGTAACTCAGCAGGTCAGGCAGCATCTGTGGAGAACATGGATAGGTGACGTTTCACAGAGTGCTGATGCTGCCTGACCCGCTGAGTTACTCCAGCATTCTGTGCCCTTTTGTTTATTGACCAGCATCTGCCATTATTTGACACCATCATATCGTCCGTTATTACAAAGGTTTATTATACTGCACAGGATCAGGCCCTTCTGCCCACAATGTCCGTGCTGAACACGATGCCAAGATGAACTAATCTCCTCTGCCTGCACGTGATCCATATCCCTCCATTCCCTGCCTATCTATGTGCCTATCTCAAAGCCTGTTGGACACCATATCTGCCTCGACCACCACCCCTGGACTCTCAATCTCTGTGTGAGACAACCCCATTCCACTTTTCCCCTCTCACTTTAACGCTTGGCCCTCTAGACTTTGATATTTCCATCCTAGATAAACAGATGAATATACCAAATGAAGAAGGGTCTTGAACCGAAACGTCACCTATGTCCTTCGCTCCATAGATGCTGCCTCACCCGCTGGGTTTCTCCAGAATTTTTGTCTACCTTCGATTTTTCCAGCATCTGCAGTTCTTTCTTAAACAAATACACAAAATGCGTCTGTTTATCTCGCCACATGCTTCAGTGCTGGAAATGTTTACAGACACGGGAAACTGCAGAGCAGACGATGAGTGTGTAGAAGGGTCCCAGCCTGCAACATTGTCTAGCTGGCTTTAGGTTTGCATGTATTATAGTCATGTGTACTGAGGTAACGTGAAATGCTTTGTTTTATCCAAACAGATCAGATAATACTATACATGAAGTCCAACTCAAGTACTGTGGCAGCATTGCCTCCATGGATGCTGCCTGACCCACGTTGTGCTTTGGCAATGCTCATCACCCCACTCCAACTACACAACACACTGCCCATCACAAACCAGAGCACACTGGCTTCATTTGAGAGGGAAAAGATCTAATAGGAAACTTTTTCACACAGAGGGTGGTGGGTGTATGGAACAAGCTGCCAGAGGAGGTAGACGAGGCAGGTAATATCACAACATTTATAAGACATTTGGACAGGTGCATGGATAGGACATGTTTGAAGGGATATGAGCCAAACGCAGGCAGGTGGGACCAGATCTTCAGTCTGAAGAAGGATCTCGACCCGAAACGTCAGCCATCCCTTCTCTCCAGAGATGCTGCCTGTCCTGCTGAGTTACTCCCTTTTGTGACTATCTTCAGTGTAGATGGGACATGTTGGTCGGCGTGGACAAGTTGGGCTGCTTCCATGCTGTAAGACTCTATGATTTCATGCATTTCTGACAATGAAACGTAGTTGACATTTGTGAACTACCATGTACGACAGCAACAACAGTGGCGTTTTCGAGACATTTGGACAGGCGCGTGGAAGTGCAGGGAATGGTGGGATATGGATCACGTGCAGGCAGAGGAGATTAGTTTAACTTGGCATCATGTTCAGCACGGACTGTGGGCCGAAGGGCCTGTTCCTGTTCTATGTTCATGACTTCAAAGTGAATATTAATATTTCCTACCATTATTTTCAAAGCAAAGTAACTGTAATGAAATTGTGAGGAACTTAAAACTAAATTTAAAAAACTGAGAAGAATGTTACCTTTCAGTTATAATATTTACTTAAGCAGTCTTGCAATGTTTCAGACAGATGTTGGAAACTAAACATATCTGGCGTGTAGCATATTATCTCTGGATTATTTGTATGGAAGGTATTTCCGACTGCTTTTGATTGCTAGTTCTCATTTCTTCTGCAGCTTTCAGGACCTGAGGTGGCAGCAATCAAAAGAGACTTTTAGTTTAAGGTAGATACAAAGTGCTGGAGTAACTCAGCGGGTCAGGCAGCATCTGTGGAGAACATGGATAGGTGATGTTTCACACAGTGCTGGAGTAACTCAGCGGGTCAGGCAGCATCTGTGGAGAACATGGATAGGTGACGTTTCACAGAGTGCTGGAGTAACTCAGCGGGTCAGGCAGCATCTGTGGAGAACATGGATAGGTGAAGTTTCACAGAGTGCTGGAGTAACTCAGCGGGTCAGGCAGCATCTGTGGAGCGAAGGAAATGGGCATCCTTTCGGGCCGAAACCCTGAAGGAAATAGGCAACGTTTCGGGCCGAAACCCGGAAGGGTTTCGGGCCGAAACGTTGCCTATTTCCTTCGCTCCATAGATGCTGCCGGAACATGGATCGGTGACGTTTCACAGAGTGCTGGAGTAACTCAGCGGGTCAGGCAGCATCTGTGGAGAACATGGATAGGTGACGTTTCACAGAGTGCTGGAGTAACTCAGCGGGTCAGGCAGCATCTGTGGAGAACATGGATAGGTGACGTTTCGGGTTGGAACCAGACTGAAATTAGAGGGGAGGGAACTGAAGGTAAGAAAGGCCAGAACAAATCAGTGCCGGCAACAGATGACCAAGGAAGGGTGGAGCCCACAATGGCCCATTGTTGGCTGGGGAAGAGGTGATTGCGAAGGAATACAGGAATGCGAGCAGTGGGATTGGTAGGATGACTAGGGTGGGGGAGGGGGGAGGGCGGGAATGCAAGGGTTACTTGAGATTAGAGGAATGGACGTTCATACATCTAGGTTGTAGGCTACCCCAGCAGAATACAAGTTGCTGTTCCTCCACTATGTGCGTGGCCCCACTCTGACAGTAGAGGAGGCCCAGGACAAAAATGTCTGAGCATAAGTGTTCAGTGAAACAATCGCCGAGCCAGAGTTTGGTCTCGCTGATATATTCCAGTTGCTTGTTTTACAGTTTGACCGGTGCTTTATGTGGGGAAGTGTTCTTTAATATGCTAGGCCTGGACAGAATGGACATTCTGATCGCCCCGATGCAGAAGGCCTGACCGCTGGCTACAGGAGCCAAGGTCACCCCGTCAACGGAAGGCTCGAGGCCCCTAACCGCGGGAGAACAAAGAAGGGAAGAGATTGAACTTTTTTTTTGCCTTCCATCACAGTGAGGAATGTGGAGGAGTCACTGTGGTGGATGTTCATGTTAAAATGTATCTTGTGTGTTCTGTTGCTTTTTATTAGTATGACTGTACGGCAAATCAAATTCCTCGTATGTTGCAAAACATACTTGTCTAATAAAGTATGATGATGATTATGTTTATGATCAGTACGGGTGTTAGGGGTTATGGGGAGAAGGCAGGAGAGTGGTGATAGGAGAGAGAGATAGATCAGCCGTGATTGGATAGCGGACTAGACTTAATGGGCCTAATTGATGGGCCTAATTCTGCTCCAATCACGTATGAACTTATGAAGGATCCACCTTGTCACTTATCAGTCCTTTCAAACCTGGTCAAGTATTTTCCAATTGTATCTGGGTGTTGCATGAAATCAAATGGATTCATCCATTGATCCATCTACCTGCTAATGAACGCTGAGGAAGCGAAGGGTGTCAACAAGCCTATCAGCCCACACTTTTGAAGGGTTCAAATATCACCAGGGCCTGAGCTACAGGGAGAGTGTGGAGGCCAGGACATTATTCCTTGGTGCGCAGGAGGATGTGGGGTCATTTTCGAGATGTACTAAATCATGAGGTGAGTAGTTTGGGTGAATCTTTTACCTGGAATAGAGGAATCAAGAACTAGTGGACGTCGGTTTAAAGTGGGAGGGGAAAAATTTAATTGGAACCTGAGGGGCAACTTTTTCTCTGAGGGTGGTGGGTGTATGGAACAAGCTGCCAGAGGAGGTAGTTGAGGCTGGGACTATAACAGCTTCTGAAAGACATTTGCATGGGTACAAGGATGTGAAAGGTTTGGAGGGATATGGGACTAATGCGGGCAAATGGGACGTGTAGATGGGGCATGTTGGTCAGCATGGGCATGGGGGCTGAACGACATGTTTCCATGCTGTATGAGTCTATGATTCGGTCAAGGGAAAGCAATTTGCTGAAAGTTGCTTCTCAACACTGGTGTATGATTGCATTCCACATTCTTTACATAGCATGAGATTTATTATTTAATAATTTATAACTTTGCTGGCTCATCCCAAATCAACAATAAATTCCATCTTTTGGAAAAGTACATGATTGGGAAATCTTTCCCTTGTTAAATCAGTCAGTTGGTAAATCGTTTCTGGTGGGTTTTGCAATTCTGGAAAACAAAAAACCATTCTTGGTATTAACAATAAGCCTGAAGAAGGGTCCCATCCCCAAACCCACCACCTGCCCCTCCCCCCCCCCCCCCCCCCACAGAGGCTGCCTGACCCATCAAGATTAAATGGGCGGCACGGTGGCACAGCGGTAGAGTTGCTGCCTCACAGCGCCAGAGACCCGGGTTCCATCCTGACAATGGGTGCTGTCCGTACGGAGTTTGTACGTTCTCCCCGTGACCGCAGAGGTTTTCTCCGGGTGCTCCGGTTCCCAAAGACATCCAGGTTTGTAGTTTTAATTGGCTTTGGTAAATTGTAAATTGATCCTCGTGTGTGTAGGATAGTGTTCGTGTACGGGGATCGCTGGTCGGCGCGGACTCGACGAGCTTGTCCACAGAGAGCAATCTACTCTTGAACAGATGCTATGGGGTTATTGTTCTCAGGTTACGGAGACACATTGCTTTGCATCTACTCCAGATAGATCGCACCACACATGAGTATATCCATGCAAAAATAGATTGAAGCCAGGGCGCAGAGTATTGTGGTGCAGTCACAGACAGAGAGAGAGTTCACATCAATAAAAACACAATAGATTGAAGACTAGTTTTGTCCACACAAGAAGATGCAGAGGCTGGAATCATAGCCATCAGTCTGAAGAAGAATCCCCAACCTGAAATGTCTTCTCTCCATTCCCTCCACAGATGCTGTACAAACATGGAACAAGCTGCTGGAGCCCGATAGAGGCAGGGACTAGCGCAACGTTGAAGAAACATTTAGACAGGTACATGGATAGGACAGGTTTGAGGGGATATGGACCAAACGCAGGCAAGTGGGACTAGTGTAGATGGGACTTGTCGGTCGGTGTGAGCTAGTTGGGCCAAAGGGCCTGTTTCCATGCTGTATGACTCCAAAGACATGCAGGTTTGTAGGATGAGTGGCTTGTGTAAATTGGATATGGGGAGAAGGCAGGAACGGGGTACTGATTGGGGATGATCAGCCATGATTACATTGAATGGCGGTGCTGGCTCGAAGGGCCGAATGGCCTACTCCTGCACCTATTGCCTATTGTCTATTGTCTATTGTCCCCAGTATGTAGAATAGAAGTAGTGTGAATGGGTGATCGATGGTTAGCACGGACTAGATGGGCCGAAGGGACGCATC